>JAVSCE010016170.1:0-74242 GCA_032199065.1 Smutsia gigantea
TGCAAGGGACCAGAGGAATGACCATCCTCGAGCACTTGCCACATGCATATTTCAGCTCCAAGACTGACTGCCCAAGGGGGGAGCTCTGCATACATCCCACACAATGAGGGTTGGCCGATATAATCTTGCAACCTGCAACTTTTCTGAGGAGAAGCAAACAGGAAGGGCCATTTTCTGAAAGCCCACGCTGTCCCAGGCTTTCTTCCTAGATGAACTCATCTAGCCCCATGACAACCTGTCAGGGAGTCAGGCATTGTACCATTTTCCAGGTGAGAAACTGAGGCTTGGCAGGTTCCCAGAAGGTAAAGAACAAGGGCAGGATTCAATCCCAGGCCTCGTTTCACTCCTGAGTGGACTTCTGTACTCTTTCATTGCCTGCCATTCACTGCAGAAGTCTTTCCTCTGGGCAAACAAACGGGCTTGTCTGTGCTGAGGGGTGGCGGGGCAGGGATAGGAGGGCTCAGAGACAGAGCCTGGCACCTCTGGGCACCTCTGCACCCACCTTGGTCTGGCCATGAACCACCTGTCCACAGGTTTTCCTCTCCATCCTGCCTGGCTCCCCCATCATCACCCCTACCCAAGCCTCTCTGGAGTGCGGGTCTTCCCATGGGGTCGTCTCAGGCACACTCCTGCTTGGCACCCTGTGTCCCCTCCCCAGCCTCAATGTCCTGCAGAACAGAGACCATGCACATGTCCTCCGCACACACACTCACACACTCATTCATTCCTAAGGCCAGATGGGTGCTCAGCACAGGGAGGCAGGCTGGCACTTTCTGGAGCAGCCCGGACCTACCATCTCAGCTATCAGAGGAGGCCCCAACCCTCCCCTGGGACTGGTGGCTCGTGTTGAGCAGCCGTGGACTCAGCTGCCCAAGCCCGGACGTCTGAGCCTCACAGGACAGAGAGACCAGTGTTTGCTGGCACCAACTGCTCTCCAGGCCCAGGCGTCTCCTCTGTAATGAATAGGCCCACAGTTTAGGGGTCATCTGGTCCACTGGTTCCCGACCCCGGATGAGCATGAGAATTGGCTGCATACCTTATAAAGAATTCCCAGGCCCCTTCTGAACGGATGAATTTGCATCTCTGGGAGTAGGACACGGGCTCTCTCTCCTCCCCGGGATAGTGGGATGGTGGTGGGGATGTTTAGTTTTATGTGTCTGCTTCCCCACCCTGTGACTTAATCAAACACTAATCCAGGTGTCACTGGGAAGGTATTTTGCAGATGCAGTTATGTGTGGAAAATGCAAGTTGCTATGGCCAGGATCCTCACCAGGACCTAAACTACTTGATAGTGTAAATGCTAGGCTACTGTTTCCACACCTGTAGGCAATAAACTATTACTGACTGAGTCACTATATAAAGAGGTCTGCCCAGTGCGGAGGCAGAGAGAAGTGCGGCTACAGACCTGCGGACTGCTGGATGCAGACTTAATTCTAGTGTTCTACACTGGGAGAATGAGGCCAGTAATAAACCCTTTTACCCCAAGGATGTTCCATTGTCATTTGTAGGTCTCACTGAATCCATAGTGAACTTGCCTGGGGATGAAACCTATTAGCAAGACAGGTTAACATCTACAATCAGTTAACTCTGAATTAAAGGAGATTTTACCTTTGGGAATATGGGTGGGCCTCATCTAATCAGCGGAAGGGCTTAGGAACAAAAACTGAGATTTTCTGGAGGAGAAATTCTGACTCCAGACAGCAGCATAAACTGCTGACTGACTTTCCAGCCTGTGGGCCTGCTCTACAGATTCTGGGTTTGCCAGCCCCCATAATCACATGGGGCATTTCCTTAAATTTCTTAAGAGAAATAATCTCTTTACATAAAGATATGTGCACACATAGCCGGTTGGTTCTATTTCTCTGGAGAACACTGACTGATGTGGATTCAGCCAGGCGGCAGGTCCTGAGCTCCTCCAGCCCCTGGGCTGCCTCTCCACCCCTGGAAGTGTTGTACCTGCAGGACACACACAGCCCGCTGCCCAGAGCCTCCTCTCTTCTCCAAAGCCCTGCTGCATACTGGGGCTCTTTGATCTTTTCCTTCTCGTGCAGCACTCCTGGATTTCACTCGCACACAGCCAAGGATTATAGAATTATAAATCCATAAAGTACCTTACAAATCACCCTGTCCTCCCCTTTTGACAGATGAGGAAACTGAGGCGACTGGGTGCACAGCCTTACGTCACTCTGACCTCGTCTCCTACCACTTCTCAGTTATGCTGCCCTTCTGGTCCTCAGACTCACCAGGAATACTCTGGACCCATGGGCCTTCCTCACTGCTGCTCTCTCCACCCTCCAGGTCTCAGGCTCGGTCACTGGGTCAGCAAGGCCTTCCTTGATCTCAGTACATAAAGTAGCAGCCCCCTGTCTTGCCAATGGGTTTCAGCCCCGGGGCAAGTTCACTATGGATTCAGTGAGACTGAGGAATGACAAATGGAACGTTCTTGGGGTGAAAGGGTTTATTACCTGGCTTGTTCTCCGGGCAGTAGGTCGAGCAGAACCGTCTGCATCCAACAGTCTCCAGTCTGCAGGTCTGTAATCCTCCTTTGCGTCTGCCTCTGCCCAAGCTCTTTATATAGTGACTCAGTCAATAATAGCTCATTGTCTGCGGGTGTGGAAGCAGTAGCCTTGCAGGAGGCCAATTACATCAGCAAGCAGTTTAGGGTCAGGTGAGGATCCTGGCCATAGTAACCCCAACTTTCCCCACACCACCCCCTTGCCCTCTACCCTCCTTACACTGCCCTGTTTTCCTTCGCAGCACTTACTATCTCCCGATACACGTGTATTTGCTATTTTCTGGGTCCCATCGGTGGGAGTAAGTTCCATCAGGCAGGCCCCTGGTCTGTTCCGTTCCCTCCCAATATGTAGAGCAGAGCTTGGCACACAGCGGGGACTCAATAAATATCTCTAGAATGAATGACTAGGGTGATGCCTAACCGAGTCGGGGCTCAAGCTCAGAATCTGGCTTCTCATGCTAGTGCTTCTCCATACCACATAATTCAGCATTTAGGCATTATTCCCCCATTTTTCTCAAACTGCTTCCCATGCTCTGAATACACCTGCTGGGCAGTGACCCGAGTTGATGGTGCTGGGAGGGGAGTCCAAGTCAGTATGTTGGTATGGGGTTGGTGGGGGAAGCAAAGGGCCATTTTTTCATCTTCATCAGAAAATTTACCCTTGTGAGACTGAGGGATGGGGAAAAGGAGGCAGACCCGGTGGGTCTTTGATTGATGAAGCAAGGGGTAAAGATGGGAAGATGTCTGTGAGGCCACCGGAGGCTCGAGGCAGTGCTCTCTCGTGCTAAGGGAGACCAGCTCTGGGCAGTGACTGGCTCTGAAAGGTAGGGCAGACAGCTGCAGGCAGCTGTGGTTTGTCTTCCTCCAAGAGATCCCTGGAAGGGGCACCTGGTTTCCTGCTACTCTGCCCTTCAGGCCAAGCCTGGGCTGAGTGTAGGAATTAGAGCTCCCACGTGCTTAACTGCTTGTGGGAGATACAAACTCTCCTTATGTGCTGGTACCCAAGGAGACTTTTAAATAGCAGCTGGTGGCAGCCCTTCCTCCTTGTCTCAACCACCCTGTCTGTGAGCTGCAACCAGATGGTCAGAGGGACCCGGGCACGCTGCTGTATGCACACACCATGGTCAGCATCCCGAGATGCTCACCTAGTGCCTACACGCCCCAGATCAGACCACATGCTCTGCCCTTTCACCCAACACATGGGTTTGTTCCTTCCCACTCCCACTAACCCAACAGGGCCATCTGGCTTTCCTCACAGCCCAGGGGAAGTTTAGGAAACAGGTTTCTCTTGCCCTGTGGAGTGCGGGTTATAGAGATGACCTTATAAGATTGTTGTTATGGTGAAAGATCAATACTTGATGTCATGGAGATA
The DNA here is from genome assembly GCA_032199065.1 of Smutsia gigantea. NCBI lineage: Eukaryota > Metazoa > Chordata > Mammalia > Pholidota > Manidae > Smutsia > Smutsia gigantea. Next base: position 3,888 of record JAVSCE010016170.1, read on the forward strand.
TGGCATCTCTGTTGCCCTTGAACTTTCAGCCTTCACTGATCCCTCCTTTGGACTTCTTGGAAACCCCAGCCTACTTAGTTCTAGTGTCCATGGTGCCATCTGTGGTGTCCACTACACTCATCATTTTGGCTGTTTGCGAGCAGACTTCTGCCTTATTCTTCTGCACCCTTCATTGCACTGATCCATGACTTTTAGGCAAAATGGTACTAGAGGGGGAAGGGCCCCTGTTGGAGGATTGGGAATGCCCAGCAGGATGGGAGCAGAGATGGGAGAGGGGGCTGGAGGTGGCAGAGAAATGAGGGTCAGGCTCCAGGAGGGATGGGAGGCCCAGCGCTTCCGTGGAGCAGATGGGGACCCGGAGCATGCCGGCTGCTGGAATTGGCAGAGGTAAAGTGATTGCCCATGACTGAATCAGGCCCCCAGCTCTGGGAAGGATGTTTTCTGAGCTAGCAGGGCCTTGCAGTCAGGAGCCCAGCAGCAGCCTGCCTGGGCCTGCGGGGCGGCTTGAAGGTTGAGCTGCAACTCTAAACCCGTGGTGGGGGGAGACTGGGATGTCAGCTGCTTCCCCCAGCCTCAGCCCAGGGCTCTGGCCCTTGGGCCTTTGTTTGTTGATTTGTTTTTGGTGGAGGAGGCCAGGCCTCGGTGACATTACTCCTCTCCCAGCCCTTTAAGCTGAGCCCCCAGCTGGGGAGGAGGTGCCAGCTAAGAGGCTCAGCCCTCATAGCTAACTGCTCATTAAAGAGCGCTAATGAGCTTCCCTCAGTCCAGTCCCTGCCTAAACCAGCGAGGAGGGTTTCCTGGCTTCCCTCTGCTATTGCTGGTGACCACCTGGTGGTCAAGTCCTGGGCAGGGTCCCAGCAGGTCTGGGCCCTGCTTGGCCAGCAGGCTTGGGGTTGTGGGGTCCAACTCCTCATCTTCCCTAGACAGACCTCTTGCTCACAACCAGCACCCCCTCCGCCCCACCACGCCCCACCACTTACAACTTCTCCAGCAGGGACAGTCCCAGGAAGGATCCGTTCCGGAGCCCAGTGATCTTGTTGTTGTTCAAGAGCCTGAGGAAGGGGGGTGAACACAGACGGAAGAACGTGCTGTTAGGAGTCGGGAGGTGCCGAGGGTGTAGGGGGTCCAGAATCAGCAGGACAGCCCTTATCATTCTCTGCATACAAGGGGCAGCCTCACCTTCTGCTCCAGGAGATTACAGGGGACAGCCCACCGAGCCCCAAATCCATTTCACCTGCCCTGGGGCCCCCCGGGACTCGACCTGAGTTAGGGCTCTGTACGCAGGTGGGCCGAGCAGGTATGAAGTCGAGATGCCCCCTCACACCTTGGAACAACAGGGTGAACCCGCCTCGCCCATTCCTGCCCTCCAGAGCTCTGTCTTGCTTAAGCCTATGGCCTGATACCCTGAGAAGAGTGGCAGGGAGAATGGCCTGGATGGAGTCAGGGCTCTGGCAGGTGGCACAGGCAGCCGGGCGTGGGGGCAGGTGGGAGGAGCTGCCCTTCTGGGGGTCTCAAGCACTCTCTCTGTGAGCTGAGGACCTCACCAGATGGGGACCACTCCCAGCCCTCAAAGGCCCCCAACTCAGAGAGACGGAGCCCTTGCCTCCCCCTGCCTGTCTGCAGCCTGGGTAGAAAACTGTCAGAGTTTCAGCCCCTGCCTTTGCCCCCTCAGAGCTCTATTTGTTTACTTGTATGTGTTTAGGGGTGGAGGAAAGGGGCCCCAAACTGCTGACTGGACCCACTCTGCCCACCCACTCAACCTTTCTCCACCAGGCTCCCTGCGGGCACAAGGCAGTTCCAGACCAGCCAAGAGGCTCATTCTGAGTTAACTGCTTATTAAAAAGCTTTAACGAGCCTCTCTTGCCCGTCCAGGGCTGAGGCAGAGGGTTTCCCAGCTTTGCTCTTATTGGGGGGCCTCAGAAGGCTGGAGGTGGAAGCCTGGGAGCTGCTCGAGTGTGCAGCCTGCCTCTGCGCTGGACAGCGAGGGAGCGGGCGGGGACGAGGGCAGTGGTCGGAGATCTGCCCCGAAGCTTCCCTGGTGGGTGAATATGCCCAGGCCCGCAGGACAAGTCCCCCGGCATCTAAGGCCCAGCTACGCCGTCCTCAAGAAGAGCAGACACGGCCAGGATGGCGGCAAGAGAGGGAGGGGGCTGGAGACCTCACCTCCTTCCTCCCTCTCCCCTCTCCAGGTGGACCCTTCCTACCCGTCTGGTCCCCACCTCACTGTCCCTCCGACAGTGACATTTCCCAGCAGGACCCAAAAGGTCATTGTGTGGGAGGGTTGGGGGCGGGGTGATTCTTGCTTTCCAAAGGACTTCACACACATGCGTGTGCACACACACACACACACACACACACACACACTATTGATAGTTCATATCACAGTAGTCATTATATGAATGCTTGGAACTTTCATAAACCCTTTTATTCTCATTTTGTGGATTAGGGTGTTTTTATTTTGCATGACACGTGGTCATGGCAAATCCTAACCTGTCAGTTCTTAGGGCCTCTAATGGTCTCATTCAGGCCGTGGTGGGGCTGGGGCAGCCCCCTCGGTGGCTATGGGCTCTTGATGGAGTGACTGCAGTCAAAGCCCTCCTCACCTCAGCTCTAGTTCATCCCTTTCACACAGGCCCAGTCCGAGGTTCAGAGAGACATTGAATGTCAAAGATGTAAGAAGACCCTCGGTACCCTTAGTAATGTCAGGGCAGGGTCCTGCAAGATCTGGGACAAGGGTGGAGAAAGGGCACCTGTCTCGGCCTCCTCTCAATCTTGAGGGTCTCTCCCAGGGGCTGGATCCAGCCCCCCCACCCCATAGGTTTGCAGGCAGGGAAAGGATGGGATGCTGACAGAGTGGGGGACACTGGGGAGAGAGGGGTGTGGAAGGATAGGGGAACGAGGTTGTCAGACTATCACAGCCCTTCCACAGAGGGAGAAGCCCGAGAATATCATTTCTCGAACTTGAGTAGGGTATGGACTTGGTGAAGAGAGGGAAAAAAGTGTTTGATTTCCTACAAAGATGCCTGAGGATTACAGTTTGAGAAACGCTGACTTTACAAATGAAAATCTTACGCTATGAAAATGCCTTCTGATAAAAGATTATCGCAAAATTACTTGTGAAGATTTTTGTTTAAAGATCATTGAACTGAAAACAGAAACCTTTAAAACTCTCCACCTTCCAAATCCCAGAGATGAAAACCAGGGATGCTAACTTGAGAACCCTGTCCAGACAGGTCTAGAGGTGGTGCTGGGGGGATACCCCACATTCTCCAGACATTTTGGCCTTTAACCCTTGAAACCTTTCCACATACCCCAAATTCTTTCACCTAGCAGCGCTGGCCAACAGAAGTACCATTTGAGCTGCGTATGCCATTTAAAATGTTCTATTAGCCATGTCTTAAAAATTGAGTTGAATACTATATTTTATTTAACCCAAAGTATCCAAAATGTCATCATTTCAACATGTGATCAATATACAAAATTACTGAGATATGAGATATTTTCCTTTGTTGTTGTTTTGTTCTGTACGTCTGTAGCATCCAGTGGGTGTTCCGTGACTCCAGCACCTCTCGATTCAGACCAGCCACATGTGGTTAGTGGCTTTAACCCTTATCTGGTCCCTGTGTGGCCATCCCAGGAGGAAGTCTGGGCTGCTGAGAGATCCTGAGGCAGCCAGGGTGGTGTGTATGCGTCTCTGTGTGGTGTGACAGCGGGACAAAGGACTGGGACCAGCCTCTCATGCAGGCGACCCAGAACAACTCATGCCTTGGCACTGCACCCACTTCCGCCCTGAGCCAGACCCCTGCAGGCCAGGGCCCCCCGCCCCCCTCCTCTGAGGCAGCCTCTGTTGTGCTGGCGAGGAGAGGGCAGAGTGGGATGGGGGGTCAGCGCAGCCCACTCTTCCAGTTGGGAAGACTTCAGCTCTGAGAATCTTGAAATGAGATCCTTGCCCATTTCCACGCCTTGGACTAGGCTGCAGGCAGATCTCCATATGATTCAAGTCCCCAAATACCCAAAATTGGATCTTCTGGGCTTAACCACCTAACTAGGGCTGACGAAATTTTACTTTAGACCCAGATTGTCCAGAGAATGGCCTCCATTGTGCTCCCTTATGGATGTGGCTAGGGAAGGGAGGGCAGGGGTTTGGGACAGAAAGTGCTTGGGCTGCGCCTGGGTACGGGCAGGTAGGAAGCAGGCACTTACGGGGCTGCTGGTAGGGGGAGATGAGCCACACTCACACACACTGCCCCACCCAGTGGGAAGGAAGATGTGCCCACCACACTAGCCTGTCTCAAGGGGTGAAAACAGGCAGGGCAGCCCCGACAATCCGGCAGGGAGGGAGGGAGCCTTAGCCCCATGGTTCTGTCCAGTGTGCAGACACAGCGCTGATCCCAACCCCATCACCGCCATGACTGCCACGGGAGGGACATGCCCTCAGCCTGCACCAGCCTCTCGCCCTGCAAGGCTGCAGGGAGCCAGCCAGGAGGATTTCCTTCCCAGCCATGCTGGCCAGCCTCACAGACCTCGAGCCTGCCCAGCCTGGCATCTTCAGCTTCCCCCCTTCCTTCCTCCCTGTCTACTGCCCCAACATCAAATTTTCACAGGAAGCGGGGACAATCCCCGGAGTCCCCTGTTCTCTACCCCAGAGTCTGAAATCTGGCCAAGGAAAGGGGGCACAGCAAGTCCATTCCAGAACTCTCTCCCAGCTAGGGTCCTATTTTAGGGAAGAGAAGCAAGCAGAATTACCACTAATGAGACTGGAGGCCAAGGGAGAGAATGGCTGGCGTCTACAGAGAGGCCTGGTGGCCTCTGGGCAGCCACAGGAACTCCCCAGATCCCAGCCTGACATCAAAGATGACCCTGTGGGGCTCATGTGGGCACCACGCCGTGGGCCAGGGTACCAGCACATGCTCGAACTAAATGGTTCTCACATGTGCAAGGCAGCTTAACATGTCAGCACCCTGTCCCATCCCAACACACGCAGATGCAAGGACCAATGCCTGGATGGGGAGCGGAGCGGGGAATCTCTGCTTTCCAGGGAGTCTGAGCCTGGGGTTTAGGCCATCGCCAAGGTCCTCTGGGCTGGAAAGGCCCTGCCTCCAACTCCTGCCGCTGGCACTTCAGCACAGCCCTAGACCTACGGGGGTGCCCCAAAAGGCCACAACCGCCTGAACCATCAGGTGACACTGATGTCCCATGGTGCCCAGGACCTTTGCACATGTCCAGGGCCCGCAAAGATGTCTGAAACCTAAGAAATAATTCACTGCCTTCAAAATATAAACACTATAAAATTGAAATTAATAAATGCTTAACTCAATAATTGCAGGGTTGCTGGTAGGAATAGATGAAAATTATTTGTCCATTAGCAAAAGGTGTTTCATGAAGGACCTGGGTGCACTTCAGTATGGTGGAGAGGACAATGGGGCCTCCAGTACTGAGACTTGCCATGGTGTCCCACTCTCAGGCTCTTTCAGGCTGAGGGTGGCTCTCCTGCACATCCTGTCCCATCCTTGCAGGCTGCTCTTCATGTCCATGCAGCCTGACTGCAGGGGACGACACTCACCGCCCCTGTACTTCCCTGCAATCCCCCATCCCTGCTGGAAGCCTGCCCTGAACATCTGTTAGGAGGAGACCAGGGTAGGGCTGTCCTTCCCCAGCTTGATAGGGTCATGTCCTGAGATGGTCTCTGATCTTAGCTTTGAAGCTGGGCTGTCCAGGCAGGGCCTGAGATCAAGGTCAAGAGAAAACACCATCTTGGACTAGGTCCTATGCATGGCACGGGGCGGGCTGGCCTCCTCTTCCCTTACCTCTCACAAGGGCACCGTATCTTGGTGGTGAGCAGGCAGAAACAGGAAACTGGGGCTGGGGTGGGAGGACTACCCTTGAGGGTGTCTGTAGCCTGATAAAAGGGGCTACAGGTATTTGTGGTGGGTGGCTGGTGTGCCTTGATGGGGATTTAGGGGCCCCCAGCACCTTAGCTCGGGCATGAGGAATCGAGTCCACTGTAATCACCCACACCTGTGCTCATCTGCTCTTCAAACCTCACACCAACACCTGTTGTGTGCCCAGCCCGGTGAACATAAATGTGATGGGGTGTCTATGATCTCCCGTTCACGGAAGGTGGAGGGAGAGGTGTCAGGATGGAATGTGCGTGTATTCACTTGACTGGCGGAAGCTGGGAAGTCTCTCCCAGTCCACTGGAACACTTCCCCCACACAGGGCCTAGAATCTCACCACTGGGGAGCCAAGCTTTTGGGTGAAAAAAGTGGGTTTCTTTTCAAATACAACCAAACCTGAAAGGACCACTCTGTTATCACCTTTTTTACCTAAGTATAAATTATTCCTTTGATCTTTCTACCCCAGAAATTTTCCTTGCGCACACTGAGGCCCTTACCCTGTCCTGCTCTGCGAACCTATATCACCACTCCGTGATGTGTATGCAAGGCCTCTCTCCTCCTGGCATGGGGCTAGATGTGGGCATCTGGAGGGTCAGGGCTCCAGGGAAGGTGGGGTGGCCAGCGGACTGAGAGTTCCCTTCAAACCCTGGTTTTCCCAACTTAGGGGGCAGTTTCCTCCTGCCTTCACTCCCCCCCCCCCACCACATCCCCACAGCCAATCTCAGCAGAGCTCACTGGGGCTCCATAAGGAGAACCCCCACCCCTGTCCCAGCTGACCTGATTCCAAAACACAGCCCCTGTGGGACACCTGCCCCCTAGGGGCCGCGCTGCCCTGAAGCTCCGCGTGGAGCAAAAGGAAGAGGGCAAACACGGGTGTGTGTGGGTGTGTGTGTGTGTGTGTGTGGGTGCTGTGGGGGAGGGGACGCTAAGAGCCCAGGGCCTCCCTTTCCTGGGTTGTCTGATTCCAAACTGCACAATGATTTCGTGCAGTGGTGCTGCGGAGTCCACAGGTACTCAGGACACTCTCACTGGGGGTGAGCACCTGCGTCCACGGGGAGGAAGCGGATTGGTGCATCTCCCTGCCCTGTCCCAGGGAGGGTCTGATCTGTCAGTGTGGGCAGGGAGCAGGGGCCTTGGGGCCTAGCCAGGGCCCCTCTCTGAGGGGTTTCTTCTCAGTCAAAGAAGGGCCTGGGCTGAAGACTCCCTCTCTGCAGAGCTGATGGCTTTTCCCGTCCTGGTCTCCTGGAGCCTCAAGTCTAGAGTTTCTGCCTCACCACACAGTTCCCAGCAGGCAGACAGCCCTTGGGGCGCCCAGACCTTCCCTTCCCTCTCCAGCTGGGAGATGTCTGGCCCCTCAAGTTAGGCTGGAGCTGCTCCTCTATGACAGATTGGCGCCCGTGCCCCTCACCTGGCCCCATCCATCTCGCACACCCCAGCCTGCCTCTCCCCACTCCCAGGGCTGGGGAAGCTGGGTCCTGAGTTAGCTACACTCCACAGTTCCTCTTCAACCCCACCCCCATCGCCCAGTCCTAAATGCGAAGGAATGTTCTGGAGTTTGGGAAGGATGGGGGCCCCGGGGGAGGGAGGAAGGGGAGGAGGCAGCTTTGTCCTGTCCTGTCTGAGCTCTAAATAGAACAGAGCGGCTGGGCTGGGGGAATGAAAATAAACAGCCCCTCTGAGCAGCTCCTTCCTAGCAGTCACCGGATTTTCCTTTGGGTGCCTCAACCCAGGGCCATTTCCCGCCTCTGTCCTCCTCTGCTCTCTGTCTGGTCCCAGGGACATGGGGGGTGGTCTCCGCATCAGGGGTGATGGGGGGGTGACGGGTCCTGGTCCGGGCTGTGTGGCACTGGGGAACTCCCCTACCCTCTCTGGGCTTTGGTGAAGAAAGCCCACTAAATGGAAGGCCAGGGATCAACTCAGAGGTGGCTGGGACTTTTTCTCCTTCAGGAAAGCATTCTTACCCCAATGACTCCCATGTGGCATAAACTTGGAAACACTCTCTTTCTTTAAAAACATGACCCCAAATTTAAGGGTCAATTTATGGTTAGGTCCAAATTACACTGGTTCCCCTGTGCCTTTGGGGGCAATTCTCAGACTGCCCCCAGGACTAGAGATTGCCCCCTCCCGCACAAGAGAGGGGTGATCATGGTAGACAGAAGGAAGCGACTGCCTTGGGCCAACATCAGGCGTGGCTGGGTCCACGCGTGAACTGGGAGTGATTCAGGCCAAAGAGCCCAGTGTGGGTCCTGGACCCATTGGGGCTGAATCACAGGTGTTGTCTGTGGAGCGCAGCTCCATGACCTCTCCGTCTCTTTGGTGCAATGAGGACTCACCCAGTGAACCCCAGGGGGCCCTGACCCCCTGCCAAGGCCTCCCGGAAGGGGCTGGCTGCCTCCAGCTCCTCCAGATAGGTGGGAAGACTCAGAGAGGGACTTGGATTTCTTTTGGAACCCCCACTTGGGACAGACGGGGGTCTGGGAGCCCACAGAGGTCTGCGGCCGCTGAGACGGCACCACGGGCAGGGCAAGTGAGGGCACTGGGGTCTTTGGGCTTCTCCCCACCTCTGCCCCCTTTTTTCCTTCTTTCCCTTTGCTCTCTCCCCCTCCCCCCCCTCTCCCTCACAAAAGCTCTCTGTACACAGCCACTTCCTCTGGCTGCTGTGTCTGAGCCCAGACCTTATGAGAACCATATGGGGGAAAGAGGGTGGAAGGGAGGGAAGGAGGTGGGGAGGCCCCTGTGAGCCCGCCCCTCCAGCCAGCATCTTTCCACTCCCATCAGCCTGTGCGGGGGGTTGGTATACTGGGCCCGAATCCTCTAACTGGATCCTGGGGGCAGGGGTGAGGGGCACTGAGGGGAGCCAGAGCTGGAGGCTCAGAGGGGAACATGGGCTCAAGGACCTCTTCCCTGAGGCTGGAGCAAGCACAGGGAATGGAAAGGGCCTCCCATCCCGCCTGGGTGTTCCAGGAGGCCACCAAGTCATGGCCAAAGGCCCCAGCTATACTAGGCACGGCTGTGTGGCAAATGCCCCTTCTCCCCTATGTGGGTGGCCTATGTGGTGGGCCAAGTCCCCACCCTTCAGTGGGAGGCTAGGCAGATGGGGGTTCGTGGGCTCTGGGAGAATCTGGAGCGACCTGTTCCATGTCTGCCCTCAGTCCCCCAGCCTTGGGATGTCCCCCAGTTAAAAGAGCCTGGGTCTTGCTGGGAAGGAACTGTTTTTTAAGAGCAGCTTTTGGGTCCATTGGGTCCCAAGTCCAGGCAGGTGAAGGGCGAGTCCCTCACCTGAGAGGAATGCTGGGAACCCAACCAGCTAATCCTGACACTGGCGTCAACTCACTGTGTGACCACTACTAGCGAGACTCTGGCCCTCTCCCCTCCTGGCCTGTTTACTCAGCTGTGTGATGTGGACGTGGAGCCTGGACTTGCTGATCTCTAAGACCCTTTTCAGTGCAGACATTGTGGGGATTTATGACACTGGCTGGAATCCTCTGAGGGGCGACTCAGATGTCCTGGGAGGTCCTTAGAGGAAGTTTCCTTCTGGAGTTCTCTATCATCAGTCCTTGCCTGGAATTCTTATGATCCTGTCTCCCCCTCACTAACAACAGAGCTGAGGGCCAGAGGGCAGGCCCCTCAGCTGCTGCCCAGGGTGGGTGGGGGTCCACAGTGGTCTGCATCTCCCTCTCACATACAGGTTCTTCCTGTAATAAGACTTTTCCCCTCAGGGGAGACTCCAAAGCCTCCGGCTCCGGGCAGAAGCACAGGCCCATGGCTGACCTGAGAGCTGGGCTGGGAGACTGGGGATCGTGTGGGCAGATGGGTCAGGAAGGAAACCAAGAGTCTTGCTTTCCTGAAAAGCTGCACATGAAAATCCATTAGGGGGAGAAAAGGCAAAGGTTGGGGAGAGGGGGCACACAGTCCACGAAAACAGAAGGCAGAAGTTGAGATAACAGGGCGGAGGTGGAGGTAAACAGAGCTGTTACAGAATTGCCTTAGAACTGCTCTGAGGCATCTAAGCCAGAGACAGGAGGCTCCTCCTTGCAGACTGACAGCTTATCTAGCACTTTCTTTGCCTGAACAGTCCCAAGGTGGAGTCCCAAGTCTCCTAAGGGCCTGGCGAGCAGGTAGATCCGAGTGTGAAGGGGATCTGGATGACCATGGGGGGAGGAGGCAGGATGAAGCCACAGTGCAAAGACAATGGGCTCAGGTCTGGCTGGCACCAGGTGACAGGCAAAAGGTGACAAGGGAAATACGTGTGGGGCAGAAAATTGTGAGAGGAGTTGGGAGGATGTGGAGAAGGGTTTTGCTCTCTTAGCATCTTGCCGAAGCTCCCTCCTTGCCCTTCTCTCGCATATTGGGTAGGGCTGGGTGTGCCGAGGGACTGAGCCCTGGAGAGAATTCCCACCTAGCTTCTGCTGAAGAAGAACGTGGGTACTTTTCCTTTAGAAGCCAGCTTGGGGTGGGAGTCGGGGGGCAGCAAACAGGATCAGGCTTCTGTGAAACCTGGGGTGGAAGCCTAAGAAATATGTTCGTGGATGGGATTCAGTGACACTCCCTGGGTCAGCCCTGCCTGGATGTCCAGCCAGGCTGTGGGGGCTGTCCCTTTGGGAGGTACCCTAAGCCCCCCAGGTCAGTGGCCTGAGAGGAAAGGGGACCCTCCCTCCGGGGATGGTTTGGGATGGGAAGGTGAGCTGGAAGTCACGTCTGCTGCCACCCTGTCACGGTACATTTTCACCAAGAGGTGGCCCTGCTCTGTCCCTGGAGTGGCATCCATTGGAATTAGCCATGGCTGGAACACACCAGCTGCCAAATCATTCTAAGAGGTCCTGCAAAGCCTCCTTTGAATGTTTTCCCCTTCTTTCTGCCTTCAGTATGCTAGGATTCCTTCATCGCAACAAACGGAAATACAGGGAGCGTCCCACATATGTATGTGAGCACAGCCATGAGAATATGCATGCACACACCCTTCTCGGAACTGAATTCTCATCGCCCAGCGGGGACTCATGCAGACACAGGTCCAACTGTTCCACACCGCAAGCATTTTTCTCCTCCAGAACTGAGTGGGCTGGGGAATGCCCAGGCCTGCCTGGACCCTTCAACTCCAGGGGACCCTCAGAGGGGTCTGGAATGAGTAACCACAGCTGCCTTCCCAGGCTGTGGCCATATCCCTGAGTTGCTGGGATGTGGGAGGTAGCAGACACACTGCCTCCACCCACCTAATGCACACATACACACGCACACCCCAGCTGGGGAAAATGTAGGCCAGGCGGCCAACGTCAGAGGCTGACCAGTCGTGTCCTGTCAGGAAGCAGGCGGCCTCTGAACTCACCCAACCAGAGGCGTTACTGTATTGTTCTGGACACAATCAGATAGACTGTGAGCCAGCCCCAACTCCGGGCAAGGGGCAGTGGGGAAACGGTTGCCACTGGGGTCAGGAGGGCAGGGAAGGGGAAGCGGCTGGTAGGCTGGATCCAGGGCAGGAAAGGAAGGCTGGACCCTCCACTCCACCGCCTCTAAGTGGAGCTTCGAGCACGTGGTCAGTGCAGGAAATCGCCACCTTGGGAAGGGTTCGCTGAGGTTCTTGGGGTGGCAGGGACTGCAAACGCCCATCGGGGAGGCTTGGGGTCGCGCTGCGACGCAAAGAGCCGCGCTTGTAACCAGCAAAGTCAGGGCTTAATAAGGCCCTGGTAGGGAAAGGAAACGGGATGACGGAAGGAGGCTGGGAGGCAGCCGCCTTCTCCGCAGCTAGGTCTCTTTCTTCTCAGTCTTTGCGCCAAAATCTCAAGCGAGAAACAGCCAAACTCCCGTTATATCCAGGGGAGAGACGGAAGAGGGAGGGATGCGGGACCCAGCGCACAGCTGACTTCCCAGAAGTGAGCGGCAGGAGAGGGGCCGGGGAGGGATGGCGACACTGGGGTCTCATTCAGATCAGAAGCGCAGGCATCCCAAGGAAAGATTTCCGAGCCCAGCCTCAAGCCTGCCCTACGGAGACTGGCTGGCGGCGGGGCTGGCCGGTGCCGGGGCGAATGGGGCGCCCTCCACTGGAGAAGCCAGACCCGCCGGGTGCACCGGGAGCCTCCTCCAGTCCGGCCGGGGACGCGTCCGTGGCAGTAACCACCACAGCCACCTACTGGGCCGCGGGTGTTGGTCTCTCCTTAGCCTTCCCCCAACCTACCCACCTCGGGTTCCCCAAGTCCTCAACACCAGCCCAGGCTGGAAACTCGAGGGGCGTGGGCGGCCAGCCAGCGCGCATTCCCCGCCACCTGTGCAGGTGAGTGGGCGCCCGCTGTGCCTCCTCGTGGAGCGCACCCGCCCCCCAAAACCCCTTCCTCCCTCCACACCCCTGGAGCCCTAATCTTCCCCCTACTTCCCCAAGCCTCCATTCTCGGCGCCTGGACTCAGGCCTGCCCTAGAGTCTCTGAAGTGGCAGCGTGTCCTGGCCCCCCTATTGCCGCCCCTCCCTTCTGGTCTCCATCCGTCCTCTCCTCGGCGGGGTTCAGGCCGGCGCGGCAGGGTGGGGTACTCACAGGGTAACGGTGCCATTAGGCAGAAGACCGGGCTCGGGAGGCTCCGGGAGGTCCCCGCCGCCGCACACCACCCTCCTGCGCGCCGGGTTGGGGGCGCCGCCGCTGAGCCCCTTGGGCCGCTCCCCCGAGCACTTGCAGCTGCGAATGGGGACTGGGCAGCCGGGCGCGCCCCGGGTTTCGGGCGTCAGGAGCAGAAGCCACGAAAGCAGAGGAAGCAGGCGCGCGGGCGCCCCCCGCATCCTGCGTCCTGCGGCGCCCATCAGCCCATCGCCCGGCGGGGGCCGACAGCGCTGGGGCCCGTCTGCGCGCCCGCTGTAGGGACGGGGCGTGCGGGAGGCGTGCTCAGCGGGGGCCGGGGGCGCCCGAGGGCGGGGCGGGGGGCCCTGGGCGGAGGCAAGCCCCGGGGTCCCCGCTGCCGCGCCCCGGGGGCATGTCCGGCGCGCGCCCGGCGGGGAGGACGCGGGCGCGGCTGTCAGCGCGGGGCAGGCGGCTCCCGGCGGCGCGGCCCGAGTCTCCGAGCGGCGCTTCCTCGCCGCCGCCCCTCCGCGTCGCCTGCTCGCTCAGCGCTGGGCTGGGACCTAGCGGACCGCGCCGGGCTCCTGCCGCCGCCGCCGCCTCCGCTCCGGGCCATGGATGGAGGCAGCTCGGCGCGGCGCCGCTCCCGCCGCCGCCAGCCCCCGCCCGCCCTCCGAGAGGCGCCCTCCCCTCGCCGCTCGTCCGTCCGCGAGGCCCTAGCGCCTCCCGACGCGCGGCCAGGCCGCTGCCCTCCTCGGAACGAGACCGTGTGCAAGCCCGCGTGCGGCCCGCGGGAGCCCTGCGCCGTCCTGGACCCAGACTCCTTCTCCCTCCCGCCCCTCTCCGAGCGGGGACTCTTCCTCTCCACCAACCATCCCCGACCTCAAAGCCAACTACCGCCGTCACATTTTCACAAAACTCTCCCTGCTCGCTGCTTCGGCAGCCCACACTGCCGAGGAGTTCATTGACGTGCGGGCTTGGCCAGAAATGTCAGGCGCCCCTGTTTGGGATTGAACTTCGTCAACCACTCTGAGGTTGCTGAGGCTCGGCTTTCCTTGGCCCCTGACCCGATGGGCCAGTGTGGAAGCGGCCCTCATTCTCAGCCCTGCTCCAGCCACGGCGGGACACAGGCTGGAGTCTAAGGAGGCTCAGACCCTCCTCCGCTGACACTGACCTCGCCCGGTGGGGAGTACATGTCATTCGGCCAAGAAGGGGTCAAAGGCCAAGGCGACTGGCTAGATCTGGCCTCTTACCTTTTCCACATCCCAGTGTGTGTGTGTGTGTGTGTGTGTGTGTGTTTGGGGGGGAGTGGGAATGAGGAAAGCCTAGAGGAGGAAAAGCAGGGATGTGTGCCCAGGTGGAGGGCACAGAAAGAGCTCGAGCTGTGAGCCACGGGACCCCTTTCTAGACAGCTCTGTTTGGCTCTGGACACAGCCCCTAACAATCTGGGGGATTTGATCTCTGGGGTCAGAATGGGCCCTGCCTGTCCCATCTGTGAATGTAAGCTATGGCATGAGAATGGGGGAGAGGGTGCAAGGGGTTTCCACAGGGAGAGGGCAGGTGGCTTTGAGCAGGGCCTGACCTTGACAATTAGGGATAGGATGAAAGTTGCCTGAGGGTCTTAGATGGACTGTCTTGCAAGCTGGGAAACCGGTTGGGGCAGAGGGGAAAGACAAGGGTGGCCCAGTGTGTCTGCTTCCTCGGTTTCCCCGCAAAGGCTGACTTTTCTGCCACTTAATAAAGCCTTTGCTTCTAAGGGGCAGGCTGTCTGGGTCAGGAGATTCCTGGGCAGCACTCCCGTCCCACGCCCTTCACTGTACCACCAAAATGGCACAAAGGACAGCCGCCTTCTTTCTGTGTTCTTGGCGCTCCTGGTGTGTGGGGCACGTTTTCCAGTATGGTGGCCTTTCAGCTGAGTCTCCCACCCCCTCTGCAGGGAATCGGCCCCTCTGCCCTGTCCGACAGTGGCAGACACTGGGCCCAGACACTGGCTTCTTCACTTTCCCTCTCTGGCTCCACAAGACTCTCCTGGCTGCAGGCTCTGGTTGCTTGACTTCCAAAGATAAATAAATAGTGGTTGCAAATGGAGGAAGAGCGAGGGGAATGGCTCCCCGGCAGGAGCCTCCGCAGGCGGCAGGCAGGAGACTGCATTCCTCAGGCAGGGTCGCGAGGAGCCTCCGCCCACTGGCAGGGTCAGCCATCCAACCCTCCCATTCCCAGTGAACAAGTCTCACGGGAAGAGGAGGCCAGGCCTCGGTCTGGGTCCCACAGCTTTTGTGTCATTTCTTTTTGTTGAATCAAGACACTCAAAAGTCTGGAAAGGAATTGCCCTGTGACACCCACTCTCTGAGGCTGAATTGAGGCCAGTGATACGAAAGGAGGAGGTGCTTCCCCACAGGTAGGAATGAGGTGCTGGGTGGAGACATTTGCACGATGCTGTTTGGTCCTGTTGGCCGTCGCTTTGGCTTCTGTACCCACACAGGGAGGTGAATGGGCAGGAGTTACTTCCCCATTTTACAGTCTGGATGAGGAAACCAAGTCACTAAGCAGTGAAGAGCTGGGGGTGGGAACTCACCCAGTTCCCCGTCAGTTCATTTCCCTGAGCCACTCAAGGCTTTTCCATAGGAAGCTACCTGCTAATCTGTCTTCAGAGGTGCGGGGTGGAACGAAAATCTTTCTGTTTGAGGTTTCTTTGAGATAGGACAGTCGAGTTTAGTTCCCAACCTCAGGAAATCGGCCTAGGGATCTCGACAAATACACCCTGATAGTGTGTGATAAGCTCTTCAGTGGAGTAGGGCAAAGTCCCATGATAACAGAGACAGGCTGAATTAACCCTACTGAAGCAAGGGAGAGGGGGCTTACCAAAAGTTTTGGTCCAATCTAGGGCTGGAGTGTAACCTACCTGACTCTACTAGGCCATGACTATTGTCTGCAGGGTCCAGGGCCTCACATCCACTATGACCCTCTCAAAAGCAGTTTGCCTATGTGGGCGCTAGCTGCCAGCCCCCCTCTTTCTTTCCTGCAACTTTGATGCTGATCCATTCCCCCTTGCAAAGGAGTGACTAGGGCCTCTTACCCCACCACAGATCAGACACCACCACCCCCGCCAACTTAGGAGCCGCTGAGAGTGGAATATGGGGTCAAAGTCAGTGTCCTCTCCCTCCAAGAGGGCGGTAGCCCCCAGAGCTGCCACAGAAGTGCCTGAGCTTCAGGAAAGCTAACATCTACTTCCTGAGTGCTTCTTATGGGGCAGGCACTTGTGGACTGCATTTTACAAGACAGCTCATAGAGCCCTCACAACAGGGTGGGGACGACTGTTTTAACAGACAGGGAACTGAGGGGTGAAGTCCAGAGGAAACACAGCCGGGGAGTAATGGTGCTAGAATTTGAACCCAGGCCTCTGGGCTCCAGAGTCTAAATTTTTAACTGTCCTGCTCTATAATTTCTAGGGTGGAGAAGGGCTTTCAACAATTTCACCAAGAGTTTCATTTCCACTTCAGGTTTTCTCATTTTGACTGCCTGGCTTTCTCTGAGCCAAACCTTTAAGATCCCTGCTGCCAAACCATGGCTGGTGCTGGAACTAGCCCCCTCCCCTTATTCTTCTAACAGAGTGGAAGAAGGCAGACGCCTTCCGAAGGAGCCTCAGTATGCAGCTCTCAGAAAGCAAGGGGTAAGAAGTCTGTGGGAAGGTGTAGGAGGTGAATGGAGGCGGCAGCGCTCACGACTCAGGCTCCGGGTACTGCTCTCTCCCGGCCAGCCCCGGTGAACCTGGTGACCCCGTTAGTTCTTATGCCTTCTAGCTCCCTCTGAGCCTTGTTGCCTTTCAGAGGCAAGACCCTAACACAGACCCAGGACAACAGGGGATGAGGTAATGGCCCATAATTGGATCTATAATGCCGATGTGATGGGGTTCCTTTAGTTTAGACAGATGGGGAGGAGGCACAGGGCCTGTGACCCCCCCCCCCATTCTCCCACCTCTCTCCCTCCCAGGATGGCTCTCCTGGGAGGCCCTCGAAGCTCTCTGCTTTCTTTCCTGTCCGGTACCTCCTGCGCCGGGGACTGAGCTAAGCGCCTGTCCTGTTGGGGCAGCCACACAGGGTACTCATGACAGAGAAACCCTCATGTTCAACCAGAGGAATGAGTAAGAATTGTGGGAAGCCTCTCAGGTAAATATTTGGGCCTGCAAGGACTTCCCTTTGGGGCTCAGATTAGACCACATACAAGGTACCTGTGTATAATTTAGACATTCCCACAGGAAAGAGTCATAATCTCTGTCTCTATTAAAAGCTGACTCACCCTTTCAGTGAATCTACTCACAAGTTCCCAGATGATGGAATACCTTCCACGCTTGGAGCACAGTAGCGAAGAGCATGGCTTCCGAAGCTGGATTCAAACTCTAGCTCTCCATTTTACCAATCATGTGACTTTGAGCTAGTCATTTAATTTACTGAGCCCTCAGTTTTCTCATCTTTGAAGGGGGCATAAAAAATAGTATTGACTTTCAAGGGTGATGATGACGAAGTCAGCTACATGTAAATGATGCCTGTGTGGTATGATACAAAAATAGATTTGGTCTGTATCCTGGTTCCTGACCCCAGAGCTCCTAAACCCTTGGCATTTTCTGGGTGATAAGTGTGTCTTCTATTATTCATAAGGCGTCTCTGAGTAGGCTTGAGTTTATGCTAGTGAGATGGCTTCGGCTGGGACTCAGTCCAGGATGGGGCTGGTCACCCAAAGGGCCAAGTGGTTAGGCAAATAGAACTTTCCGTGCCACCCACTGGAACCCCATTGTGGGGTCGGGTGGTGGGTGCTGGAGTTTGAGATCTATAAACCCATTGGAACAACGAGACTCAGAGAGCTTCTGGATTGGTGCCCACATCAAGGTGCTGGGAGGTGACCCACTTGGCGAGGTTGCGGCAGCTTCATCTTTTCTCCCCGTGGCTTGCCCTGTTCACGTTCATCGTTTCCATTTGGCTAGGTTCCTGAGTTCCATCCTTAAAAATAAATCAGCAAGTGTAGGTAAAGTGTTTTCCTGAGTCTGGGAGCCATTCTAGTAAATTATAGAAACTTAAGAGGGGTTCATGGAAATCCCTGATGTATAGCTGGTCTGCCACAAGCGGAGGTGGCCTGGGTCTTGCAGCCAGCATCTGAAGTGGGGGCAGGCTTGTGGCACGGAGCCTTTGCCCTGGGGGGGGGTCTGTGTAACTCGGAGGAGTCAGTGTCAAAGTTGAATTAAATTGTAGGACTCCCAGGAGCTGTTGGAGAACACCCTAGCCTGGCACATTCAAGTACTCAGTCAATGTTCTGAGGGCTGGCTGCTGTTTTTCTTCTTGGTACCTACTTAGTTTTATCCTATGTAGTAGTTCATTGTTTACATATTTGACTCTTCCACTAGAATGAAAAGTCTGTGAAGAGGGAGGGAATTCTTTTCCTTATTTCATGATTCCCAGCTGGTTTAGGGCCCAACCAATAGAAGAGACATTTATTTATCTTGTCCAACAAAGTGTCACTGAGGTCTGAGTCATTTATTTAAACACATTTGTTGGGCATCTACTATGTCCCAGATACTGTTTCCGGCACAAAGATACAGCAGTAAACCACAAGAGAGTTTGTTCATAGAGCTAACAGGATAGCAGAGGGAGACAGAGTATATGTAAATAAACAAATACATATATATATAATCTAGTAGACAGGGAGAAGATTAATGAAGCAAGAGTAAGCAGGGGGAGGGAATAAAGAAGGACAAAGTGGCCTCTGGGCAGAGTCCAGAGGGAATGCGGGAGCAGGTCATGTGGATTTTGGGGGACAGAGCATTCCACACAGAGGGATGAGCGAGTGGTAGCAGGGTAGGGGAGCGCTTGCTGTGCCCAGTCAAGCCAGAAATAAGGGGCCAGAGCTGCTGGAGCTGGAGAAGAGTGAGCAGGGGAGAGAAATAGTGCCTTTGGCCCCATGTCCCCATCATGCAGGGTGCTGAAGACCCCGGAAGGAATTTGAACTGTATTCTGAATGAGAAGAGAAGCCCGGTGGTTTTGAAAAGAGGAGTAATCTGACCTGAATTAGATGGTTCAGTCTCCTCTCTGCCTGCTGTGCTGAGGGTGGCAAGTGTGAGAGCAGGAGGCCAGGCAGTGGAGATGTCCTGGCATCTTTGACAAAGGAGACAGTAAAGGGAGTGAAGAGAGGTTGGATCCTGGACACAGGTGGGAGCTGCACCCAGCAGATTCCCTGACACACTCAAACTGGGTGGGAGGAACACTGGTGGGGAATGATCCCCAGCGGTTTGTCTTAAGCTATATGAATGATGGACTCACCATCCGCTGAGCTGGAGGAGACTTGGGAAGGATATGATTTAGGGAGAAAATCAAGAATTTGGCCCAATTACTGTACAGGGGATACCCA
The DNA here is from genome assembly GCA_032199065.1 of Smutsia gigantea. Classification (NCBI taxonomy): domain Eukaryota; kingdom Metazoa; phylum Chordata; class Mammalia; order Pholidota; family Manidae; genus Smutsia; species Smutsia gigantea. The sequence continues at coordinate 22,717 of JAVSCE010016170.1, forward strand.
GGGTGGCTGCCCTCGTGGAGTTGACAGTCCAGTAGGAAAGGCTGTGAATGAGCAGATAAGGACACAAATGACTCTAGAACAAGCTGTGGTAAGTACCACGAAAGGCAGGGGGCCTTTAGTGTCCACGGAGCGCCAGAAAAGGCCTCTCTGAGGAAGTAACGGCTACCTGACCTGGAGTATAAGTGGACATCAGCCAGGCAGAGAGGGAAGGCCAGCAGCTTTCCCTCACCCTGGGCAGGGAAGAGCTGGGTGCCGGAGACATGGGAGAGACCCATATTGCTGGAGGGAGTAAAGGGGTGGGAGATTGAGGCCCCTTGCTTCCTCTCCCTGGCCAGCCCCTGAGGCGCCCGCACGAGCTCTTGGGCTCCTCAGAGCGCCCATCTCTGTCGCCCCGGGTCTCACAGATGGATTCGGACTCAGGAGGCCTCTCCGCTCATCAGGTTGCAGAGGGAGGGCCTTTTCTGGTGGGCAAAGGCAGCTATGGTTGGGGCTCGCTGGGGTCTGTGGCCTGCTCCTCTAGGCCTCCGCACCCCGAGGGACCTCTCCACCCCTAGCGTTTCCCCCAAGCAGCTGTCACAGGCCACCACCCCTCTCTCTGAGCCCCCCCCTGGGGTCAGACCATCCCCAGAGTAGACAAAGCAACACCAGCCAGAAGAAGAGTGTGTGTTGGGGGCTGGTGGGCGGAGGAGGCAGCGGAGGAGACGGAAGGTGGCAGGGGGCCGGCATTCTTCCGCAGGTGTGTGGACATGCGGCTTCAAGGTTGTAGAGAAAAACGTGGAGAACAAGAGTCACATTTACGGAGGCACTGAGCCCTTGGTGGGCAGTATGTCACGTGATCCTCACTGCTGCCCCACGTGTGGCTGTTATTCTTGCTCACGGGTGATGTCGTAGCTCAACAAGGTGAAGTAAGATGTTCATGCCTTTTTGTGCTTGTGTGTGTGTGTGTGCACGCCTGTGCATGCGTGTGTGCATATAAGCGTGTGTGTGGAAGAGTCGGGGTGGGCTCATGTGGCCTCGCTCCCTTCTGGGCTATAGCAGGGTCAACTCAGTAGAGCCTCCGGGTGGCTCCGCTGTCCCGCCGCCCCTCACCTTGCACTGCACCCGGGTGCGGCGTGCACAGGCATGAATCTCTGGTGTCCCTGGCCCAGGGCGGAGGCTCACATGCCCCTGCCTCTAGCAACCCCGGCAGGCCTGAGGCAACAATGAGGAAAACTAGAGGAGCAAAAGCCACTTGGTGGAGACATTGCAGGCGTGAGTCTGGGCAGGAGGAGAGGCAGAGGATGGCTCAGACACGCCCGGAGTGTTGGGGTTCCCCCCCCCAACCCCAGGGCCCTGGGCCGGGAGGGCCAATGAGAGGGAGGAGTGGGCTCTTGCTTGCAGGGTGTGTGTAGGTTTGGTTTCACTCTGGGCTGATTTTGCTGTTTGGATGCCCCAGCCCCTAGCTAGGCCTGAAGTTTACAGCTACAGGGACGGGGCAGGAAGGCTGGGTGACCATGTTTGGGCAGCGTGTTAGGGAAAGCTGGGCCTTCCCATCCCCCTGCGTCCAGCCACGATCTGTCAGCTGTATTCAGGGAGGCACCCCCAAGGTGGGCTTGTCATGGGCCCTCCGAGCTTCAGTTGCTTCTAGGAGGGTCTCCTCCCTCCTCAGCTTTGAAGGATCATGTTTCATTTATAAGGAAAGCAGCAGTTTCCCCTGACTCTTCTTATCTGCTCTGTCCATCAAGCCCCACCCCGGTTCTCCATGGAGATTCAAACAGACTGTAAAAGCCCAACCAAGCTGGGGCCAGTGCCCAGTTGCTAATGTTTACTGATTTCTTACTATGTGCCAGGTTTTGTATACAGCACACTACATGCTTTATCACACTTAAACTTCACAACAAATAACAGGAGGCAGTCACTCTTAAATCACCCCTATTTACAGATGAGGAAACTGAGGCACAAAGGAGGTTAAATCTTTGGCCCAATGTAATTTGGCTGATAAGGACCACATTTGGGATTCAAACTCAGACAGACTGGTGCCAGAGGCTTAGAGTGAGCACGATGGCCGTGTATGTGCATGTGTGTGGGCATATGCATGTGCATGCGTGTGTGTGCATGGGCAGGAGTGCCTGCAGCCACTCCTCACCCACAGCTGGGCCCATCTACTTTCACTTCTGCAACTCCTCTCCCTGTGAGTATGTTCTTAAACTTACTGCATAAAGTCCTTTTGATGCCTGGGTTCCTTGCAGCAGACACAGAGAGCGCCCTGTTCTGCATTCCCTACCCCCTGCCCTGGGCTCCGGGCCTCTGCTCCCAGGTTCAAACTCCAAAGGGCACAGTGGCCACCAAAATGGGCCTGGGCCTCACAGGTGAGCCGGGCCATGCTAGGCACAGCCGACACCACGGCCAAGGGCGTGCTCAGTCGGTAACACGGGCCTGTGACCAGTGATGAAGGCACACACCCGGAGAGAGGAAGGGGGTGGCTCTCAGGGAGACCCGCAGCCCCCAGGCACAAAGCTGGGTCGGGAAGGGAACTGTACAGCCAGAGAAGGCCTGGCTCTCAGCGCCCTCGCCAGCAAACTCCTGCCCATTGATGGGTTGAGTGGCAAAGCAAAGCAGGGACCAGAGCTCTCAGCTCCAAGGTTCCTCCTGGCTCCAGGGGTTGGTGGGTGAAGGGCATGAGGTGTCACAGGACAAAGCAGTTGGAAATGGGATACAGAGAGGAAAATAGGGAGAGAGGCGGGTGTCCAAACAGAGAGACCCCTCCCTCCAGTGGAGGATGCCCCGCTCTGGAAGCCTGCAAGAGGCAGGAAGGCTAGGCTGGCTAGCGTGAGAACAGGCTGGTGGGGGTTCCGGACCCCAGACAGGCCTTCTGTGCCTGAAGGTGTCTGTGGGGAGCCCTGGGGAACCAGCAGCTCCTGGAGCCTGAGGCCCAGCTGGTGCTCGCCCTCCCCAGAGGCCAGCCCAGCCCAGCGGAGGAGCCTGCTGGCTGAGGCTGCCTTTGCAGATCTCTGGCTTCATCTTCCCCACACATTGAAACCATCAGGCCTGGCCCTGTGACTGCAGTCTGCCTAGGTCTGTCCACTAGAGACACTGTGCTTTCCACCAAACCAGACCTTCCCTCCTCCAGGTCCCTACTCGGGGAACGGGGGCAGCCGGCACAGCCTCTGCTGCCTGGGAGCCAACTGCAGAACTTGGTAACTTCTGTCCGCTATTTTGCTCTGCTCTCTGAAGTGTTAATGAGGCCACCTTCCACTCTGGGCCCTTTGCTCTACCTTCATTCTCGAAGGAAATTCTGTTTTAAGTCAGGGCTGCAGAAACAGGGCGCTCTGGGGGCCCCCAAGGACTGGGCTGCTCCTTCAAAGCAGCGAGCACTCTTCATGTGCCTCCTGTTCTGGAGAAGTCAAATCAAAGGCAAACCCTGAATTCCTCTTGCTCACGGCCAATAAAAACCTTGCTTCAGTGCCGGCTTCCTCTGCTGAAATCAGATATCCTAGTAATAAACAAGTCCGAAAGGCAGGGAAAACTCTTGCTTTCTTCTGATTAGTTTTTCTTCCTTTAAAAAAAGTTCTCTCTTATAACAGGATGCCCGCCCCAGAAACTTGAGCACAGAACTGCACCCTCACCCGCCCTGCACCCCCCACTCCGGAGTCCTTACTCCCTGGGCTCCAGCAGGCGAGGGTGGGGCCTGGCTTCACAAACACTAAATGGCTAAGCTCAAAGGCAGGTCAAAGGGGCCGGGGGAGGGTGGGCTTTTGCTGCCTGGGGAGCTGGCTGCCACCTTATAGGGATAGCTGGGTTCTCAGCCTTTGGCTGCTGGAGGTGGTCAGGAATGGGAAAGTAGAGTTAGAACACATGGGGGCCTCCTTTTTCTAAGGCAATCCTGAATTCTCAGCACACCACGGGGCTGCAAAAAGCCCAGTGTCGTAGGCTTTGTTTTGAGGGTATGGTTGAGAAAGCCAGACAAGGTGGATCTCGAGGCATAGAGGGGCTGGCAGGGCAGAGGAATTGGGGTTCTGCTTCCTGGGTGGGCCGCACTTTGCACACCAGCCTTCCTGCCCTTGTCCTGTCGCAGGTAAGTGTGTGTCCACATGTGGCTGGCTGTGGAGAAGTGCCCGCCCCCATGTGTTGACATCTCCTCCCTTCCCCACCCCCCAAATAGGTTTTTAAGTGACTTTGCTGTCAGAGATGCTATTCTGTTTGTTTTTCCTTCTGACACTATCTCTCCAGAGAGTTTCTGGTCAAAAGAATTATGTTGAGCCTGCAGATTGTGAGAGAATTGCATCTAATGGGGAACAGACAGGCAAGATACCTTTCATGTCCAGCCAAGTTTTTTCCCCTTTCTCTCTCTCCCAACTTCTCATCTTCCCTTTTGGGCTTCAAAGTTGGCCCTGGCTTATGCTAGTTTCTTCGGTATAGCTGGTGAATAAGGTCACACATTGATTTTATTTTGGAGATTGGCAGCTGGGTCCAGCTTAGCTCTGAAGCTGGAGAGCCACACAGCCCCGCTGGCGCTCAGGTGGGGGTAGGTGCTGGCATGCCACTCAGCAAACCAACCTTTTAAGAAGCCACTCTGGCATTCAAAGGGTGGCGCCCGTGCTCCTTTGGGATCTCAAAGCTCGGGAGCTTGAGCTTGTAAAATTTATTCTAAATACAAGAAACGTGCTAAACATCACCCCCACCCCCACGAATCCCAGATGTCCTCGCCACATGCCATTTCAACTCAGCTGTGCTGGACTTTATAGGAAGAAAAGGATTAGCTAGATCGGAGGTCCCTTGGGCCCCTGAAGTGACTGTAGGAGAAAACTCAAGTTTTAAGAGCCCTCTATCTTGCAAACAGCTACTCAACCACACACAGCCATAGTATCTGCCTCTTGATACAGACTGGGTGAAAAAGAAACCCTTTTCTTTACCTCTGTGCTTCTCCAGGGGAGAGGGCAGATTAGTAAACCATCTTGTGGACAGTTTGGATTCTTATGCCCTTACTCATGAGGCTGATGTAATAGCACCGAACTGATTTCATGGTAAAGACTACTTCCCAGAGCAAATCATTTCCAATCGCACCACTGACGACATCCGCCCTTATCACGGGCCTTCAGGAATCAGTGGGAGAGTCCTTCTTCCTTTAGAGCTTTGGTGGGGAGCACGGGGGACTTCTTTTTGGAAAGACAAAGATGTCTTGGGTTTTAAGTGTCCCAGAATTCCCTGCCAGTCTAGCTTTAGAGGGAGAAGGCACAGTTCTGCACATTTTAAGCCTTGCAGCCAGTGGGACAGTCTGACCCTGGGGGAGGAATAGGATGTCAGAAGGGGAAGGCGAATTCCACTCAGGCTGGGTTTAATTCTCTTCTTCCTTCCTTTTCATCCCCACTGCTTGCGGTTTCCAAGTTTGTCCTGCATTAAGATGTGTCAGTTCCCAACAATTAAAATAGACTAAAAACATACATTTCTTTTATTGGATATAGGGGTCTCTTAAATTCAGCCTATACATCTAAGAATATGCTGCTTAGCAATTGTTACAGCCTGAAACAACAGAAGGCCCTAGTCTGGCACAGCGATCAAACTCTGGCTCAGGAATTAGGAGTGTTGACTTTCCTTCCTGCCCTGCCACCCACTCACCCTGACCTCAGGCAGGAGTGTCCTGAACCTTCTCTGGGCCTCAGTGCCCTGTCCACAAGCAGCCTTAATGACCCTACCAACTGTCTTAAGGGTTAAAGGAGAGAATACAGGGGAGACATGGCAGGGCCATGAATGTTTAAAAAGGCAGGGAGGGACGTGCAATTGGAATAGTAGGAGGTTGCTTTGTTAAGAGGTGCAGTGGTGGGAATCTCTGAGGAGCTTCCCCAGGACAAAGTCTTGATGGATTTGACTTCCGAGGCTGACATCACTGTCAGGGCTGCCGGGGTGGGTCTGACCCCGGGCAGCATGCGGTCATGGCTCAGGAAACTTGTGGAGGCCGTCACTGGTCTGGCGACAAGCTGCGAGTGCTCAGACCTGCTGCCTGTCGTGTGCAGAAGAGGACATCACAGCCCTGTTCAGTGTCCTCTCTGCCCAAGGTCCTCCCTGCTGGGCGAGCACGGGGCGGACTTACTTTGACCTCCTTTCCTTATCTGGGTTTGGTTCAGCCTCCCCCGGCTCACCTCATTCCTTGTTCTCATTTCCCCGCATAGCCAGAGTTCTTTGTTGCTCAGGCCATTTCTCCTCTCCCCAGAGGTTCCACAGCCACGCTCAGGACCCTTGGCCAGGTTAGCAAAGAAATGAGGTGTCTGAAAGAACTGAGTGGCTCTGCATGAGGCAGCCTACCGCTTGGGGAAAACTGTCCTCTCGGGCCTGTTTCTGCCCCATGAAGAAGGGAGTGACACTAAGGTGAGTCCCTGCCAAGGAAATCTGCCTGCTGGGAGCCTGCAGGTTAGCCAACATCGCCCTCTAGAGGCCACTTAAAATAGAGGTTCTTGGAGCAAGAGGTAACCTCTTCATTTTTGTAATTCCTCAGATGTCACCACTCTTTTCTTGCCCTTGGAAGTTCGGAATCACTCTTTCGTCCACAGCGTGGCTTGGGCTGCAATCATGACGCAGGGGAAGCCCCTCTCCCACGCGGGGCTGGCCCAGTGCCACCTGATGGACACAGCTGTTCCTGCGGGTCCCAGTGCCCCCCCGTGATCCTCAGGCACTGCACCAAATCACAAGTAAACCTAATCGCTTTGTAGTTGGTGCAGATGGTATAATTCAAAATCACATTTTTATTAAATAGACTCCGAAACATCACATTATAGTCTGACTGAAACAGTCCAGGAATCATAATGGTTTAAGTTTTAAAAAATTACATTCGGCAGCGGCGTCATGTTCTGAAAGTTATTTCATAAAATTAAAGACTGGGGCTTGAATAAATAAGAAAAAACCAGCTAGAAAATAAACTACCACTCAGATGGAAGTCATCTGTCCTGAATTTCTGAGGATTGTGCTTTCTGGTCTTTGAAGATCTTGCTGCTTGAGTAACAACTGAGAAGAGTTGCACAATCCCGGCTTGTAAATCCAGGGGGCGGGCGGCGGGGCGGCACACCCACGTGCCCGGAAGCGCTCCGCCGCAGTAGGAACCTCAGAGCCAGGCCTCTCTGAGACTGTGTGCCTGAGTCAGCTTTGAAGGCATCTTTCATTTCTGGGGAACTATGAGATTCACTGATCTTTGATAAGAAATCGCCCTAAAGAGGATCACGGTGAAAGAGAAATCCTATCATTGAGTTCTCATAGCTGCGGGACCTGGGAAAGCAGCCCAAGGTCCTGTCTCTTCAGGAGGGTGTTGGAAACACCCATTTGTGCTGCCTGCCATTTTCAGGGTCACTACCACCAGGTGGCCCATGACACAAACTCTCACCCACAATCTGGGTTTGGAGAATGAACCTGAGCTGGTTCCTCAAGTTACCCGACCTGCCACCCCAGAGTGCAGACAAATATTTACTGGGTGGAGTGGATACTGGGGGCAGAAATCACCTTGCTCCAGAACAGCAAAGATGATGTCTAAGCAGGGCCTTGTGTGCAGCTGGTACCCACAGGGAGTAAGTGGATGACAATGGGAGTCCTTCTGACTTTGGTGACTACAGGCATCAGCGGCCAAATCTAAACCTGGGAAAGGCATTCATGGGTCGGCTGGCGCCCTGGCTCTGGATTCAATACTGAACTCACTTCCTGGCTACTGATTTGGTATCTATTCTGCAGACATGACGGGTTTCTCAAATCCAATCCAAAGCCACTACGTGAAGGAAGCTTCTTGTCAGACAGTACAGATGGTTTCCACCAACACACCTGGTCCTCAGTCCCTGCAGATCAGAAGCACACGGCTGTGCTGTGACCCAGGGGATATCAGAACGAAAACCCAGGTGAGTACATAATTAGCCTTCCAGGACAGGCCTGCAGCCAGGTAGCCACTGCTGGCCGCCCACTGGCTCAGTGTGCCTGTTTCACCTCCACCGGGGCCTTCAGGTCTGCCGCGGACGTGTCTGGGACGGGTTTCTTTGAGTAATCGCGCTCTCCAAAAATGGTGCTTCCTATTCGGATGTTTGTAGATCCTACTTCAATCTGTGGGAAAGCAGGGAAAGTATCGAGGACTGAGCTGAAAATAATGAAATGCAGCAAAAGCTGAAGCTGTTCCTCTCATCTGGCTCTCGAGACGCTTCTATGAAGGATGGTGATCACAAGCTGAAGAGGACTATGGGGCCGTGGTTCTCAGGGGCAGTACTACCTCCCGGGGTGTGTAGGAAATAAGGAAGGCTTTCTTTGGTCCTCACAGTGATTGGGGATTATGACTGGCATTTAGTTGGGTGGGACCCAGCAGCACAGCGAATGCTTGTCTTACGGCCCACACACTGTTCTAATGCTCCAAGGTCAGGTAGGCGAAAACCTCCGTAGAATGATTTGAGCACAGGATCTAATCCCATTTTACTTACAGGCACAAAAGTGTTTTTTTCACTGTTTTAATATATGCAGTTTTCCAGGAATGCCACTACTGTATACACAGGGGGGAGCTTATACTTTGATTTTTGGAACTTAATGAAGTTATTTACTGTTCTAGAAAGTCACATATTTGAGTTGGCAATATAGCACACCTCTATCATTATGTATTTACAGCTGCTGCATTCACAGTGAATCTGCACACAAGATTGAACATCACACTACTTTGTTATGACTTCCTGATATATATCCATGCCGTAGCATGTACATACTAAAATGCCTTTAAAAAACTTATAGTTTTATTTCTTATTTTCCTTTAGATTCCACTGACGGAACTGTACTGAGTTTTGTAAAATTATGTGTCAGGCTACAAGTCTATACATTTCATTTAAAAAAAGAAGCAGGTGGGGAGGGGATGTTATAGTAGTTGAGAACCACTGATCCTGGGTGCCCTACTGCTACAATGAGGCATGTGAAAGGTTTCTCCAGCAGAAACTGATTCTCGCCATGGCCTTCTGGACCCCACCCTTGAGGCAGACAAGGGCAGTCAGGACACTTACCGCATGCTGGAAGTCCACGGACATGCCCATGCTCAGCTCAACCTGCTCGGGAGGGATGTTCAGCTGTTTATGTAGCTCCTCCCGGAGGGACAGTAACACCTGATGAGAGACAGATGTGATGCCTGCTTTATCCCCACCTTCTCTAAGGATGCCGCAAAGGGGCTGAATCTGAGTATCTCTGACAAGGATAGCTTAGTCCTCCTGATTTCAAGGCCTGTCAGCATTGCCAGAAGTTACCGAAAGGGATTTTTTTTTAAGCAAACTCTTTAACTTTTAAGGAAACTATCAGTCTTTGGGAGAGGCAGAAAGAGCTCATTGTCTCCAAACACTGTTTCAGCCAGGTTCAAACCGAGTTGAGGAAGGTCTGCAGGTTTTGGGAACCTGTTCTCTCCTTTCCGTATGAGAAGAGTTCAGAAGAGGGTATAATGCCTGACAGGCAACATCTGGGATGACTTTGAAGTTCACCACAACAGCCAACCCTGAACAGCGTCCAGCTCACGTGCCTCTTTAGCACATAAGCAACCCCCTGCATCTTCAGCCCCCAGTACCTGGAAGTCTGGATTTGGTCCTTGACTAAGATCATGTCCAAAGCTTCCAATAGTCATCAGCCCCACAAATTCCAGGCTGGGGCACTTGGCATTTATGTGTTCCACCATGGCTACTGTCTCTGAAGGTGGGAGGCCATGTTTACCTTCATAAAAAGAAACCAAAGACACTTACACCAGAATTGTAAAAGAGTATCTATTACACAGTATGCATTTACACTAATATAGAAAAACACCTGTATGTTCTCAAAATCTGATTGCACTTGCCAATCAACGATGGAGGAGGAGTCGGCAGCAAATGATTGTTAGGTAGTTATAAGGATTACTGAGACTGTTTTTCCCTCATTTATCAAATGGAGATGCTAAGAACATTCACTTCCATCTTTAATCAGGGAAAATTATAGCTAATCACCAAGAAATGATGTCACAGACTTGAGCTGGAGTAAATGTTAGGTTTACCTCTGTTGATAATGTACAGGCAGACCTCAGAGACCCTTCAGGTTCAGTTCAGACCACTGCAATACAGCCAATAGTGTAATAAAGGGAGTCAAATGCATTTTTTGGTTCCCCAGTGCATATAAAAGTTGTTTACAGTATACTGTAATCTTTCAAGTGTGTAATACCATTATGTCTAAATAAACAATGTATGTATCTTAATTAAAAATACTTTACTGCTAAAAGATGCTAACCAGTTATCTGAGCTTTCTGCAAGTTGTAATCTTTTTCCTAGGAGAGGGTCCTGACTCAGTGTTGGTGGGGTTAAAATATTCAGTAAACCATGTGGTAACAAGATGTGGTGTGCTCCGGCTCTGTTGCTCCACTTACAGAGCACAGGCAGAGCAGACCGAGCATAATTCTTGAGGGCCCTAGGACTTTCTGAATGGTCTGGAGCACTGGCTTCAACTTGAAGTCCCCAGCTGCACTAGCCCTACCAGGACAGTCAGCCTGTCCGTTGAAGACAAGCACTGATTTCTCTCTGGCTATGAAAGGCCTAGATGACATCTTCTAGTAGAAGGGTGTTCCATTGACATTGAAAATATGGTGTCTAGTGTGGCCACCTTCACTAATTCCCTGAGCTAGAGCTTCTTCTGGATGACTTACTGCAGCTTCTACATCAGCCCTTGCTGCTTCACCTTGTACTTTTGTTATGGAGAGGGCTTCTTTGCTTAAACCTCACAAACCAACCTCTGCTAGCTTCCAATTTTTCTTCTGCAGCTTCCTCCCCTCTCTCAGCCTTCACAGAATTGAAGAGAGTTGGGGCTTTGCTCTGGATTGGGCTTTGGCTTACAGAGGTGTTGTGGCTGGTTTGATCTTCTATCCAGACCACTAAAAAGAAGATCACTGGTTATAGATCATCATAATAAATATAATAATAATGAAAAAAGTTTGCAATATTGGGTCAATTACCAAAATGCGATGCAGAAACACAAAGTGAACAGATGCTGTTGGAAATGGTGCAGATAGACTTGCTTCATACAGAGCTGCCATAAACCTCCAAGTGTAAAAAATGTATTTCTGTAAAGTGCAACAGAACGAAGTGCAGTACCGTGAGGTATGCCGGTAACGTACAATCTAGGTGCAGTTATATGTAAAGATAACCATTAAAATTTACCAAACACTAAGTCCAGGCACAAGTGCTAAGAGCTCTTCATTTAATGCAATAACCCCAAGAAGCGAGTGCTCTTACCATCTCCATTCTGAAGAGGAGTAAACTGAGGCACAGGGAGCCTAAGCATCTCTTCCAAGGTCACACAACTAGGAACCGTAGAAATGGGATTTAAGTCCAGGCGACCTGACTCCAGAGCCTATCTGGACAACAGATGCCTATACTATGTTCCTTCCCGCTAACCATCTGGGAATACTGGTGCTTTGATCATTGTGCACACATTATAGATCTGTACACACTTCTTTTTTTCCCTTTTTGGTAAGTTTTTTTTTTCATTGGTATCTTTTTTTTAAAATTTAAGTATAGTTGATACACAATCTTATACTGGCTTCAAGTATACAACACAGTGGTTCACCAGTTACCCACATTATTAAATCCTCACCCCCTAGTGCGGTTATTATCTGTCAACATAGGAAGATGTTACAGAATCACTGGCTCTATTCTCCATGCTGTACTATCATCCTTGTGACCAGCTTATGATTGAGAATTTTTGTGTCTCTTTATTCCCCTCCCCACATGCCGACTCCAAACTCTCCCCGTGGTAACCACCAGTCCCTTCTCAGTGTCTCTGAGTCTACTGTGGTTTTGTTCATTGTTCACACTTATTCTTAACAAGTAGCTAACAAGTAAGATGTGCAGGTTCTATGCAACAGCTTTACCTGCATTACACTCACTCCTCAGTACGCCCCCTGAAGTGGGCACTATCATGTTATCATTGCCAGACCAGGGAACTAGGGTACAGAGGTTAGGTAACTTACCCGAGGCTAGCAAGCTGGAAGGGTGGAACTCACACCCAGGGCCACTCTGATTTCAAAGCCCAGGCTCTCTTCACTTGTTAATCCAAGTCCCTTAAATATACTCATGAACTGGTGCTTGCAATGATTTTTCTTCTATTCTCTCCAACTGTCATGCTAAGTCCATGTAATTTGTAATCTCTTTCAGGAGTGATGGTGAGTTTTAAGAATTTTCAGATCAAAGTCACAGTTCCCTCCCTGACTCCTCTTGTCCTGCTCCTGCCCCCAAATTAAGAAGTAAAAAACCATGATACATTAAAGAATTATATGTGGACTGTCTTGGAGATCACTCTGCCATCTACATCCTACATAAAAAGTTTACTGAAAGGGTTGTGGTCCTTCCTATAACCTTAGCTATCAGATGTGTGCCATCAGAATTGCCATTCTTCCTAAGCTTCAACCATCTCAAGGGGAGAAAGATCTGTGCTTCAGGTCTGGCCACTTACTCTCCTCTCCACTGGTGTTAATCTGGACCATAACCTTTAGCCTTTCAGGAGAACCTTTTTTCTGCCACGAGCTGTTCACTTTGTCTGCCAGCTTCATGGAATCCACAGTTTCTAGCATGGACAGGTTGGGCACCGCTGTAATGAGAAAGAGGCAAGGAAATTTATCACTCACCCTACTGCAGCCAGCAACATGCAACAAATCTTTCACTTGCAGCTGGAAAAATAATCTCCTAGGAAATGAAAAAGACAGTGAAGTCTCAGTTCTGCTAAGACTTATGCGACAGTTTTATTAGATAGAAGTTCAAAAGTCAGCCCGTCACTGTCTCATCAGCAAAGATGAAACAGGAAAGGAAATGTGGACTTACCACATCAGGCAGCTTGTGCATGCATGTGCTTCAAGAAGCTGGTAACTGTGGAGATTCCTAATAGCAGTTAATATCTTTTTATAAACTTCTATGTGATCTGATTATATCTTAGGTCACATGGAGAGAAACAGGCAGGAGGACAGTAAACAAAGGCTAACCGGCGGGAGGCAAAGTTCCTGCTGGTCCTGTCACCATATCACAGACTTTCTGGGACAGGGGTGCACAAGGACCTCAGAGTGACCTGAAAACTGACAGCTAAGGGAGACACGGAAGTCATGGAAACCGTATTCTCTTCCAAAGATGCATGTGAAGTGAAATGTTAGTCTTGCCTCAGACAAACAACAACAAAGACAGAAGCAACTCAGTAACTTCCTTTCACTGAACACTAACCCCCCCAGGCAATATTCTAATCCCTTTACATGCATTCTTTTTTTAATCTTTACCATAGTTCATGAAGCACTATTACTGTTCACATTCTACAAATGGGAAGACTGAGGGCCAGAAAGAATAAATTTTATTCAAGAGTACAAACTTAACAATTATTAGAGCTATAATTTGAAACTAAGGCAAGCTCCATATTCTTAGTACTGAATTTGAACTCAGGCTAGGAAACATATTTAAAACTTAATATATTTAAACTCAAGCATATTTAAAAAAGAGAAAGTATACATGCTGGATGTAAAAAAACAAAAACAAAAATGAAGCAATATAGAAGTACGTGCAGTAAGAAGTCAAAGCTTCTCGCCCTGGAAGCTGCTGCTGACACCTCGGGGACGAGGCCTCTTCCCAGAGCTTGCTTAGTGCATGTCCACCCAAAGAAGCACACACACAGCCATGTGTACAATTTCTTGTTATTATTATTATTATTTTAAAAAATAACATATAAATTGGATCACACTAAATGTTCTATGGGTTGCCTGCTTCCAGTTAGAGATACGTATTGGAGATTTTTCCATAGCAGGACCACAGAGCCACTGGTGCTTTCTAACAACTGTAGCATTCCACAGAGCAGATGATCACAATTTACTCGACTTACTCTAATGGACATTAAATTGTTTCTTATTTTTACTACAAAACCAAATGAGCTATCAGTTCACATATTTTTTAACACTCCATTCTATCTCCTTGGCTGACTTGTCAGCACTAACTCTCTATTGTGTTATTTTATTGTTGCTTTAAAGTTTAACTTACCACAGTCTGCCTTTAAGTGGTGTTATACCACTTCATATAGAGCTTAAGAACCTTATAATAGTATTCTTTCATTTTTCACTTTCTATTCTTTATGCTATTGTTGTCATACATTTTACTTTTATATGTTATAAATCCCATGACACATTACTATTTTTGTTTATATATATAAATAACATATTATAATAATAAAACAATAGAGAAAAATAAATGAAACTAAAAACTGGTTCTATGAGAAGACTGATAAAATTGATAAACCTCTAGGCAAAAAAAAAGAAAACACAAATTACCAATATCAAGAATGAGCTGACATCACTACAGAGCTGTTGACATCATCCACAGATATTGGAAGGATGATAAAGATGTATTACAAACAACCAATGCTCATAAATTTCTTAACATCGATGAAATGGACAAACTCCTTGAAAGCCATAAACTAACAAAGCTTACCCTAGAAGAAACAATTATGTGAATAGCTCTATTAATGAAATTGAAACTATAGTTAAAAATCTTCCCACAAGACTTCCGGGAAGATGGCGGCGTGAGCAGGGCGGCGGAAATCTCCTCCCAAAACCATATGTATTTATGAAAATACAACAAGTACAACTATTCCTAAAAAAGAGACCAGAATACATAGGACAGCACATAGCCTGCAGCTACACCTGAGAGGACTTGGCACACTGCGAGGCGGGTAAGATATGGAGCCGTGACCCAGTGGGACCCGAGCACTCCCCTACCCCAGCGGACAAGCGGGAGGACAGGATTCAGAGCCAGGAGGGAGTGGAAGTACAGGCCCGCAAAATAACCAGCCCTGGTGATCTGTGCCGGAAGCGCTGACACACATTGCGCGGTGTAGCGGAGATTGGAGAGACAGAGGATGCAGGATATGAGCGGGGAATGCACGTGGGTCCTTGCAGCCCGCTCCAGGGAAGAAAAAAAAAAAAAAGAAAAGCGTATGCTTTTTTCAGCGGTCTTAAAGAGACAGGAGTCCAGCGGAGGAGTCAATCACCCCGGCACACTCAGCCCAGCAGGCTGGGCGTCCTGGGGATTTTCGGACCCCTTAGCTGACGACTGGGAAAGGGTGGCCGCACTTCAACTTCCCACAGAGATCAAAAGCCTCCCATTCGTTCCCACCCTGGCCAGAGCTATAAAGGGCCCTGCGGAGAGGTGTGGCCACAGCGGTGGAATAGTGGAGCAACAACGCCACCTACAGCATCCCCACAGAATCTACTCCTGGTGGGCGTTTTTCTTTTTTGTTGTTGTGGTTTTGTTTTGTTTTGTTTTATGTTTTTTCTTCTCTTTTCTTTCTTTTTTTTTCTTTTTAAAGTTTTAAAGAGCCCAGCTGAAATACGTGGCAACTACCAGCAACCACTCTATAGCCATGAAAAGACAGAGGAATATGGTCCAGACTAAGATCAACAAGACAACCCCAGAGAGGGAGCCTGAAAGGATGGAAATGCACAATCTTCCTGAAAAAGAATTCAGAATAAAAGTCATAACCATGATGATGGCTCTACAGAGAAATGTGCAAGAGCTGAGGGAGGAAGTGAGGGAACTGAGGAAAGACAATGCAGAAATCAGACAAGTGATCTATGGGCTTAACAGCAGACTAGATGAGATGCAAGAGATTGTTAATGGAATAGAAATCAGAGAACAGGATACAGAGAAGCTGAGGCAGAGAGAGATAAAAGGATCTCTCAGAATGAAATAATATTAAGAGAACTGTGTGACCAATCCAAACGGAACAATATTCACATTACAGGAATACCGGAGGAAGAAGAGAGAGAAAAAGGGATAGAAAGTGTCTTTGAAGAAATAATTGCTGAAAACTTCCCCATGCTGGGGTTAGGAAATAGTCTCGCAGTCCACGGAAGCCCACAGATCTCCCAACACAAGGGACCCAAGGAAGACAACACCAAGACACATAATAATTAAAATGGCAAATATCAAAGATAAAGACAGAGTATTAAAGGCAGCTAGAGAGAGAAAAAAGATCACCTGCAAAGGAAAACCCATCAGACTATCATCAGACTTCTCAACAGAAACCTTACAGGCCAGAAGAGAATGGCATGATATATTTAACGTAATGAAACAGAAGGGCCTTGAACCAAGAATATTGTATCCAGCATGATTATCATTTAAATATGACAGAGGGATTAAACAATTTCCAGACAAGCGAAAATTGAGAGAGTTTGCCTC
The DNA here is from genome assembly GCA_032199065.1 of Smutsia gigantea. Lineage (NCBI taxonomy): Eukaryota > Metazoa > Chordata > Mammalia > Pholidota > Manidae > Smutsia > Smutsia gigantea. The sequence goes on from JAVSCE010016170.1 coordinate 38,901, forward strand.
TCATAAACCACCACTACAGGATATCTTAAACGGACTGCTCTAGAGGGAAGCACCCCCAAGGCTAAAAAGATGTCACCAGGGAAAATAAAATCATAGCAAAGAAAGCAGACCATCCAAATACTAACTAAAGGCAAAGAATAAAACACCTAGTATATAAAGAATGGAGGAGGAAGAATAAGAAGGGGGAGAATTAAAGAAACATCAGACGCTGTTTACAATAACTTAACAAGAAAGTTAAGTTAGATTGTCAGATAGTAAAGAAGCAACCCTTGAACCTTTGGTAACCACGAATCTAAAGCCAGCAATGGCAATAAGTACATATCTATCGATAATGACCCTAAATGTAAATGCACTGAATGCACCAATCAAAAGACACAGAGTAACAGAATGGATAAAAAAGCAAGACCCATCTATATGCTGCTTACAAGAGACTCACCTCAAACACAAAGATATACACAGACTAAAAGTGAAGGGATGGAAAAAGATATTTCATGCGAACAACAAAGAGAAAACAGCAGGTGTGGCAGTACTTGCATCAGACAAAATAGACTTCAAAACGAAGAAAGTAGCAGGAGATAAAGAAGGACATTACATAATGATAAAGGGGTCAGTCCAACAAGAAGATATAACCATTATAAATATATATGCACCCAACACAGGAGCGCCAGCATATGTGAAACAAATACTAACAGAATTAAAGAAGGAAAGACAGCAATGCATTCATTTTAGGAGACTTCAACACACCACTCACTCCAAAGGACAGATCAACCAGACAGAAAATAAGTAAAGACACAGAGGCACTGAACAACACACTAGAACAGATGGACCTAACAGACATCTACAGAACTCTACACCCAAAAGCAACAGGATACACATTCTTCTCAAGTGCACATGGAACATTTTCCAGAATAGACCACATACTAGGCCACAAAAAGAACCTCAGTAAAGTAAAAAATACTGAAATCCTACCAACCAACTTCTCAGATCACAAAGGTATAAAACTAGAAATAAATTTTAGAAAGAAATCAAAAAGGCTCACAAATACATGGAGACTTAACAAAATTCTCCTAATTAATCAATGGGTTAACGACCAAATCAAAACAGAAACCAAAGAATATATGGAGACTAATGACAACAACAACACAAAGCCACAACTTCTGTGGGACGCAGCAAAGGCAGTTCTAAGAGGAAAGTATATTGCAATCCAGGCCTATTTAAAGAAGGAAGAACATTCCCAAATGAATAGTCTAAAGACACAATTACTGAAATTGGAAAAAGAAGAACAAATGAGGCCCAAAGTCACCAGAAGAAGGGACATAATAAAGATCAGAGAAGAAATAAATAAAATTAAGAAGAATAAAAAAATAGAAAAAAATCAATGAAACCAAGAGCTGGTTCTTTGAAAAAATAAACAAAATAGTAAACCCCTAGCCAGACTCATTAAGAGAAAAAGAGAATCTACACACATAAACAGAATCAGAAATGAGAAAGGAAAAATAACGACAGACCCCACAGAAAGACAAAGAATTATAAAAGAATATTATGAGAATCTATATGCTAACAAGCTGGAAAACCTAGAAGAAATGGACAACTTCTTAGAAAAATACAACCTTCCAAGACTGACCAAGCAAGAAACAGAAAAACTAAAGAGACTAATCACCAGCAACAAAATTGAATTGGTAATAAAAAAACTACCCAAGGACAAAACCCCCAGACCAGATGGATTCACCTCTGAATTCTACCAGACATATAGAGAATAAATAACACCAATTCTCCTTAAAATTTTCCAAAAAATAGAAGAGGAGGGAATACTTCCAAACTCATTCTATGAAGCCAGCATCACCCCAATACCAAACCCGGGCAAAGACCTCACCAAACAAGAAAATTACAGACCAATATCCCTGATGAACGTAGATGCAAAATACTCAACAAAATATTAGCAAACCGAATTCAAAAATACATCATGAGGATCATACACCATGATCAAGTGGGATTCATCCCAGGGATGCAAGGATGGTACAACATTCGAAAATCCATCAACATCATCCACCACATCAACAAAAAGAAGAACAAAAACCACATGATCATCTCCATAGATGCTGAAAAAGCATTTGACAAAATTCAGCATCCATTCATGATTAAAACTCTCAAGAAAATGGGTATAGATGGCAAGTACCTGAACATCGTAAAGGCCATATATGACAAACCCACAGCTAACATCATACTTAACAGCGAGAAGCTGAAAGCTTTTCACCTAAGATCAGGAACAAGACAGGGATGCCCACTCTCTCCACTGTTATTCAACATAGTACTGGAGGTCCTAGCCACGGCAATCAGACAAAACAATGACATCCAGATTGGTAAAGAAGAAGTCAAATTGTCACTATTTGCAGATGACATGATACTGTACATAAAAAACCCTAAAGACTGCACTCCAAAACTACTACAATATATGAATTCAGCAAAGTGGCAGGATACAAAATTAACACACAGAAATCTGTTGCTTTCCTATACACTAAGAATGAACTAACAGAAAGGGAAATCAGAAAAACAATTTCATTCACAATTGCATCAAAAAGAATAAAATACCTAGGAATAAACCTAACGAAGGAAGTGAAAGACCTGTACTCTGAAAATGACAAGACATTCCTAAGAGAAATTAAAGAGGACACTAACAAATGGAAATTCATCCCATGCTCTTGGCTAGGGAGAATAAATATTGTCAAAATGGCTATACTACCTAAAGCAGTCTACAGATTCAACACAATCCCTATCAAACTACCAACAGCTTTCTTCAATGAACTGGAACAAATAATTCTAAAATTCATATGGAACCACAAAAGACCCCAAATAGCCAAAGCAATCCTGAGAAGGAGGAATAAAACAGGGGGAATTACGCTCCCTGACTTCAAGCTCTACTGCAAAGCCACAGTAATCAAGACCATTTGGTATTGGCACAAAAACAGACCCACAGACTGGTGGAACAGAATAGAAAATCCAAACATTAACCCAAACATATACAGTCAATTAATATTTGATAAAGGAGCCTTGGATATACAATGGGGAGATGACAGCCATTCAGCAGCTGGTGTTGGAAAAACTGAACAGCTACATGTAAGAGAATGAAACTGGACTACTGTCTAGCCCCATACACAAAGGTAAACTCAAGGTGGATCAAAGACTTGAATGTAAGTCATGAAACCATAAAACTCTTAGAAAAAAATATAGGCAAAAATCTCTTGGACATAAACATGAGCGACTTCTTCATGAACATATCTCCCTGGGCAAGGGAAACAAAAGCAAAAATGAACAAGTGGGACTATATCAAGTTGAAAAGCTTCTGTACAGCAAAGGACACCATCAGTAGAACAAAAAGACATCCTACAGTATGGGAGAATATATTCATAAAAAACGTATCTGATAAAGGGTTGACATCCAAAATATATAAAGAACTCATGCACCTTAACAAACAGAAAGCAAATAATCCAATTAAGAAATGGGCAGAGGACATGAATAGACACTTCTCCAAAGAAGAAATTCAGATGGCCAACAGGCACATGAAAAGATGCTCCACATCGCTAATCATCAGAGAAATGCAGATTAAAACCACAATGAGATATCACCTCACACCAGTGAGGATGTCTAACATCCAAAACACAAACAACAACAAATGTTGGCGAGGATGTGGAGAAAAGGGAACCCTCCTACACTGCTGGAGGGAATGGAAATTAGTTCAACCATTGTGGAAAGCAGTATGGACGGTCCTCAAAAAACTCAAAATAGAAATACCATTTGACCCAGGAATTCCACTCCTAGGAATTTACCCTAAGAATGCAGCAGCCCAGTTTGAAAAAGACAGATGCACCCCTATGTTTATCGCAGCACTATTTACAATAGCCAAGAAATGGGAGCAACCTAAGTGTCCACCAGTAGATGAATGGATAAAGAAGATGTGGTACATATACACAATGGAATATTATTCAACCATAAGAAGAAAACAAATCCTACCATTTGCAACAACATGGATGGAGCTAGAGGGTATTATGCTCAGTGAAATAAGCCAGTGAAAAAAGACAAGTATCAAATGATTTCACTCATATGTGGAGTATAAGAACAAAGAAGAAAACTGAAGGAACAAAACATCAGCAGACTCACAGAAGCCAAGAATGGACTAATAGTCACCAAAGGGAAAGGGACTGGGGAAGAGGGGTGGGAAGGGAGGGACAAGGGGGAAAAAGGGGCATTACGATTAGCAGATGTAATGTTGGTGGGGGCATGCGGAGGGCTGTACAACTCAGAGAAGACAAGTAGTGATTCTATAGCATCTCACTACGCTGATGGACAGTGACTGTAATGGGGTTGGTGGGGGGGACCTGACGAAGAGGGTAGTTTAATAACCATAATATTCCACGTGTAATTGTAGATTAATGATACCAAAATACATTATAAAAAGAACATGAAAAGAAAAAAAAGAAATCTTCCCACAAAGAAAGCTCCAGGTTTCACTGGTGAATTCTACCAAACAGTTAAAGAAGAAATAATACGATCCCACACATGTTGTTCCAAAAGATTGAAGAGGTGAGAATGCTTCCCAGGTCATTGAATGAGGCCAGTATTATCTTGATATCAAATCCCTTAAAATAAAACTGTAGTCTAATGTTCTTTGTGAATATTGACACCAAAATTCTAAGCAAAACTTAACAAATCAAATGCAACATTATATTAAAAAGGTAATACTTTAAGACCAATTGTGTTTATCTCCAGGAATACAGGGTTGGTTTAACATTTAAAAGTCAACAATGTAATTCAACATGTTAACAAACTAAAAAAGAAAAACCACATGATCATTTCAATAGAGGCAGTAGAAGCATTTGAGAAAATTGAATATACATTCCTGATAAAACCTGTCAGCAAACTAGGATTAGAAAGGAAATTCTTCCTTCTGATAAAGAACACCCATGAAAACCTGCATGTCCACTCTCAGTGCTTCTATTCAATATGGTACTGCAGGTCCTAGGTAGTATAAAAATGAAAGAAAAAGCAATAAGAGGGATCCAGATTGGAAAGGAAGGTGTAAATTTTCTTTATTCATAGATGACATGATTATCCATGTAGAAAATTATATAGAATGTACAAGAAAACCGTACTAGAGTAAGTGAGTTTAACAAGGTCACAGGATACAAGATGAATAAACAAAAATCAACTGTATATCTATGTATTAGTAATAATCAGAAGTTGAAGTAATAGCTTTAAGAAACAGCATCAAAATACATGACTTACAGATAAATCTGACAATAAAGAAAACCTGCACAATGAAAACTAAAAAATATTACTGAACAAAATTAAAGGAGATTTAAATAAATGCTGAACTATGCATTCTTAATGTATTGACAAAGTCAGTATTTTTAGTATGTGAGAATGTTCCCCAAATTGATCTATTCATCCTATACAATCCTAATAAAACACCTGGCAGGACTTTTGATTTTTTTGGTAGAAATTGCCAATTTGGTTTATATGGAAATGAAGAGGTCTTAGAAGAGCCAAAATAATTGTGAAAAAGAACAAAATTAGGACCTAACAATATTCAATTTCAAGGACTATTACAACAAAGCTTCAGTAAATCAAAATAGCATGCTATCAGCATGAAAGTAGACAAGTAGAAAGTAGACAAATGGAACAGAGTAGAGAGTCTAGAAATAAACCCATGGATAAGTGATTTTTGACAAAGGTGCAAATTAATGCAATGAAAAAGGACATTCTTTCCAACAAATGACACTGTAACAATTGGGCATTTACATGCAAAAAAATGAACTTGGAACCCATACCTTGCACCATATATAAAAATCAAAGTGAATCATGAAGCTTAATATAAGACTGAATACTATAAACTGCTAGAAGAAAATATAAAAGAAAATCTTTGTGACTTTAAGATAGGGGAAGATTGTTTAGATGCAACACCAAAAGCATATTCTATAAAAATATAAATTGATAAGGTGGACTCCATCAAATTTAAAACTTCTGCTCTTCAAAAGACACTGCTAGAATTTAAAGATGAGCAATAGACTGAGGGAAAATATTTGCACAGCATGTACCCGATAAAGGACTAGTATCCAGAATATATAAAGAAGTCTCCTTGTCAAAAGGAAGAATCCAATTTGAAAACAGGCAAAAGACTCTAGTAGATACTTCATCAAAAAAGATAGATGAAACATGTGAAAAGATGTTCAATACCATTAGCCATTAGGGAAAGCAAGGATACCACCACATATCTGTTAGAATGGCTGAAATTTAAAGACTGACCATATTAAGTGTGGCTGAGGATGTGGAGGAAATTTGAACACTGCTGGTGGGAATGTAAAAGGGCACATTCACTTTAGAGGTCAGTCTGGCAGTTTTTTAAAAGGTTAAATGAATACAATGGGTATGGAGTTACAGTTTTGCAAGATAAAGTGTTCTAGAGACGGATAGTTGCAAAAAATGTGAATGTACTTAATGACATTGAACTGTATACTTAAAAACTGTTAAGATGGTAAATTTTATGTTATGTGTATTTTACCAGAATTTCAAAAAAAGTTAAACATATATTTATCATATGATTCCTCTATTCTACTCTCAGGTATTTATTCCAAGAAAAAGGGAAAAGTCCATACAAAGACAGATACACAAATGTTCATAACAATTTTATTTGTAATGACCAAAAATTAGAAGTAACCCAAAATGTCTATCAACAGGTGAATGGATAAATAAAAAGGAGTGAACCATTGATACAGGTATCAACATGATGAGAATTTAGATAGTGAAAGACAAAAAAAATAGATACTTTGTGATTCCATTTATATAAAACTCTTAAAAATATAAATTAATCCATAGGGACAGAAGACAGGTAAGTAGTACTGGAGGACAGGGTGTGGGGAGGAGTGGGATGAAGGGGTTATGAAGGGGCATGATGAAACTTGGGGTGATGGATGTGTTCACTATAATGATCATTGTGATGGGTTCACAGGTACAAACATAAATGAAAGCTTATCAAATTGTACACTTTAAATATGTGCAATTTATTATGTCAATGATATTTCAAAATAAAGCTATTTCAAAAAATAAATACAGGTTATTTTAGTTACGACTCCTCGAGAGAAATAAGCATTCAGTTACTCAAGATCGCCACAGGTCATTTTTATGTGGTTAAATGTTTCTGAAGTTAATTCATAACTTTACTTTATTTACTGTATTTAATTATATTGTATTATATTTGTATCATTGTATATTATCATTGTATTTTACTTAGCCTTTTATTTAAAGGGAAAGGACAAATATATTTTCTTTGCCAGCTAAAAAATTTTATGGGTACAATTCCTTACAACTTATTTGAAAGAACAACAAATAATCCTAACACAAGGCAGGGTAGATTTCCAAGTACATATAACCCAGTCAATTGTGAATTCATTCTGTTTTTGGTATGATATTTTCTCCTTATATTAAGACCTAAGACTTATTTCCCAAAGAAACTCCCAAACACAAATGGTGAGATAGGAATATTCTAAAAGCTGTTCTCTTTTCCACAGAAAGTAGTGTGACACAATGATAGAGAAATTCTGTCTTCATATTCAGACTTTTCTCTTACCCATCAGTTTGTTGACATTTTGTTTCTGTAGGTGGCCTATGAAGTGCCATTTTATCTCAGGACATGAAGAGAGAATCTGAAGAGAAAAACCATTTTTGACTTAGATTTTTATGGAGGCCTTGCTGGCACAAATACCTTGCACATTCTCTTTCGACAATTCAAATTTATGCAAAAAACCCCCACTTCCACCATCCTCAGCCAGGCTCCTAAGGATACTGAGAGAAAAATCTAAGGCTTCTATTCTGTTTCTTTTTCTTGTTTTCATCAATTCCCTCCATCTTTAAGGTATAACCCCTTAAAGATGAACTGATTAAAGCTTTCAAATCTCAAAAGGATTCAAGACTACAGCAAGCTCCTAAAATCGCCATATCAAAAAAACCACAATGGAGACAATTATAGTCTTAGTAAAGAAAGAAAACCTACCTGAGAAATATTTGGGGTTCCAGGTGAATGTAGAAACATTTCCACCACCAGCCCAACCTCCTGCTCTAAAACTCAGTCACCAACCTGGGTCTAATTTTAAACTGATGGGCCAAGATTTAGATACAAAATAAAAAATTCAGATACCCACTTACTTTAGGATTTGATGCTTTCTCTAGCAGCTCCTGAACCTAAAGAGTAAAAATACAAGTCAGATGCTTGTCAATCACCAGTCTTCCAAAGGCAGTTTGGAAAGGGGCTCTTACATAGTTCTCCCCAAAAATGCGCTGGCCGTGACCGTAGGCCTCAATCACCATGTCTGCGGGTTTGGTTTTGCTGACTGCTACTAGCCGGGGCTGGATGGCTGGGAGATCCTGCCAGAGGGAAAGTGCCAGATGAAAGAATGTTCGGAAATATCTCAATACGTTCTTTAAGATAGATCTTGCAGAACAGACGGCATAGATCTTACCTTAGCATTTGGTAAGCTGTGTTTTTCTAATGCTGCAGGGAGATCAGCCTTGAATAATGTTGATCATGTTTTTCAAAAGCATGGCATCTAAATCTAATGTCAGCTACTTTAATATCTAACGAAAGGCATTTCTTTCTCAGGAGAGCTGGGTAGGTACGTAAAAGCAGTACTTCCTTAAAACGTAGCCTCTGACCCACTCCATCAGCATCCCATCACCCCTCTGGACTCTCTGGGGCTGGAGTCTGAGAGTCTCTCCCTTTTAACAAACTCTCCAGATGATTCTCTTGCACACCAAGGTTGGAAGCTTAAGAACTGCTTAAGGGAAGGCATCCCTCTAACTCAAAGGGAGGCCACTTCGGCTTCTGAAATCCCAAGATTAATAGTTTTGAAACTCATTCTGGTACGGGTGTAATTATTAATACTGCCGCAATCACTCTCAAAAAGTGGCCCACTCAGGGTGGCCATGTAATTTACTGTTTAGTTTAATCAAGAACCAGTGGCAGAGCTGAGGCAGGAACACAAAAAGCTCTGGATCAGGATGGCCTATCCCACCCCCTTCTCATGGCCATTAATGAACAGTGGGGCTCCCTGCACTTGGCTGCAGCTAAACACACACAGAGGCAATAGGAGATTCACCTACCCTTAAATAGTTCAATTTTCTGGTACCCCGTCACCTTCTGCAATTTTTACAGAATCACAATATCCTTGCAGTGTCTGAAGAGTCAGATCAATTAGCAAAAAGTTCCCTCTTCCTTCTGAGGGCGGCATTACTGGCTTTTTATGAGACCACGTCCCAACTCTCAGGATTATGTGGATGAATCAATGCTTTCCAGAGAAAAAAGTGGAACAGGCAGCCCATCTATCCCCTCAGAGTGATGCTGAGGGGACCTCCCACAGTGATGGCTCCTGGGGAAATCCCTAGTTTTTCTTGGACAATCACTGAGACTCATAGAATGTTAATGCCAGGAGCGAGCTCGGGGCAATCAGAGCTCATTCCATTGCCTATGCAGATAGGGAAACTTGGGGCCAGGGTAGTTAAGTGACTTGTTCAAGGTAACATCTAATTAGTAGCCAAAGACTACTAAAACAGGTCTTCTGTGTCCAGGCAGGCCGGCATCCTGAGTCCTGACACCATGAGGGTTGATCAGAAACATCTGATTTCTCTCTTCAGGTATGTCTATCTCACACCATTCGCTTAAACGTGCACTGAGAGGGGCAGAATGTTGACTTCTGGTCTAACAAAATTCCAAGAGGAAACAAAATATAAGGCGGGTGCATTGTTTTTTCATGTGAAACTTCATAAGAGTGTATATCAATAATACCTTAAAAAAAAAGGTGAAAAAAAATACTGTGTTCCAATCAAAAAAAATAATAATAATAAGGCGGGTGGGGGTGGTGGTGGGAAATCGCCCTTTAAGCTGCTTGGGATTGGATGTCGGCTTCCTCCAGCCCCAGACCCTTAAGTACAGCTCTGGTGCCTCCAAGTCGGGCCAATCCACCCTCGCCTTCGCCTACGGGCGGACCTGACTTTTACTGAGCATCTACTAGCTGTCAGACGCTACCACACACGTGATCTCGGGCAGCTCTGGCCTCCGCTGGGTGCTTGCAGCAGACGTCTTCTCTTGCAGCCTCTGGCACGGGCCTGGCCCTTCCCGAGTCCGCTAAGCTGTTGGCCTCTACGCGAGGCGGGATGGGCAAAGGTCACGATGCCTGGAGACCGGTCACTTTCCCGGGGTGGCGGAAACTTCTTGCTCCAACTAAGTCAACCTTCAGAAAACCTGACAGATTAATCTCCGCGCGCCTTTGGGGGGGCTCTGCAGCCCGTGCCCAGGCGGCGACGGGTTCCGCCTTCCGGGAGACCCGTCTGCGTCACCGTGACGACCCATTCCCACGCGGCGGGCCCCTCCTCACAGCTGCCACCCGCCGTCCCACGCGGTCCCCTTCCTCACCCGCGGCCGCCGCGCCACCGCCTGCTGCACGCGCTCGTTCACTGCCCGCAGTGCGAACCCGACTCCCAGCTCCGCCGACATGCCGCCAGCTCGCCACATCCCCTGGGGACTCACACCGAGGTCCAGTCCGGGGCACCCCAAGGCTGACCACCTTCCGGTCCCGCCCAGCTCACGTCTCCCTGTGGCCCAATCACCGCTCACCACCAAGGCGACTCGCTCAATCGGCAGCGGGCGGCCCCGCCCCCGGCGCGGCCATCTTGGTCGGTAGGGCCTAGCCACGGGCGGCTCGTTGGGGCTCTGGCCGAGGGGACGCGTGTGTGAAGCCCGGCCGCGTCGTTCCAGTACCCCCGGCGAGCCTTCAAGTTCTTGCTGACCGAGCCGCGGACGTCCTCGCCCCAAGGGGACCGCGCAAAAAGCGCGGCGTGTTCCGGGGTCCTGTTCCCCCACAGATTAGCCCGTTCCCGGCGTCCCTGGAGCCGGGGACTCGGACATCCGTGCGCGAGGACCAGGGTCAGGAGCTGCCAGGGCGGGAGACAGGGCTTGTGTCTCAGATCACTCTTGTGAGGAAACGTTGAGAAACAGACTTCCTAAAGAACACGGCCTGACTTAAGCGTCTGGTTCCTTACTCGTCATCCTTTAGACCAGGCGTCCGATAGGAGTATCAGGCGATCCGCATGTGCAATTACAAAATTTCTAATAGGCATAATTAAAGCAAAACATCCTTTACATTTTAATTAACTCAATATGTCCAAAATAAGGTTTCAACATGTAACCGATAGAAAAACTTGAGATGTTTTCTTAATTTGCAAAGCCCAGCGTACGGTTTCGCCCTGGAGACGGAGGCTGGTGCTCCCTGATGGGAAGGACGCAGGCAGCTGTACAGTCCAGCAGGAACGCGGCGCCCGTTCGGCCCGATTTTCGTCTCTTGTGTGTCCAGCTCTGGGCAATAAGCCGGTCGTAATCATGATGAGGAACCAAACAATACAAGGCTGACACAGAGTAAAATACTAAATGTAATAGTGCTGTGGGCAAGTGGAAGGAAATCGATTTTGGCTGTAGGGTTCACAGATCCTCTAACATTAATTCAACTTGATGGAGTGAGATGCTATTACATTGGAGAAAGGACTAAAGTTTGTTCTCCAAGTCTTGAAATGACTGGGCATACTTCAAGCCTTCTGGAAAGAAAGGACATTTATTTACTTTTTTCTCTTGTCATCTTCCCAGACTCCAGGAACTGAGTTGAAATTTCATGTGTTCTGCTCTGGGAAAACTACTTAGAGCAGACCCTAGGGTCCTTAACATCAAGGACTTCTTTTTGGCAAGTTTCCATTTACCAGGTACACATACTGGGTTATCTGTAAACTAGGGCTGCCAAAGACACTAGGAGTAATTGTATTCAAATAGGACTTGATCATTTCTATTCCTGCCAAAGTGGTTAACAATTAAAAAATGACAGGTAGCCCTTCACAGTGTGAACCGATGTTTGTTGTAGAGATACAAAGCTGACAGGCCCTAGCCAGCAGTCGGTGGGGGGAACAAAGGGGATCACAGTGATGGCCAGTGTGGATTTACTGAGAAAGGACTGGGTAAGGGTGACATACTTAAAGTGATATGCTATGAGGTAAACATTCTAAAAACCATAAATGTTAGATTCCCTTTAATACACACCCTTGAAGGAATATTAAGTTTCCTTTAACACACAGCCTTGAACTGTCTCCGGGCACAGCAGCTCCTTATCACTTATAGCAGCTGCACCTGAGTGTAGCAAAAGTCCCTATTGCCTGCATCAGTTTCTTTCTCAGAAGTCACAAGGCCACCATCCTGCTCACCAAGGCCCTAAATTCCTATATAAGCAGCTCCCCCCTTGCTGCCACTGCTGCTCTCTCCTTTCCGAGACAGCCATTCTGTTTATCTTCAGCTCCCCCCTTGCTACTCTCTCTCTTGCGAGACAGCCACTCTGCCTGTTTGTCTTACAGGGAATAAAACCACGCTGACGGAGTTCTCGTGTCCTTCTTTGTGAGCGAGTAAGCCGGGTAGCTAAAAGGACCCTTTCATTGGTGTTTCCACCCAGTTTAGGATCTCCCAGTCGCCTGCTCGTCCCTAGGAATTTGAGCTGCACTGGGAATCCAATAGCCCCCGGCCCCTCTGGACACGGGGGCTCCTCAGCACCGTCCGTCTCCCTGAACACCTCTCCAGCATCCACCACCCACGCCAAAGGAGCGGTGAGTCACCCTCCCTCATCAGTCCAGTCTCTCTCGTCCCCAGCAGGCGAGAGACTGCCCTCTAGACCCGCAGCGGGTCAGTGACGCCCCAGTCCACTAGTTTCTCCCGTCCCTCTTGCACCCCCTACTAGGCCCACAGCAGGTCAGTGATGCCCCCAGTCCCTCTCATCCCCAGCAGGCGAGAGACCACTCCCACTGTGACTCTTCCATTTCCAGCAGGCTCCGTACTTTTGTACTCACTGCCCGGGGCGGTGCCAAAAGTCCTGGCGCCAGGCACCTGCTGGCCCGCTTGCCCGGGCAAGCTCACCCCTCCAGTGACAGTGGTGACGACCCTTCACTTGGATTTGGGTTTCTCTCGGAGTTCTAAGCCCCCTAGGGGCGCCTGGGGTGTGCTACAGACACCCCACTGTAAGAGACACGATGGGAGTGTCCCCCTCCATCCCTGCCGATTCCCTGCTCAGCTGCCTCCTAAGCAATTTCAAAACTCTTCATTTACATCCAGATCTACAACCCTCCAAGTTAATTCAGCTCTGCAGCCAGATTTGGCCCCAATATCCTTTAGACAATAAAACAAGTTGGCCTCAATATGGGTCCTTAGATCCTAAAGTCCTTCAGGACCTCCACAACTTCTGTGAGTGTTCAGGCAAATGGAAGGAAATTCCCTATGAGACAAACAGACAGAATTCCCTATGCTCAAGCTTTCTTCTATCTTCAAAACAAGCCATCTCTATGTAGCTCTCGTCACCCCAAACATGTCCTTGCCATCCTTTCAAGCTCTCCAAGCGCTCCCCCTTCCTCCCTAGACCCAGATCCTGCAGATGAACTCCCCCCTTATCACTCAGCAGCCCAAGGCTCGGTCGATTCCCCTCCCCCACCTGCCTTTGTTCCCCCCATGGGGATGCAACCACCCGCCTCCAGTCTCACATCCAAATCCTCTGTTTCCAGCCTTACTCCCACCACCCAAAACCTATACCCCCCTCTTCCATCTCCTACATGCTTGCCTTCACCCCTCCAGCCCTTCCTTCTTCTGCGCCTCCTGCCTTCACCCCTCCGGCCCTCCCTCCTTCTCCTTCCACAGCCTCTGTACCACCTCCCCCGCTCTCTCCTCACCATGACTCCTGTTCAGTCCCCTTGCCTCTAACTCAAATCTTTATATCAGTTTATCTGATTGTGTATATGTTCTTTTATGAAAAGTACTGCTAATAAGGAGAACATCTCTGCTTGCTAGAAGAGATGTGTGTTTAATAAGAGAAAATATAAGGAATGGAAATTTTGTTGAGGGTAAAAGAAAGTAACTGTTCCAAAGTACAGCTTTTTGTTTACAGAGGGAGAACAGTGAATCTAAAAAAGAAAGTTGTAGAAAGTCTGTGGAAAAATTGACATGGTCGTGCTATGTAAAGTTGAGGCAGGTGAGTCCTGATTCAAATGCACAGCAAGATTGTAGTTTTGTTTTCAGTTAAAAGAAAAAGTTGTCTTAGACTGTTAGCCTGCTCTTAATGTTGAAAAGATTGCAAAGAGTTTTCTAATTGTTTTATTAAAGAAGTTTCTCATGCTTAAAGTCTCAATGAGTTCTCTGAGTAGTTAAGAAAATGAAATCTTCATATTAAAAGGACTGTAAGCCAAATGTTGTTAACAACTGAGTATAACCTGTATTTGCATTTAAGCCTTTTATTATCATTCTAGTTAAATACCTATAATTCTATTTAAGCAAATGCCTTAGAAACTTTCTTCTGACAACTTTCCAAAATCAAATTCAAAAAAGGTACCTTTACCTGTAATTAACTCTGATATTTTCCAGAGGGCCCCTGGAACATGTCAGAGGAATTTTTTCTCATTGGAGAAAGTATTTGGCTAAATTAGCTTATTTATCTGATATATAATTGCCTGGAAAACACTGCCAAAGGGAATGATGCTAAACTTTGTTGCTAGATGATTTGTGTTGCAAAAATATCCAAATTTCCTTATGTCAACTGTCTTACAGTAATCTCTCAGAAAGTAAAGAAGTTCAAATGTTACTGATAAAGTGTTTTAAGCTTTTTCTTAAGCTGACAACAGTTTAGTAAATGACAATACCTTTATAAGCAGAATTGAAACATTTATCTTTCTCTCTACCTGATCCCTCCAGAATTTAAAAACTCTATTTTTACATTTCATAGCAGTATATTTATTTGCATAAGTTCAATAAGAATCTGCTTTCCTTGTAAGAAGACCGATTAAAAACACTGGTTATATTACCAAGGCTTTGACTGGAATGTTATTCCTGAAAGACACGTGCATAAACTCACATATGAACAGACAGCCTTAAGGAACTGAGGTCGACTTCATAAAGCCAACAAAGCCCCTTGGAAGAACTGGCCTGGTACCTTGCTTACAGGATTCCCAGCAGCCTTACCAGGTGAGTAATGAAGGTCATTTCCTGGCAGGTGCAGGAACCTCAGAATGTCTTGGGAACCTCAGGAAGAGAGGAATTCACCCAAATCTACATGTACCGCAGGCCAAACCTGATGGCAAGTCTAGCTTGGCTTTCTGGCCTTGAGAGGCCTTTAAAAGTCCAATCTGAAGTTCCTTATAAAAAGTTCCAGCAAAGCACATTTAAAAGAGCCTATGTAATCAATTGCTCTTCTTGCTGCACTTATGCAAATAATCAAGCCAAGTGTTAATTATTTTCTTAATCTGGTTACTTCTAATAACAATGAGGGTGATTTTGGAGAAAAGTATTGTTTCAATAATGCAGCCTTATCTATACTAAGTCCTAATACTAGTCATTGGGACATAAACTAGATCCAGAATTCTAGTTTCCCCAAGATATCTGGCTATGATTCTCAATTAGAGTTTTACTATTTCTAATCCTCACATTCAGCCATGCATTCATCAATCTCCTTGTCAAGTCTGTGCTTCCAGAATGGAAAATCCAACTCCAGATGTTACTACTTAACCTAATAACATGATTTATTCTGTCTCGCCTAGAAGCCATGAAACTGCTACAAATAGTGATAGTAATAAAACCCAGGATGAAAACTCCCATCTTCCGAAGCCCTCCTGACCAACCATTGATGGAGACCTAGCTGCACCCCTTACTGCTCCCCCTCTCAGCATGAAGCAGCCAGAGCAGTCATCGCGCCCTTTCCCTAGCAGCAGCTAAAGTCTCTACCTGTAGAAAAAAATGAGACAAGGACCATAGGCTTAAATCAACTCTGAGAGACATCCTACTTCCTCTCCTCATGCCTCTCATCATTTTCTGCCTTCTCCTACTCTTCGCTCCCTGCCTAATTAATCTTCTAAAAACCCTCATTCAAACTCAAATTTCAAAAATCACTAACCAAACAATCAATCAGTTAATTATGCAGGAGTACCACCGCCTTCCAGTGGAAGAAAGATCGTGCCAGCAGACAACGCAGTGCTGACAGAAGCCTAAACCATCAGCCGTACTTCGCCCCTCTTCCCGCACGAAGCAGTCAGATGATCCAACACTTCGCCCCCCTTCCCTACACCTCGCATAAGAAATAAAACAAAATGTGGGAATGTTAGATTCCCTTTAATACACACCCTGGAAGGAATATTAAGTTTCCTTTAACACACAGCCTTGAACTGTCTCCGGGCACAGCAGCTCCTTATCACTTATAGCAGCTGCACCTGAGGGTAGCAAAAGTCCCTATTGCCTGCATCAGTTTCTCAGAAGTCACAAGGCCACCATCCTGCTCACCAAGGCCCTAAATTCCTATATAAGCAGCTCCCCCCTTGCTGCTGCTGCTGCTCTCTCCTTTCCGAGACAGCCATTCTGTCTGTTTATCTTCAGCTCTCCCCTTGCTGCTCTCTCTCTTTTGAGACAGCCACTCTGCCTGTTTGTCTTACAGGGAATAAAACCACGCTGACGGAGTTCTTGTGTCCTTCTTTGTGAGCGAGTAAGCCGGGTAGCTAAAAGGACCCTTTCAATAAATACCTCCAAGGAGCAAGGGATGTATAATGCAGGTGACAGGTCACTATGGTCCAAAGAGGAGTATCATCAATTATTAGATCAGGTCCCTTTGAATAACAAAGCCACCCCCACACCCCCTTAACCATAGTGTAGATGTGTCTCCCCAAAAGGCATCAGAAGTGATTTAGACTTTCAAGTCAATAAGGATAGTGGTGACAAGATAGCATAGTGTGGCACAGGACTGAGCTGCTTAGTTTGTAATTTATCAAATGGAGTCACTAGCTCCTTAGTCACTAGAGTTGTAGTAAGGATCAATCAAAGTAATGTGTAACCCACTTATCAGAGGGCTCCCCAGAGCAAGACAACGTTTGTTCCCCTGTCCCGCTTATCCAGTCAACATTTATTGAGGCACTTCTCTGTAAAGGTACCTTGAGGGGGAGCAAGATGAATAAGATGGACTGTACTGTGGATTTGTTTCTAAGGTGCTTTTCATCTCTAACATTCTATGACCTTATGAAAATGGAAGTAAAAATGAAAAGATGAAGGTGACCTCATCTCATTATCATTTCACATTTTCTAATGTCTTTACTTCTTAGCTGTGCTGTTTTTGAATTAATTTTATTCTACTTTCCTACCCCCCTTATTTTCTTTTTTAGTTTCTCTCTTCCTCTTCCCAGGACACCAACCATTTAATTTAACCTTTCATCCTTCCCTGCTACCTAATCCTGGGAAAATGCAAGATCAAAATCACTTCACCACTAGCATTTATCTTTAAATTGTTCCAACAGTTTGCAAGGATGGAAGGGAAAAGAGATTAAAAAGGGAAATACCCAGAGGAAGATTTTCTGGACAGTTTTATAAAAATTAAATGTACTTAACTATAAATGCCATCAAGTGTTAAAAATATTCACCTCTGTAGTAGTCTAAGGCTCTGAATTATGTGAAAAACATTTATGGATTTTTAAAATTGTTTCCTTCTGAGCTTACTGTGATTCTTTTGGGGGATAAAAAAAGATAAAATAGTAGAAAATTACTGTTGCTTGGTTACTTGGCTCTGAAGAGAAATGGAGAAATAATGCCCATGTCCCAGTTTAAATGAATTCAGGTAGAGGAGCCATGACAGCAATCCCTCAGCAAACATACAAATGTCACATTTGACTATTCTATTGTCAATACAGATTCTAGAACCCTCAACCTGAAGAGGACCTTTAGAAATCATTTGCTCTTTCATATAGAATGACATTTAAACCATCCCAAATGGCACAGAATCTCAATTTCAGAAGACCATCAGAGAAGACAATGTTATTCATGCTAATCCCTTGACTGACTGCCTTTCTATTTGTAGATAACTTCTTCTCCTGATCTCAAATTTTTGCCACTTTACCTTAAGTAAAATCTTTGAACATACTCCACTGTGTGAGCTGATTTCTTCTTCTTTGGCCTCAGAGGAGCTAGAGAATACATAGCTTACTAGTAAGCAATTTTAATAAATGTGAAGTTGTTAAATGCCCCTTCTGTTTTTTTTCTGAGGCCAAACCAGGTGCTTCATTTTTTAAACTACTTTTTTCTTTACATTTTAACATTTTGTTCTGTCTAGCCTCTTCAAGTCTTGTTTTTACTTGCCCAGAACTGGGCAATACTTCTCAACAGGGCCACACCAGTTTATTTTCTACATGCTACGTTTCTGTAGAGGTCTGTATTCTCAATACTGTGTTGGCTGCACTGCAATGCCAATTTCCTCTATGTGCCATCCTATCTGTAACCTTATTCTATGTCACTGCACCTGTTTGATTTTCTGCTTAGTGGTACCCACATACCAGTTGTGTGCTTCCTAGACTGTTTTCCAGATGATTAGAAATAACCTGTTTTGAAACTTACACATGCTGGGTCCAGTGCTAACCCCTTGACATGCATTATTTCATTTAATCCACTTGATCTATTTTATACATGAAGAAACTGCAGCTCGGAGAGGTTAGAGTTTATTCAAGATGATACACTTAGGAAGTGGCAGGGCACAGATCTGAATCTTGACAGTCTAACTCCAGTACCTACAATCTTAACTTACCCATTCAATTCTAAGTTCATATTATTTGTGCAGTAAGCTCTCAAACCAATACAAATAGTTTGGGAGCACCATTAAAGAGCCCAGGAAAACCTGGGCTATGATTGCCAAATTTAGCAAGTAAAAATACAGGATACTCAGTTAAATGTGAATTTCAGGTAAAGAATAATTAAAAAATATATCTCATATGATATTTGAGACATAATGATACTACAAATTACTTGTTTATATGAAGTTCACATTTTACTGGGCTTCTTGTCTTTTATTTGGCAACCCTCAGCTGGACAGCTCTCCAGAGGAGACTGGGACCTTCTCACTAAGTTGGTATCAAAATAAGTTTGGGGCCAGTTGAAAATATCTGCTTGTAGGGCAGAACTGCAGTGGCATATGGATTCTTTAAAACAATACATCTCTATAGTACCTACCAAGAACATGCCACATTCACAATTACCACGTTTAGAAATTAGTTGTTTACTGTTTCTTCACAGATAATGGGGATAGATATTCATCTGAATATATGTTCAGGGTGATCTTGTACTCAACTTACTAGGCAGGGATGTTTTATTTCTTTATATCCCCTTTTCTAATATTAGCTACTGCTAAATATCACTTTAATAAAAAGGCAAATGCAAAGACCCATTTTATTTAGCAAGACTGAAAATAAAATTAAGACATAAAAATTCACACCTTTAGTGTTGTCCAAAACAATTTCTCCAGCGCAAGGCAATTAATCCAGCATATCATTTATAGAGTGATTCGTTTAACAAGAATTATTTCCCAGTTACTTGGGGATGGGGGAGGTCATTAAGCTCTTGGGCCTCTCTGAGAGTAGAATTACTTTGATTGTTCCACCACCAGCTTTCATAGGAGCAGAACCAAAAAGGAATGGAAATACAAAGTGGTTGGCCATCGCCTCTTTTACAGAGAAACAATATAAACTGGCTAGAACCCTGCTGAACAGAACTAAATAAGTAGTGGTTAAGTTCACAGACACAGAAGCTATGAGCCAAGATACATGCTATCCTCAATCAAACTGCTAAGTCAGTAAATATGATAAACTTATTTTCACTATTTATTCTCTATAAATGGTAAAGTTATCAGTGTTGAAAGAAACATGACCCCATAGAAATTGGAACAGATCATTTAGAAACCATCTTTTTTTGGATCAATTATTGCTAAAATTCTTTCAGTGTTGTTTTTTTCCCTCCTTCAACTTAATATGATCACAGAAACCTCCCAATTTGCTTTATTTGAGTCTTATAAAAACGATTAACAAACTCTCGCTTCCTTGCATTCTGTCCTTAAAGTAAAAAGTGATTAAAAACAGTCCTGAATATGAATCACTTCTGTAAAGTTTAATGAGAAACATTCAACCAAGGTCTTTTCATTGGAAAATCCTACAAAAAATGCATTTTACAGTTACTATTTTGATATGTTTCACTTATAAATAGCAGCCATGACTTTACTGCCTACAAAACTGCTGGCTGTCACATTTTACATGTTTAGAATTCAAATGTTTTGAGATTATAGATCTTCTAGTAAGTAGTAAAGAAACAAAGTCACAGAGGCAGACTGGTTAGTTGTCCCATGCTGAGGAAACAGCTGACTTCTGTGATTTTACTATTCAGACAACAATATAACTAATGGGTACTACAACATTTATATTTTTTGTTTATAGAAGAAGCAACATGGACATTGAGGCAGGTAGGTGCAGCAGGACGTTACTCTACTGAGTCTCTTTTGTGCTCAAAGTATTTCTAGTGCAAGGGACAGGCCATCACAGGGTGTTTAGTTAGAGAGGCTTTCGAGAGTTGAGAACCTGAGAAAACCATCTATTCAGACAGGCTGAGATATCCTTGCTCCTTAAGCCACTGTACTGAAGCAGTGTTTTCTGAGGTCTGAGCAGCAAATCTCAGAGTAGAATTATGGAAAGGGGAGGGAGCAGACAAATGTGTAAATCAGGGATGCTGGATGTCACATATTAGGTTGCTCTTAACAAGTGGTAAATGGCACTGAAATAGGAGAAGGGTGGGTATGCCTTAATAATAGATATCCTATGTTGGTCTTGAGAGACTGACCATCTTCTGTAAGACTTCTGAGCACATTAAGATGCGTCACTCCCAGGAACATTTGGCTGCTTGCACAAAGGGGGACCAGGACCAGTGGCTTGAGAATTCTTAGTTCCAGAAATTGAAACAGAGAAGGGCAACATTTGATTTAAGAGGAGTTAATGTTTTTTGTTTCTTCCTAAGCAGGCTGAATGTTCCCCAAACTCCCCACAAGCCTGGTGCTACACAGAAGCAAGCTGGCCCAACTTCTGGGGCCATTTGATAAACCACAAGTCTGGGTATGGGACCCAAAATGAGTGGGGATCTGTGCCGGAATGGATCATTACTGAGGGAAGAGAGGTACAGTGGGAGTTTTGGGAGGGGGCAGCTAATAACAAGGCCAAATCCTAACCCAGAGCTCGTCATGGAGACACAATATGTTTGCAAGTTAGTTCCAGATAGCTGCCCTCCACTTCACAGTCTGGAACAGAATCACAGCCTATATAGGCTGCCACTCGCTCCTCCCCATGCTCCCAATTCCAATTTCAGGACATAAGAAACCTTTCTTTCATGTTTGCTCTTCCCCATCCCATATCTCCCAGAGTAACTCAAAATTTTCCTAATCAGCAATGAGTAAGAAAACATGATAATGGACGTGGGCATGGTCTGTGACTTGCACCTACATAAGCTATCTCTGGAGATTTAACATTCAGTCTGACCTCTCTGCAGTCATCTCGACCCCAGATTTAAAAACACTTGCCACTTAGCAAATGGCTCCCTTATTACCATCATGTGAAACAAATTCCCAGCACGAGCCATGGGCGTTAAGACTAGGAAATACTTCGGATGAGCCTTCTTCCTCCTCTAGAGGAGAGCTTCAGTGTAGGATCTCCACAACAAAAGACACTTGATCTCAAGGAACATATATATTGCCAAGCAGGTACCACAGTGGCTAACAGACACAATGACCCCACTTCAGCAGCTCTTAAGATGCTTGAAGTGCTTTTCCTGTCTTCTTGATGCTGAGTGGAACCAAAGAATAGATCGAGAGGCAAAAAGCAAATCACAGATCAGGTGAAAAGATTTAAAAAGAATTGTGTGGTGGTGACCAAACCCTGACTCTGGAAATTACTCAGAAAGCACCACTCTTTAAGCCCTGGACAAGGAGGGTAGGGTGTAGAAAAGCTTGCAAAACCTAGCACCAGTTCTCCCCCGAGGAATCAAGAAAGCATGCCCATAACCTAACACGTACACACTGACAAAAACACCAGGAAAGCCACATGGCCCCTGCAGACATTTCTTCACCACTCTGAGGCCAACTGACAAACACAGATTCTCTCAGCTGCTGAGCCTCACCCACCAAGCACCTCCCACCTTGGAGGCCAGGGGTGAGAAAACTGGACTGCATTTTCCCAAGTAAGGGAAATCAAGTCACCTGGAGGCAACACACTCTATGTGTCCCACTCCTTAGTGATGGCATCCCTAATTATGACAGCATCAAAGGGCTAAAATCAGTGCCTGGAGGTCAAAGGTCAACCCCACCATTCACAAATCTTAACAGAAGTCATGTAACCCACTTACCTGAATAAAACCCTAAATCATCAAACCCTGCCCCCCTCTTCCCAGGAAGGGGAATAGATTTCAGTCCATTTCTTCTTTTCTCATGACAGTACACGGAGGAGAGTCACAGAAGGTAGTGGGGGGAGGGAGAGGCATCTTGGTTCACCATTAAAAAATAAAGATCTCTTTAAGTGTCATGTGAGGTTGTTTACAAAGTCTTCAGTTCTCCTCAGGGTCTGCCTCCAGCGGCTCATCTTCTAAGTCAAAACTCAGCTTGTCAGCTAGTCCCTCAAACTGCTTGCCCAGAGTGCCTGTGGAGTCCACAAACATGTCAGGGATGTCTTTGCCAAAGTAAATCTTGCTGTTGGAGGCAATGGCCTTGTACTTCATCAGCTGCAGATATTCAGGGGTCAGCTTCAGCTGTAGGCAAGAAAGTGCAGAGGACTTGGGGGAGCCTGGCCAGAGGACGCTTCCGGGGCACCCCTTCACTTCTCACACAGAGTGGTCTCTGTCCAAGAAGTGTATCCTCTCTACTCTCCCTGGTCTCCTGTTGTTAATATAAGGAATGGAGCACTAAGAGATCAAGGTCAGAGCTGCCAGATTTAGGAGTTTCCATGTTTAATACAAAAATAACCTTCTGTTGAGGCCCTGCTAAGGAAGAGGGAGGCACTCATCACCCCCCCCCCCCAACAAAAGTCACCACGTCTGGGCATGAGGGGCTTTGGGTGGTGGGAGTCACTCACCCTGGTAACTCTCACGTAACACAGGCCCAAACCCAAATACACCTTCCCCTCCCAGGTGGCCCTGGGCCTTACCTTATTTGCCTCAGCTATTTTCATAGCTGTGTAGCACTCTGCATCAGCCTTTGCCTTCTCCCGGGCCAGAAACGCGGCGTCTGCGGGTGGAGTGCAGTGAACGAGGTGAAGAGGCTACCAGAAGCCCAGCTCAGGCCCCTGTCACTTCCCCCCATGGTCGCTGTGACCCGGGGAGACTCTTTTCCCTCTGGGCTTTGGTTTTCTCATCCATGAAATGGGGAAAGGCACTGTTTCCTATTTCCCAAGTTATAAAAGTGAACCGAGGAGACAAAGCACTGAGCTGGCAGCCCTGTGGGCACCAGTGAGGCCAGTCTGCTGCTGGGCCTGGGCAGCACCTTCTTGACACTATCGTCTAACAAAGTGTCTGACAAAAGCACTGCTGTTCAGAGACGCCTCCTGGGTCCCCAGGCTACCCCTCTGGTCACTCCACGTCTGGGAGGAGGGGTAGGACCCCGCTTCAATTTCCAGTTTCAGAGCTCAGTCACCTCCTCCCTCCTGTGCTACAGGGTAAAGGCAAGAAGAGGCCAAAAAAGGCTCTGAATTCAGCCAGAGGCAGATCCACCCTAAAACCCAAGACCATAAACACAAATAGCTCCATCCCTACTCAGCTTCCTTTCCTTTTTATTTCTATCAATCACTTCAAAAAGGTTCTAATGAAGTGTAAGTGGCTAAGCTGGCACAATTCTAAGAGAATTATATGCCATCGGCTAGATGAACACCTTTGGATTAAGACCTGTTTAAATTTCCACTGGGCGACTATGTATTTTCTTAATCTGCTGAGACTGGCTTTCTGTCAAGCTGATGGACAAGTTTTGCTATTTACTTCCGGGCCTTGGGAATGCGCCAGCCTTACGTGAGTACTATTTGTAGAGAAAGCCTGGGAAGAAGAGCCTGGGGGGGCGGGTTCTTTGCTGGGGGAGTGAGGGGCCTGCAGTCTGGCCAACTCAGCTAGCCTTAGCACCTGATGACACGTATTTGTAAGAAATGAAAATGTGTTCTTCGCTAAGAGCTCCCTAATGAGAAGCCACTGATCTGTAAAATCCTAGTTGGCTCCTCAATGGGTCCCTGCAAAGCCCGACAGGCCCCAATGAGTATAAATGGACACGGAACTTTGTAGCCTGAAGCTGGACCTTGAGGTCCTATTTTTGTCCTAGAATTTGATGTAAGGCACCATGTGAAGGAAAAGGTAGGTGGTGCGAATGAGGTGAGGGCTTAAGGGGCACGGAACTGAAGGTGAATGATATTCAGAAAAGCCAGCAAATGAAACCCTTCTCCCCAGCTCCACCGCTGGTGCTGAATAGGCGTCTTCTTCACGTGTGGCTTATTATCTACAGGGACCCTGAGGGGATTCCTAGAGGCCAGGCTATGACATTCGCTGGCTTTCGAGGCCCGAGGGAGAGAGCGCTGCTGTTCTGGCCCAACCTCTTAGATGACTTCCAAGGCTGAGGCTCCCACCAGACCGTGAACTCCAGGGTAGCAGGACTACGAGATTCCCCTTTCTTACGCCGAACATCACATGCCTAATGGCCCTCAACTAACATTTGTGGAATGAATGAATGAATGCTCTCTGAAGTAGAAAACTGATGCCAGCCTGGCCCAAATCGCCCCAAAACTCCAGCCAAAGTACAGGGAAAAAGTGACGTTCTGAAGAAATCCTGTTATTTTAGGACACAAATCAAAGAGCAAAGGAAGTGACTCGCCACAGGGTGGGGTCTGAGGAAAACTCAGGCTCACCTTCAATTTCTGAAATCTTCTTCTCAGTTTCCTTCTCCATCACCTTCTGTCCGTAGGTGATTTCTGCAACCTGAGCCACTTTTTCTGCCTCTGTGTTAATGAAGTTGAGGAAAAGGCTCAGAGTTCTGTTATTTTAAGTTTGACTAAATCTCGCCTTTCACCTGATCGGAGTCCTGGATGCATGAGGGTGGTAGGCTCAGGCGGGGTGCCCCAGAGGGCGGCCCTGGGAGGCACGCAGGCAGGGGTGGGTTCGCCAGTACCACCACCTCAGCATAGGACAGTGCCTGGGGTGACTGGGGCTCAAGAAAGGGAAGTCATTCCTTTGACAAAAGTGAAGAGAAGCTCTAAGCTCTCTCCTCAGTCACAGGGCATTTCTCCCAGAGAAGTATTTTAAGGAGTAAAGTAGGCTCTGAAAAGTTTCCTCCTGCCCCTTCATTTTAGGAAGGGTTTGCTGTTAATACTCTAGGGTAGTAGTTGAGAACCCAGGTTCTGGAGCCGAGTTCCTAGATGTGAAGGATGAAGCTCTGGTATGACCTCGGGTACGCTTTAACCTCTCTGCACTTCAGCTCATCAAATGAAGTTAATGATAGTGCCTGCCTCACCTTGGTGGCTGTGAGATGATTCACACATTACTGCTTAGGAAAGTGCATGGCTCATAGTAAAGTGTTCGTCACTGTTACTATGAAGTAAGAATTAACAGGAAGGACGCCTTTCCTTTAAGTGCATGTGGAATCTCAAAACTCATTCTCCCTAGCCATGATCTGACAGCTTCAGCTTTGCTTCTGGGAGTAGAAATGCCACTCCTGCATGTAGCAAGGATCTGAAAGATCCCAGAGTCTGTGCCTGAGGCTTCCTTGCATCTTCCCACCATCCCCAGCCTGTCTGCCCTGAAAGGGGACCACAGAACCACATTCAGACCAATGAGGGCCTTCTTCCGCTCTGTCTCAGCTTCCTTCTCCACCACCTTCTGCTTCTGCGCTGCAATGAGCAGCTTTGTCTTCTCGCTTTCCCTGGAAGGGAAAAAAGTGTGCGGCTGTGGGCTTGCTGTGGAAAAGCTTCTGAGGAACTTCACTGTCCCCTGAAGAAGCCAAACTCTCCTGCTGAGAAGAGGCCAACTATGGTTTCCTACTCTCTCCTGGAAGGCTGCTCACTGTCCCAGGTAAAAGGAGATCTGGTGCAGACAGTGGCATGGCTCTCCTTCTCCAAAATAACCCATAATTTATTTCAGTAAAACGTGCCAGCCTGCCTGCTCAAACACCCTGGCCTCTGGGCCTCTTGGGCATGAGCCACGAAGTATAAGCAAGGCTCCTTGGCCCTTTTAAAGCATCGCTGCTCCAAGGGGCTCCTCCCAGGGCTCAGTCACAGCTACACGCCTGCTCCATCTTCTAGTGCAACGGACTGTAACAAATACTCCAGAAGGAGAATAAGAGCCTGGCAGAGCCTCGGTTAACTCTGGGGTGCAGTGTGGTAGGAGGTGGTAAAGAGTGGTGGTGGTAGTTTAGGCAGAGCGTAAACTCACATCAACTCGTAGTTTCTGCGGATCGCCTCAGGTATATTGGGCTTTGTCACCCGCACAGCCTGGAGGAGGACAGAAATAGCACCTGATGGGAAGGGGGCAGTGGTGAGGGACAGTGCCCTCTGGTCCTGGATCTCCCTGAACAAAAGGACATTCCTTGGTGGAGGGGATGCGCCTTCCTCGGGGGGCTCCCACCACAGCAATGCTTACTTGGATGACAAGCCCGGGAGCCATGGAGGTCAGATCCTGTTGCAAAGCCAGTTTGAGATTTTCATCAATCTGATCTGGAATCAAGAAAGACAGAAAAAGAAGTTGTTACACTTTCTAGGCAGGGGTGGAGGGAATTCCAGGGATGGAGTACACGCTAAAACACCAACTCAGGCATGCATTCAACTGGCAAAAGGTCTTTCTGAGAAGGAGTGTTTACCAGGGCCCAGAAATCTAGAGATCCCCTTACAAGACTCTGAAAGCAACATGTCCTCTGCAAAAGCTCGATGTCACAGTATCCTTCCCCTGTGGCCTCAAGATAAAATCATCCAGGTTGTTAAAAATATCAACCTTGCCCAAAAGGGAATGGGGTTTTAAAAAGAAAAAGAACAAACAACAATTCTAGCCCATTTTTTGAGTCAGGGGGCAGCCTTTCCCTAGGCAACCGCAGCAAGGGAAGCAGAAGCCAGTTCTCAGGAAGAAGGAAGGTGGAATGGCTATGTTAGGTATCCTGGGAAGAGCCAAGCACATTAAATCCAGTAATTTTAGAAGTTTCTCAAAGAAAAACAGACTCTGACGTCAAAGAAAGCCCCAAGGAAGACTATTTCCATTAGGAACTCCATCAAATAACATAAGAGGAAAGTAAAAATTTACAGTTCTGGAAACCAGCCCAAGTCTTTTGATGTGTTGTTTGCTTTGGTCCTGATTCTTCTGCCTGGAATCCACATGTGAGCCGTTTCACAGACAGTGTAGGAAAAGCCATAACTGATTCCCCCTTCTGGCCCGGATCCCAGAACAGCAGCACCAAGGCTGCTTTCTCCAGCCCATGGACTCCTCCCCAGGATCCTGGAAGGGCCTGGGGCAGGGACTCCACAAACCAGGCCGGGCCATCTGGACGGAATCATCTCCCTCACTGTCAGCTGCCATCTGCTTTAGGTGGCCGTTCCTGGTCGCCTGTGCCCAAACAGGAGCCGGTGAGGAATGGCAAGTCTAGACACCCAAACAGCGGCCTGCGGAGGTTCAGTGATGTGCTCAAGCACAGCTTCTTTCAGAGACACATAAACACTCCATGTCATATTTTCTATTTTAAATAGGATGCCAACCAAACTTTAAGTGAGATGGCCTGTGGCCCCCCCCCCTTAAGTTAACGATGACACAGTCGTTTATCAGACCAAATTATGTCTGAATCCAGGTGGCAATCTGGGGCCCTGGGTTAGTAACTCTCTAGGAAACTCTGGGTAAAATATTTTGCTAGATGAGTTATTACTTAAGTGAGACCGTAATAAGTTGTTTATATATTACAGTTATGTTGATACATGCTGATTAAGTTAAATTACTAAGTAAACAAAGAAAGAGGCTCTTCAGGTCAACTTGTGAACAAGTATTAGATACCACTTTTATAAAATGGGCAGAGAGGATGCATCAGAGTAAGCAGTGGTGAGAATTACGCAGTCATGTTGAAAGTCAGGGCTATGAGTCCCGAGAGGAGGGAACAAGAGAAAAACCTTCTGTGTCTGAGGAATGGGATTAGAGACACAAGCTTCTCTTTTATGGATACGATTAGATCTAAGCAAAACAGAACTTGCCGACAAGACTGAACTTTAAGAAAGTTTCAAAGCAAATACATTTTCCCAGCTCCTCTGTACAAGAAGCTGTACTTTAATGAGCTATCAGGTTTACTTCTAAGACAGTAAAGTGTTTTCTAAAACAAAACAATTTCACATTTAATTTTCTCTTCGTGGAAAATAGAGATCTTTGCCTTTTGTTTTGTTTTTTCAAATGCTTCAAAATATTCTTTTAATGACACAAGTTCTAAAACAGTGAAACTAGCAAGAAACTAAGGCCTTTTTATAAATTCTACACTTTGGGGTTAAAAAAATTTAATAGCAAATTTACCTAGTTTTTCAAAAAGTATACTGAATCCAAACCAAAGAACCCAAACCGTATGAAGTGAATTTAGATTCATTTTCTCATGCAGAGAAATTAAAGGTGATTCTGATGATTTCTAAAAGGCTGTTTGCTTAACTAAGATCATTGGCAACACCAATGATTCCTCCTTCTATCTACTCTAAAATGTTCTCACTCAGAGTCCTTTTTATGAAGATTCCTAGTGCAAACCAGGAATCTAGTCCTAGTATGAAGAATAGCTGAACCATCGTTCACTTTTAGCACCAGCTACAGAAAGCTCGCAGCAAGCTTAGACAGAGCCCTTCACCACGGAGAGCTATAACAACTGCTGAAATGTCGCCTTCCTTTGCTGCTGACATCAGGCTACACTGAGTTTGATCTGCTAAAAAGGACAGAAAGTGTCTTAAGCATGTGGATCTTTTTAAAGTGTTTTCCTATTCACCTCTACAGGTACAGGGTATGAAAACAAACAAACAAAAAACCCCAAACACTTCAAAGGTTTTAGGAACTGTAAGTGGCTACAGTTCCTGTCCCACTTCGGGAAGCAAACATGCACCCCTATCCCCAGCCACTTTCCGTGGGTGCCCTGCACTCAGGGTGGCGGGCAGAAGGCACTCTCAGGCGAGAGCCCTGAGAGGGAGACTGGAGCCTCTGCTTTGCCACCAACCAGCTCTGCCACTCTCTCTCTGGCCTCAGTACCCTTACCTTATAATGAGGATAATGGGCCGGATAATCTCAAAGGTTCTAGAACTGACGCTGTCTTCATTAGAGAGCGATGTTTAAGGAACTGTGGGAACACAGTTCCATCCTAGTCCTTTGGTTTGTGCCAGGAGTGTGTCCCTTTGTGACCAGGTCCTGAGCTCGGGATTCTGTCACACTTTCTGTCTGCCAGTCCCCACCCTACTGTGCGGAGGGTGGGGGAGCGGGGCTGCTAAGGCAAACTGTGATCCGCACAGGCTTCCTTACCAAAGAGCTCGATGTAGACCTCCTGAAGTGTGTGCACGCTGCAGAACTGGTTCAGCTCATGGTGGATCTTGTTGAAGATGAGAGCCTTGTCATAGTCGGCAGTATAGTTCTTCACTATATCGTACACTGCGGGTGGGGAGGGAGTTCAGGGTAAGAAGGGTCAGGACTCGTTTCACAGCGGCTCTCCCTGCCTGAGGTGCTGCCCTGGACCCGGGGTGGCATGCTGGGGAAGACAGGGTGGTGGTGAGGGCAGACTAGAGGGACGTACCTGCGTTTGGGACCAGGAAGTTCACCACTTCAATTCTGTCAAAGTAGATCATCACACCACCACTATTAGAGGAAGAACGGACAAGGCAGTCACTAACAAGCTCTGGCACACAGTGTGGTCTTCTAGGTGACAGCACAAGGTGTGTGATGGCACAAGAGTGTGACTTGGCAGGAAAGGAGAACAGCTCACAGGACGTCGCGAGGCATGCCAGATCTCCAAATAAGAGATCTCCCAAGAAATCACACCTCCAAAAAATATCTCCACAAAGAAAAAAGTGGAGCTTTTGGGGTGCCACTAAGAAAAGAATAGTTCATGTCTTCTGAATCTATGATGCCTTTTGATTAAAGCAATTGGTGGAAGGGAAAAGACTAAGGAAGGTCGAGTTTTAAGGACTTAAAGGTCACTGTGCAATTTTATGGTCACTGTTTCTCACTTTGTCTTCATCACCACTTTAGCTCGGTACTTCCCTTCCCCCCCAAACATTCATTATAAAAAAATTTCAAACATACTGAAAAGTTGAAAGAATGGTACAGCTAACACTCATATACCAATACCTAAATTTAACAATTGTGAACATTTTACCTTACTGGTTGATCTACTGTTTTTTTTGTTGAACATTTCAAAGTAAGCCGCAGTCATGATACTTTGCCCTTAACACTATAGCAAGAACTGGTCACCTATGAATTATGACATTGTCCTACACAGTCAAATTCCACTCCCAAATCTAAGAAAATCAGCAGTAATTCTTTCCCATCAGCTAGTTCTCCATCCTTATTCTAATTTCCCCCACAGTTCTTGTTTTGGAACTGAATTGTGCATCCTCCAAAATCTGTATGTTGACGCTCTAATACCCAATGTGACTGCATATGAAGACAGGACCTTCATGGAGACAATTAAGGCAAAATGAGATCATAAGGGCCCCATCCTTGAACTGGGAAAGGAAAAAAGGAGAAGACACGAGACTGCTTTCGCTTTTGCTGCAGGCACAAAGGAAAGGCCACGTGAGGACACAGCATGGAAGCTGGCCATCTGCAAGCCAGGAAGAGGCTTCACCAGAGGCCAAGCCTGCTGTACTTTGATCGTGGACTTTGAACTTCTACAACTGTAGGAAAACAGGCTTCTGTTGCTTAAGCCACCCAGTTGTTGGTATTCTGTTACGGCAGCCCAAGGGAATAGTTCCCATAATGCTGTTATTTTTAACAGCATTTAAAAATAGTTCCCTTTTATAGCTGTTATTTATGAACCGAATTCTAATCAGGGTTCACCATTGCATTATTAGTGTTTTTTAAGTCTCCTTTTTGACGTAAAGCCCTTTCAAATAGGACTTTGTGGTGAGATAAGACCAGTTCTCCCCTGGGCTGCCCCAATTCTGGATCTGTCCCAGTGTTTCCTTGCGGTGGCGTTTACTTTGTTACTCTATCCCACTTCAGACAGTCTTCAATTTTCAACTGGACCACTACAGTGGTGTTCTCTGGATTTCCTGTCCTTAAGATCTCCCCCTACCTTTATGACATCTCCATAGTGGGTTATGCTAAAGTTACCTTCCTCTATCAACTCATTTCTCTCCTAAATGCCTTTAATGGATCTTCACTTACAACAGAAAAAGTCCAAAGTTCTTAGTATGGCATTCAGGGCCCTCCCACAGCTGTTTACCTTCTGTGGTTTTCCTCCACTGCATCCATCCCCTAGTCAAATCAGAACACAGGGAGGTAGGGGGCCAGGGGACTTGTAAAACCTTTAGGAAGGGATGCCTCCCTTTTCACTGTCTCTCACTGCAGCTAGCCAGATACTCCTCCCTCTTACTTGAGCTTAACAGCTTTATTCTGGACACCTTACCTAGTCCCACAAGGTACATTCTTCACCTCATCAGTCTGCAGTGTGGTCTAGAAATGGAGGAAACATAGGATGCTGTAAGATGGGCAGAGACAAATGAAGAATACCAGATGGCCTTGTCCTCCAATAGTACCTGGGTTGTGCTTGCCTTTGTTAAACATGAACCCCTCACCTGAGCTTCCTTCCTTTCAGGGGGTGAGACAAAACCAAGTGAAGGTACCTACCTCGGTGTCAATGTAAGTGGACCAGCGAATGAACAAGCTGAGTAGGAATGGTTTAGTGAAAAAGACCCTGGGCTGGGGGGCCTAAGATCTGTGTTTACTTTTACCTCTTCCATTTACTAGTCTTGAAATAGCCTGTAATATCTGTTCAGCCCACTCTCAGCATCACTGTGAGACTCCAGTGAGAGAAAGCGCATGAATGCACTTTGAAAACCACAAAGCACAGTAAGTGGCAGAAGAGATGTACAGGGAAAATGCTGAGGATGTGTCCCAGGATATCTTCCTGGGTCAGTTTCAAAGTCATTCTCTCAATCTTATTCCTCTTAGCTGGACACACTTCAAAGACAGCTAGTTTAATGTAGCCAGTCTTCAGATCTCTCATAACTAATCCTACTCCTATTTTAGATGTCAGTTCCCTTCACCAGGTTCAACTTCCCTCTTCCCCTCCCAAAATTATGTTCACATCTCTGAAGTTCAAGTAAGAACCAGCAAAACTACCGTGTTTTATTTCCACCTATCTCAGTAGTCTGTCATTTAAAACACAGGCACACACACCCTGCTTTTCCTTCTGTACATTCAGAACAGATCCTTCTCTGGCTTTGTCTTAAAGGGAAGAAATAATTCCCCATTGGGGCTGATGGGCCACAGCAAGACCCCATTCAGCTATTCAACAGCCAAGGAATGTTCCAGAGTAAATGGCTCATGGAACCTCATTCTTCATATATATAAAACTTGTTCTTAAATGGTTCCTTGAAAAGGCATTATATTCACTCCATGGCTAAATCATTCGAAACCATCCATTAGCCAGCACCCCAAACCTGCAGACACCCAACCTCACCACACAAGCCACAATACCTGTACAGATTTATATGATGTGATGAAGGGGAGCATGAGGTGGAAACCGGGGCCGCTGGTGGAGGTCAGCAGTGCACCGCCTCTGCAGAGGAGGGAGAGAGGGGTGGTCAACTTGACAGCAGGACCCGTCACATCAGTGCTGTTTGGACGGCCTTTTTCTTCAGCCCCAGATACAGTTAATACAGAACAACAGGTGCCAGAGCCACATCCACCGAGCCTTTCCTTCCCCTCAGCTCAACCCTAATACTCTAGGGAGCCAAATGGTAACACATAAAACCATTATTCATGCCTTTTCAGGAAGAAAAACAGGCACATAGGCTAGGTGGAATAAAGACAGCTGAATCCCTGGCTTTGCTTAAGAGAAGTCTGTTTTGCTCTGAGTAACGCTAAGTGCGATTGTCCATTAGGGCAGTTCAGTCCAGTAACACAGTTATCAATTAACTGCACTAATGCCAGAGCTCAGTGATATGAACAACCAAAAGAATGATTTTAACTGTGCTTTATAAGTCACTGAAACACATTTTTGGGGCAGTACAGTTACCTTTCGAATCAAGTTATATATGTAGATAACAAATTTAAAAGCCCTTTTTTGGGGCCATATAAGCAGATGGTGGAGGGAAATAATTAAAGGGGAGAGGGGAACCCAATCAAACTTTTAGAACTTCCTATTAGCAACCCAGAAATAAGGATCATAGGGCACATAAAAGAAGGGGGTTCATAAAGAATCAAAGCAAAAATACTGGTTACACAGGTTACCAAAAGGAAAACAACCCAAGATTTATAAGTGCTTCTTTGCTTTCCACTATGAAGTCAAAGACACATTAAGAAAAAAAAGAGCAATGCAATAAACAGTGACATAACGGGCTCCTTATAAGAACCACTATTGGAAGGCCTGCCTTGATTGATATAAATCAACCTGCAGGCTCTTTCACTTTTCCTGAAATGTTAATTTTAAAGAGTAGGTCCAAACTAGCAGAGCAGGCTACCTCCTCAAGTTGCCACGAAGAACAGGTACTCCAACTGTTGTTTCCGAGATGGTCTGCAAGAAGCACTGGTTTCCTTTAGGTTTTTGTCTCTAAATTTCTACATGCATTTATCAGTCACCATCTATGGATCAACTTAGGCTACTAAGTTTTATATTTACATTTATATACGTGTGTGTGTATTCCCTTCCCTATAATGAAGGACACAAAAGTTCAATCTGACTCTCCTATTCAACAAAATACAAACACAGCTATTCAGCAGAATCAGCTAGACGATGACTAGGAAAAAGGCACTTATCGGGCAGTTGCAAGCTTCTCCCTGTCTCTGCCTTACCTGTAATATACCCCAATATGGCCCTCTTCTATCTTGTGCACAGCCGAGAAGAGAGACGCACAAAAGAAACTGGCAGCTACAGCCACAACTGCTCCCAGCGGAGCCATCCGTGAGCGTTATCCTAGAGAAAAGATTTGGGAAAATGTGTGTGGGCCGATGTGCAGAAAAGCTGTGACAGCCAGAGCACCTCACCAAGCTGGGCTCTCTGAACGTGGCTCCTATCCAGCCTCTTGTAGGATGAACACAGTATCTACACTCTCTTCATCCTTGGTCTCAGGCAACATTCCTATTCCTTAGCTGAGGAACTATATTCCCCACCTCGTGGAAGAGGCAGTGGCTCCAGATACAGCTGGGGCCTGCGGGAGAACCAGGGCCAATTCGGGAGCGGTCAGAACACAGCCTTCTCTTTCTGGGAACGCGAATATGCTGTTACTGGAGCCACTCATGCTAGTAAGAGGGAAGAGAGGCAGCTGTAGTGTGTTGGCCCAAATTACAGAGGATGTCAAATGACAGGCGGTTGTGGCTATGTAATTCTGATCAGAGCCTTCCAGTCCTAATTGCCTGCCTTTTCAAAGGAAACCGTTATTTACTCCTTTCAGATGCTGAGTGAGACAGCATGCGACCAAGTTCCCTGGTGGGACTCGCTGCCCTTTCGTCCACCTTCCCCGTTATTCCTTTGGCCCTACACGGGAGAGAGCTCTGAACCGGACTGAAGCCACACTCCCTCCGGCACGCCTCACAGATCCACAGGCCGTGGTTAGAGGAGAAAGGGGGTTCCCGGGCTGGGAAGACGCTGGGCTCCTGGGTCCCACTGCGTTCAGGCACCAGAACGCGCAAAAGCGGGCATCTGAGACTCATTCCCTGAACACTGAATCATCTGGAAAAACTAGGCTAACTGACGGCAAAGCTCGCAGTCGGGCGTGCCTGGGCCCACCCGCGCCGGGCGTGGATTCTGCCTCCCGGATCTAACACAACTCGGGCGCAGACATCGGCGAGGCGCTTATTGCCTCCAGATACCGATCTGCATCCTCGTCCTTTCTGCAAATGCCCTTCCCTCCCCGAGGTCACCCCCCGCCCCACCTCGCGCTCCTTCCCTGCTCTCTTCCGAGCGAGGGTTGCGCGTCCCAAGAACCCTGGGTAGGGGACCTCCGCTCGGTCCCTTCTGGGCTCGCGGGGAAAGGACGGGACAGAAAGAGGCTGCTCTCTCTCCTGAGGGGAAGCGGCTGCCGGGGCGGGAGCCTGAGAGAATAGCCGATCTGCTCCGGCCCGGAGCCGAAAGTAGGCCCACGCGCGCGCTCAGGGGCGGGGGCCGCGTACCCAACTGTCCCTCCAGGCGCTCCGTACTCGTCCGAACCCCCGTGCAATCGTAGAAACCGCCACACCCCTCAGCACGCTACTTCCTTCCGGCCCGTAGCTTCGATGGCGCAATTAGTTC
>JAVSCE010016172.1:0-69850 GCA_032199065.1 Smutsia gigantea
AGGGGTCAAGTGCAAAGGGTCGCGGCACGAGGAAGTCATTCAGCGTCAGAAAAGGGCCTTATCTGAACTTCGCGCGCGAATTAAAGAGCTGGAGAAGGCCTGCTCAAGTAAGTCTCCTTCCCAGGCTCCTCTGTGCCCAGAGGTGTGGTCCCCAGACTAAGGGGTCACTCTGGGGAATGACCAATTGGCCAGGAGTACCATCTTCTATCCCCATCATTTCATAATCTCAAAGTCAAGGGCAGGACTTGATATTAAATAAGTGGGAATTTCATGAAAAATTCACTACATTGTCCTTATTTCACTGCGGCCTCGTGAAAACTTTGTCGTGGGCTAACATTCTCCCAGATTCGGCATTGAGGCCCTCCTAGAATTCCCTGTTTAGAGGGGCTAGGGCTCTTCACTGCCAGGTAGAGCACTGGCTTCAAGATCCATCCTTGTTCCTGGGGCTGAACGTTCACCCGCAATGCCTTGGCACTGACATCTGTGAGGCTTCAGCTTCATACCAGCTACATGACCTTGGACAAGGCCTCAGATTCCTCCCCTGCCAAGGGAGGGTGGTGAGGACTTAGTACTGGCTTGTGGTAAGTGTCCAGTAAATAGTCACTGTGACTGTTGCATGCAGTAACTTCCTCCCTAGCCTTTCTTTTGACTTTAAATTATTTCTGTTGTAGAACCTGAGGACCACCTGAATGAATCCTTTCTAGACTTAAAGACTCTCAGAATGGAAAAAAATGTCCAGAAAATATTGGATGCAAAGTCTAGTTTGCCAACTCTCTCAAGAATAGAGATCCAAGCGGTAACCACGGCAAGTTTGTCTCTGCAGTGATTGGCATGTGGAAAGGGTGGGCGTGAGGGTGGACATTAGCCATGCATACCATGGGTTTGGAGCCAGGTCCTCTCTGAGGGCTAGCATCTCTAACTGGTCAGGGCCTTTCTGCACCAGTGGTCTGCTGCTGGAATAGAAGGACAGCTTCCCATCTGTGCACAGCACGATAGAACATGGCATAGACTGTGGGTCAGATTAATCCCTGGTGGGCCCTCTTTTTCACATCATGATGTTATATTCTGCAGAAATTATTCAGCAGGCTACTTTATAACATCATGCCATGAGTTTGCCTAAAGTTTGCTTTTGGCTATAAACAGAAAAACATGAAAATATACACAGTAGCAGAAGGGAGCCATGATGCAGAAGACACAAGCTCTAGAGGCAGAGAGATGTGTGTCAGAATCCCCGTTCTGCAAGCTGTGTGACCTCGGGCAGACTCTGAACCTTCCTGGCTCTCCATTTCCCAGCCATAAAATGATGATAAAATAATTAGAAATAATTATGGCAAGTGCTTATCCCAGTGTCTAGCTCATAGTATGCACTAAATAAATGATAGCTGTTATTATTAAGTAGAACTTAAAGAGTATTACTCAAGAAAAACTTCCTTTCTTAGGGGGCAAAGCAGAAGTGATTTGATTGTTGAGTTCAAGGTGCCCTGTACCCTACATGGATCTTTGATTGGGCATCTGATTACACATGACAATGGACACCTCAGGACAGCTTCAATCACAGGATCCACTGGGTGTGGCTTGCTTCCACAGCTGGATCTAAGCCGTACATGGGCTTTTAGAAGAACAACAAAATCATCTTACCTGTAGCAACACTCTCCCCAACAGGTTTTCCAGACATTTTCTAGGGATGGGACTCTTCAGAAATGTGTTGGTTCTACTGGTAAAACCCTCACTCTCCAAGGTTGGAAGCAGAGAGACACTGTCCATGTGGGGAGCTCAACTGGATCTCATATCCTGACCCCGCTTCCGAGATTAACCTTCCCTTCAGCGGTGACCCCTAATCCCCCCACCAACACCACAGAGCAAGAAACTTCCCAGCTCTCTAAGATGACCTCAATGCTCCAACGTTGGCAGGAATTACAATTTTAAAAAGAGAAGGAGCAGGAGGACGACTGGCTGGCATCTATTAAGTGCTTACTGTGTACCAGGCACTGAGCTAAGCCCCCTACACATATCATCTCATTTAATCCTTACAGCAGCTCTGTGATTATAGTTACTAGTATTATCCCCATGTTACAGGTAAGAAACATTGAGACTTCAGGAGGTCAGGTACCTCACCTAAGGTCACAGACTAATGGACGATGAACCCAGGACTGTGTCCCTGACGGTCTGTCTCTTGCACCCTGCTACTCTGCACAGAAGGAGGTGGGGACTGTGTGAATGAGCCCAGCAGCCCAGACCCTTCTTTAGGTGATCCCCTCTCAGGAAAAGGGGGGGATCTGGAAAGTCGTGCAGAGCACGCAGCTCAGGAGCTGGGGACACAGAGCGGTGTTTCAGGTTGCTTCTGCCACAGATCTTCCCAGTTTATTGTCATCTTCAATACCCTCTTCTCTTCTCATCACTATAGATATATAGATAAATATGTCCACTCTCATCTATCACAGTCACTTTTTGAGCCTTTATAGTTTTGTAGTTAGGTTTTATTTCTTTTTCATCTCAGAGGTTCACTGTGTAGGGTCAGCAAATGCTGTGCGCTAAGAGGTGCTCATGGCAAGCACTGAAAACCCAGTTTCCCCCTTTAAGGAGATTTATTATGGCAGGTCGAGGTCCTTCAGACTCCCTGAGCAGTACAGTGACTTTCCCCATGCGGTCAGTAGGGACGTTCTGCCCGCGGGCTGATCGGCATCTCAGTGAGCGCACAGCTATGGGCGCCGCTCTACATCGTCTCTAGAATGGGCCTGAAGTGATGCTGGCCCGCCAGATCCTGGCACTATAGAGGCTTGGCCAAATTTTGTGAGGATACAGTTTCTGCTCCATGAAAATGAGATTCCTTTAATATAAGGGGGGAAGGGACTATTTCCTATTTAACCTTCATTCTTTCACTCAACAAACATGCCCTGTGCCACGTACCATGCCAGGCACAAGAAGTTGGGTAATGAGCCAAAACAACACGGTCCCTTTTTTTATGAAGCTTGTTGTCCAGACCAGGGCTTCTTGCCCTCAGGGCTCCAGATATTTGGGGCTGGTAGTTGTTCAGGGCGGGGGCAGGGGTGGGGCTGTCCTTTGTCCTGTAGGATGTTTAGCAGCGTCCTTGCCCATCACCCGGAACTCCCCACCCCCAGCTGTGACAACCACAGACGTGTCCCAGCATTGCTAAATGTCCCAGGGGTGAGGAGTAGTGTGACGAAGACACTGCTGGTTGAGAACTGCTGTCTAGAGGGAAGACAGACAGTAAGCAAAGAGCAAGACAAGCCACATGTCCTTTCAAAGAGAGTCGCGCTCTGAAGGGAAGGGAAACCGTTATAAGAACGCAGTTGATGGAGGAATCAGACTGGATGGGGGGGGAGCTGACACGAAAATCAACTCTCTCAAGCTGTGGTTCTTCAGTAACCACACAGTGTTGGAACCTCTGGGTTTAGAAATTCATAACGGAATGCCAAAAGAGTTTTTATTCCTTTTTTAATTTCAGCCTCAAAATGACCTTATGCACGCAGGGTCCATCCCAGCCATGGAGAAGTCAGGTCACATGGATGTGGCTGAAGCTTTAGATCTCAGTGAAAAGCTGGTACGTACATACAACATCCTTCCTCCTCCTGTCCAAACATGGCACTCCTGCAGTCAGTGTTAACCACAGATAATTTAACTAAATATCACCCTTACCTACATCCTTAGTTGTTAAAATAGCTTTGCAAGACCCATCCACTATCCCAGCGTGGGTCAGACGTTGCACGGCCAAATCCCTTGAAACACTGGGCAGTTAGAATGAATGTTTACATCTGTTGTCATTCTCCCAAGTTCTCCAAAAGGCGTAGCACAAATGGATGTGGGGAAAATGAAAGGTGTACTAGAAGCCCCAGCTGCACTCATTTCCAAAGCATGTGTTTGTTCTCTGCAATTGCAGAAGACGAATGCAACAGAATAGACGTTTGCTTCCTTAAAGCGGCCACCAGCGGTGTTGGGCCATGGCTCCTACCTGCGAAATGTTTTCCTTGTAGTACACGGATATGAGCAAAACTCTTGGGAGTCTAATGAACATCAAGGATATGTCAGGTCACGGGTCCATGAAATACCTCTCCCCGAAAGAGAGGGAGAGAGTCAGCCAGCTTCGACAGAGGGACCTCGATCTGGTGTTTGATAAGATCGCCCAACTCAAGAACCGGCTGGAGAGAAAAGAGGACCTTTTGAGAGGCTACGAGAGAGACATTGAACAGCTCAGGTATGGCCCCCGGCCCCGCAGAGAAAGGGCCAGGTCTCATTCTCCCAACTAAACCTCAAGGGCAGCAGACAGCAGACACCTGGGTCCGGGACAGAAGGGGACAAGGTCTGGGTGTGGAATGACTGAAATGGTCCGGGGAGGGGAGGGGAAGGATGACTGGGGCCTGACCGAGGCCACAGATGACCGATCTGGTTGCCATTCCATTCTCTCTCCGGGAATAAGCTGCACCTTTTATGAGTTTTGACGTATGTTTCACCATCTGTGCTTTCATAAGTCCACTGCACCTTGAGTGGTCGAAGTTCCCCTGCCCTCGGGGAAATTGGGGATGGGGGCGATGTGCTGGGAGCACAGCCTTTGCTGCCCCCAGGCTACTCATGCAGCCGGCTAGCTATTTATTCTGCCCCATGCCCTCCAAATCTTTGTCAGTGTCTCCTGCTGGTAAGGAAGCCACTAAGTTAGCCACACATGGAAGTATTCTGAGAATCTCCCAGGTCGAGGGCCTTGATGGTGAATGAGAAAGATGAGGGGGAAAGAGACCGTGTCTCTCCCGTACGCTCAGGCAGAGCAAAGTGTCCGTTCAGATGTACCAGTCACAGGTGGCAAAGCTGGAGGATGACATCTACAAAGAGGCTGAAGAAAAGGCCCTGCTGAAGGAGGCCCTGCAGCGCGTGGAGCACCAGCTGTGCCAGGAGAAGAGGGTTAATAGGGCCATCAGGCAACAGAAGGTAAGAGGTCCCTGCTTGGAGCAGAACCTCTGAGGCTGCCCCTTGACTCCCTTCAGAAAAGGCAGAGTGAGACCCCAGGGGGAGCCAGACAACACAGAACACATTGACTGATTGATGCAAAGGAAGGTGGTAGAATAGCTTTAGCATCAGACAGACCCAGGCGGAGATGCTAGCTCTACCACTTACTGTGTGACCTCAAGCAGGTTTCTTAACCTCTCTGAGACTCATAGTCTAGCTCATCTGTGTTTTTTTAAATGATGGCTATTGTTCGTATTTTTATTGTTCTGCCAGATGCTGAGGATACATAGATGAATACGCTGAGAATAAAAATTTGGACTCACTGTTCTCAGTGCCCAGAACATAGTAGACACCCAATAAATATTTGGTGGTTGGCTGGATGGATGGATGGAGGGGTAGATGTCCTTGAAGAACATATTCTTGTGTGCAGAACAGACAGGTAAAGAGCTGACTTCAGGCCGACTTAACAGGGTAAAATCTCTGTCTAAAGGGTGGTCAGGACTGTGTGATCCACAGGAGGGCACTCAGCCCTGCCTAGAGCATTCAGGAAGTGCTTTCCAAGTAATGATGCTCCTGTTGAGTTGCAAAGGAGAGTTGGGGATTGTCATCCACCAAAGGACAGGTGTGTGCTCCAGGCTGTAGGAACCACACAGTAAAAGCAGGAAGGTGCGAGCTTTGCCTCCTGGCATGAAGGTGGTGGTGGCACTGGCTTGAGTAACCAAGATTCAAGACTAAGGCTGATGATCCAGCCAAAAGAAGCCACCTCCTCCCCTTACCCTGTGATCTCATCTGTCACACAACCACAGAGTCATCAGCCCTGGGTTCAGATTCCCCCCACTTATTACTGTGTGTGTGACCTTGGGAAAGTCCTTTCCGCCCCTGAGTATTGCTTTCCTCATCACAAATGGGAGCTAATGGCCCCTGTCTTGCAGTCACTGTGAGATTGGAACACAGTGCAGGGATCTCTCGCTATCCAGGCTCACACATCTGACCTCAGGGGCAAAAGGGTTCACACGGTGGGGGTACTGGCAACTGCCTGGAGGGCAAGCAGCCCAGGGCCTGGCACCGGCACGCAGATGCTGCCCTTCTCCGTGTGGCCAGCTGCCCGCATGGGTGGTCTTGGGTGAGTTCTGCCTCAGGCCAGTAGAGTCGCTACTGACAGCGAGGCATACACGGGCTGCCCCCAAACAGCTTCAGAAGCTCTCTGGCAACCCTGAGCCTGCACCACAGTCAGCAGAGGGGCTCCCATCTCCTGGCAGCTTACACCCATGGCCATTCATTCCTGCATTCGCTCCACAGTCAACAGCGTGTCTGTGGGCAACTCCACACTGGGCACTGAACAGTGACTTTGAAATAGACCCAGACTCCCCTTGTCCTTGACTCTTGCCTAAGGCAGAGCAGATCTCAAGACTAAGATCAGGCAGACAAGGAAAATCAACACAGCTGCCATCCACCATGACCATCTACAGGCGCTGGCCTCCACCCACTCTTTGCAGCCATGGTCAGGATCATTAATGCCCCTGATAGCCCGGCCTGGTTGGTACAATGATTCCTATTTTTATAGATGAGGAAACTGAGCCTCAGAGAGTTAACAGACTTGTCCAAGTTCACACAGTAGCCTGGAGCTGGCGCCAGATTTCTCTGACCCTACTTCCTGTGCTCTGTGCTGGGCTTGCCCCTGTTCTCCTCCTTGCAGTTGTTAGTTTTTCTGACTCGTGGTTATGGACTTGTGTGTGCATGCTCACACGTGTGTGCATGTGTACAGGGGAGCACATATAAGTGTGTACATGTGAGTATGTGCTGTGTGTGTGTGTGTGTTGCCTCCATGAGCTCTAAGGAGGTGAAGCCACACAAGGCCTTAGAGGGGTGCCCTCCTCCCCAGCCAGGAGGTGCTGGTCAGGTGAGTTCCTTGCAGAAGCCTTCCCTTCATCCTGAAAACCTTCCAGACAATAGGCTCCCTGGCTTGTAGCCCCAGAATCGAAAGCAGCTGTGCTGCATTGAGGGACCCCAGATGTGGATGTGGCGTCTGTAGCGCTCATGGCTCTGAATTAAACATCACAGGGCTCCATCTGTGAGTGTCCTGGGGCTACATTGGGCAGAGGACAGTGTCCTCTCACTCCATGCAATGCCTGGAGAGCTGGGCCAGTGGCTCAGCTCTGACTTTTCCTTTGATGTGCCCTCCAGAGGGCTCACCAGTCCCAGAGGCACCCCCTGCCCCTGGGCTTGGCAGGCTGGAGCCCCAAAGGCCACAGAATGGGACAGCAGAGCCCCCAAAAAGGCCATTGTCATGTGCTGGCTAAAAATGTAAGAAAACCTGAGGATTTACATAATCAGGCTTCACATGCATTATTCATGGAACTGCCTCATTCATACACAAAGCAGGGGCTGTGCCAGCTCTTGAATACTAGACATCCTTCGGAGGGAAAAAGAACAGAAATGGCCAAGCTGACCTGTGACAGGGTCCCCAGAAGAACTAGAACCGGAATCTTTCAAATTCATGGAGTTCACAATTTAGGGAAAGATTTATAAGAACTATAGCCACAATCGCGGAAACACTGATGGCATTATTCATTGAGAACTTACCAAGTGGCAGACACCTGCTCCATGCTTTAGCTCTGCCCACCAGGACCGCTGGGCAGGGTCAGCCCATTAGAGAGGGGCTAATAGAAGGGAATGCTACAAGCCTACTCAGCGGCAGAAACAGGATTCCCCCCTGCCCTGCTGCCTCCCCAGTCCATGTTCACTTGTCCACACCCATTCCTCTCCACACCTTCCTTTCCAGGGCATCCCCTCATCCTCCACTCAGCAGGGTTCCTGGGGTCTTCATTCCAGGGCTCAGGTTTGCCTTTAAGATTTGATATTAATATGCTGTTATTTTAATTTTATCATATTAATCTCCCTTCCTGTTTGTCAGGAGCAATAATAAAACTTTCAGTTTTGCTGGATTCTAAAGGGACCTTGTATCATCTGTCTTGGCATCAGTTCCTTCCAAGGAGGACATATTCATTTTGAAAATGGAAGTTAAAGGAGAATAGAATTCCCTTTTGTTGCAGTTTTACACTAATATTGTCACAAGGAGCCTTAAAGTCCCCTGTAATGGAACCTCACCAGTTCACAGAGATGGGATGCTTGAAGCCCTAGGAAATGAAATCACTCACCTGGCGCTTCAGAGCCACCACCTCCCTCCAAAAACATATAGTTTGTAATTTTACTCTTAGAACATCTCTTGGCCAAGCAGAACTTTCCAGAATCAAAAGTCATACTTTCACATTGCTGATCTCTGGCTGTGAAAATGAGACTTGACATAAAATGCTGG
Source organism: Smutsia gigantea (assembly GCA_032199065.1). Lineage (NCBI taxonomy): Eukaryota > Metazoa > Chordata > Mammalia > Pholidota > Manidae > Smutsia > Smutsia gigantea. The sequence continues at coordinate 8,273 of JAVSCE010016172.1, forward strand.
GAAAACCATGATGCTGGACATTCACGGAGAACCCTGTGGTCATGGGCCCCTGATCCTGGAATGCCCTGGGTCTGCAGCTCCCTCCATGTGACTGAGGGACAGTGGCAGTGGCCCAGGCCGTGCTCAGTGTAGTCCACCTCCCCCGTCACTAGAGAAGGCAGCAGTGTCTCTCAGAACTGCGAGGCCGACTTTGGAGTCAGACAAATAGGGTTCAAGCCCCACCCCTGCCCCTGAGTGACCCTGAGGAAGCAGCTTGACCCCTGGATCTCAGGTTCCTCAACAAAACAACCAAACATGTAACAGGACCTGCTTCATGGGGCAGCGGGAGGTTAAATGATATAACGCCAGCAGTGCCTGGCGCCTAGCGAGCTCAGTGACTGTCGGGGAGAGAAAAGGCAACGCACGGCTGGGTGGGGCGAGCCCTGAACTTCTTTCAGAGAGCTTCCTGCCAGCTGACACATTCGGGGAACCCTGAGCCGCCCCTGGCCCGCCTAAAGCCTGCAGCTCTTTTGTGAAGCGCTCACTTCTTTCTAGCTGTGAATACAACCAGGGCTTCGGCCAAGAAGAGCCGAGATACTTTATGTGAATGGGTTAAGGCTGGCGATTTCAATAGGATATTTCAAAATGCACAAAGGTTGCCATTTGGGAAGTACCGCAAGCCCTGTCCTCTCCCTATAGGGCCGGAAGCGTGAGAAAGGCTGAAGGGGCACCTGCTGCTTCTGGCTAGGAAAGCCTCTCCGCTCTCCTGCCACTCAAACCTCCAGCCAATCAAATATCAGCCAAGGGGGTGTGGCCACAGCTCTGCCAGGCGGTCTCAGCTGGGCTGGAGCCCCTAACCTTCCCTCTGCTTAATTAGCACAGATCCCCCATCTTCAAGATGAGAAGGAAAATGGCACTTCACCCTCGGCGTTCCATTCACTGAGCGCGTGTATGTAAACCCTTAGCACAGAGGACCACTCTATACAAGCTCTTCATCATTGTCATCACTGTTCTATTTAAAACACTTGTTTTCCAAATTTTCTTGGGCCCAGGCATTCTCAAGGGCCTGGTTGCCCAGTGCCGCTCATGTGTTTTTACCAGGGAATAGAAATTGGTCGAATGCGGTACAGGTAGGGGGACGCTCTGGCCCACACAAGGATTAGGGAGTGAAGTGTGGTTAGGGTGGTTAGAATTTGGATCCAAGTTGGCTCGAGAAAAAGGCCCCTCCCCCCTTCACCTGCCCACCAATTCCGGTGGATCCCAATGTCTCCCAGAAACCTCAGAGGTGCGTCCCAGACAGAACAGGTAAGGACCCACTAAAAGGTCTCTTGCTCACCTGGTATTTTCACTCAGGAACGTTTAGAGGATCATGAACAGAGAAATTCAAAAGAATCAACACCTTGCAACTGTTCCTTCAAAGAGAAAGAGAGGCAGGTACGGAGAGGTTCCCTGATCTTGCAGCCAGACCCAAAGTAGATACAGTATTTTCAAAAGGTGAGAACTTATAGAGTATAAATGCCAGCGTGTGCTGCCCGAGGGACACCCACACATCTCCAGCCCCTTCCCTCTCCACCCCGCTGCCCGCCATCCGAACCAGTGACCCAGCCCAGGATCTGGAGGTGAGAGAGGGCAAAGGGGAATGCAGGTGTGATTTTAGCTGGGCGACCTCCTAGGCACTAAATGATGTGACAATGTGGAGGCAAGGCCAGTAAGAGAAGAGGAAGAAGGGAGGAGCTGGGAGCCCAAGAGTCACTGTGCCAGTAATGAAGTAAGTGGGAAACGAAGGGGAAAGGTGAGAGTATAAAACGGGGCCACAAGTGAGGAAGAAAGGTCCTATTGTAAGGACTCCCTCCCCTGCCAAGGGGCAGCCACACTTGATGGTGGGCTTTCTGGCAGCCAGTGGGAACTGGAAAACCCAGAGTTCAGTGTTCATGAGATACGAGGGAAGCAAATGCTCAGACATGTTCTTAGAACAGAGACAATACTGCAGTTCCTCCTAAGGAGGACATTGTGTCACATAACGAATAACATCACTGAAAACAGCCCCATGGTCCTGGCCGTGCCGCATCTGAGAAACAGTCCTTGGTACAGATGGATATCGTCATATCCCAGTGAGTTCAGGAAAGCTCAGGAAAAGCAGGGGTGCCGGGCCAGGTTCTGCCCTTCAGCGCTGAGCTGTACACTTAATCCAGGAAGATATTTCGGAGTAATGTTGAAAGGAGGGCTCCACGGAATGCTTGGGTGCCACGGAAGGGTGTGGCTCAGCCCACAGACACACCCATACACACACACCTTGCTTTCACCAGAGGAGCTCTCCTGTGTACATGCCGAGCTCCTCACGGGATTTTGCTGGGGTAAAGGGTTCTGCCGAAACAAAAAAAGGAAGGGGACGAAGGTAGTTGGTTTAAAAGTACTACTTTACAATATCTAGAAATAGGAATTTTGATGGTGACGCTCTTCTGAGCCTACTTCCTCTCACTCGCGTTCGCGATAAGTATTGAGTGGCACAGGCTCAAGGCCTTTTCCAGGGAAAATGCCCGGAGGGCCACTCTCAGTTGAATATAGGTCCCTAGGAGTTTGTAGACAGCTGACCTGAGGGGACAGTCAGCACCCTTTCAGGAGCACCCAAGAGCCTGACAAACACCTCTAGCCCTGTCCCAAAAGACAGCCTCCCTTCCTCCACGAGTTGGGTGAATACCCAGTCGAGTTGCCAGAAGTAGGGGAAGACGAGCTACCACAGGGTGCCCAGTTAAATTGGAATTTCAGGTAAACAGTTTTGCACGGGCCGTACTCATACTAAAAAATTACTTGTTTTCATTCCGAAATTCCAGTTTAACTGGGCATCCTGTATTTTATCTGGCAACCCCACCCCCAGACATCTACTGAACACCCACGAGATGCCAAGGGGGGAGGCTTAGAAGCAGATGGTTGAGAAATGGCAGCCCACAGACATATTTCACTTGGCTCACGAGATTTTTTTTTTTTAAGTAACATTTCAAATGAGGGCACTTTCCTGGAATACTCTGGATTTCTGGCTCCTCTGGGCAACTCAGAAGATCTGGCAATACAAGTCCCACAAGCTGCCACCTTCCAGGCCCCTTCAAAAGGCACTGGGTTTGTGGGTTTGCTGCGTCCCCACCCAGCTGACTTCATCCACTTCTTTGGCTTCCCTGGCCCTGTAGGTGCATGTCGGCACCCCCAGTGGATGCCCACCTCTCTTTCACTGTTGTATCCCCAGTGCTTAGGGGATGCTCTCATCAGAGCATGGTCCCTGAGATGGAGGGCCTGGACGAGACAGCTCAGGACTCGGCCCCAGGGGACCGACAAGCTCCAGATTTTCAGTGATGCTAGCTTCCAAACAGACCCCCACAGTCCCTGACAGAAAGGTTAGCCAGTGGCTAACCTTTTTCCATGGCTAATGATTCATCACACCTGAGCCATTGGGATGCTTGGACGGAAGTGTCTACAGCCTCTTCCACTGATCTGGAAAGTTCTTCTCCCAGCCAAAGCAGACTTGTCCTCCAAGAGGAGTCCAGTGTCCCTTGGGGGCCCCTTTATTAATAAGCCTCCTCCTTTCAAATTCCCAAGGGGCTCAGCAGGACAGAGTAGCATTACTGGAAAGCCATGCCCCCTTCTGCAGACCCACATTCTCACCCCCTGTTCCTAGGAAGGTCCCACATTCCATCCAAATGGTAGCATCTGGAAGTTGAGAAAAATCCATTTTTCTTTGATGCAAAAGGAAAAGAATGTAAGCTAAATTTTGTCAATATTCTTTCTGTATTAAAGAGACGAATATTTATAGAGACGATTAAGAACAAGATGCAGAATTCAAATTTCCAGGTGAGCCAGAAGGGGAAGAGAGAAAACAGTAGGACCTCAACAGGAAACCCAGTTGACAGTAATTCCACACCTATGTGGTGGGTGTTGTTTTTATCCCCAATTATCAGATGAGGGATCTGAGGCTCAGAGACTTTAAGTAATTTGTCCAGAGCCACACAGCTTAGTAGGAGAACTGGGACTCGATGCAGATCTGACACTCCAATGAGCACTGCTTGCCCTCCTGTAGGTAAAAAATCTCCAGGTAATAAACCTGATACGTTTCAAGTGACATTTCTCTTGAATTTCAAGGAAGCATCCTCTACAATACTTTTTTTTAAGAGTTGAGAATCAAGACTATGAAATCTTAAACATGTTGAAACACTGCCATTCACAATTCAGCCCCGGAACTGGAATTGGCCCAGTCCTCTTTCCCACTCTGCGCAAAGTAGAGGCGAGCTCTCAGGAAGCTTGAAAGCTAAACACATTTTGGTTGAATAAAAGAGAGGAGACATATTCGGGTCTGATAACAGACCCCAATCATTCTGAGACTTCAAAGCTGTCCTTAGAAAAACTAAAGATATTTTAGGTAAGAGACGTTTTTGGAAAATAGAAGCCTTGTCTCAACCAACACCCTTGTTCTAAGACCAGGAGGTGGTTACTACCCAGAGCAGGTTGTTAAGAGGTAGAGAGCATCCTGAGGGTCCCCCTAGATCCGAGGCCTTTGCCATCCTACAAAGTGGGAGATGAGTGGGAGGCTTGTCACTTACTCATCCATGTACAGGGTTGAGCCAGGAGGCCAGCCAGTTTGGTTTGGTCTGAGGACCACCGGGTGATGTGGGACAACAGAGGAGATACCCGGATGGGTGCTGGTGCTGGATGTTGTAGGAACGTTGTGTTCCTCTGAGATGTGAAGCCCCCTGGAGTTTCAGGCTGCCTCTGGGCTTAACAGGATGCAGGCAGGCAGATGATTCTTCATCAGAAAGCAAAAAGCGAGCTTCCCAGGCTTCCAGCCCTCCAGCCCAAGCTCAGAGGTTTGTGTCCAGGATCTCCTCTGTATGGAAAGGTTTCCTCCCTGCCCCGTACAGCTGGAGCTTGCACGTCTCCTTCCTCTGTAGTGTGCCTTGTGTCCTTAGGGGAATGGACTCATCGCGACCACCTTGAAAAAGACAAAACATGTAAAATCTGCTTTTTCCATCTTTTTCACACACATAAAGTTTCATTTCTTAACAAACTTTAGAACTGGCATCTTCTTCTTTAAGACCCTGTGGGGGGGTTTTTTCTATCCTCCAAACTGCCATTCATGAATATTTTTTCCATCACAGCTAAAAGTTGTTTATAATTATGCATTGTATGCAAACAAGGAAAATCTAGTTCACAAATATTTGTTGAATACCTAGTCTAGGCCACATACAATTCTAGGCAGTGGGGATGGAAGAGCAGAAAAAAGATACAGTCCCAGCTCTCATTCATTCAAGGACTGTTTATTGAGACCCTATGCATGGCAGGTACTATCCAGGTGTCGGGGTTCCATCATGGATTCTCAATGGGGGCAGGAACACCCCCTGAGAGGGCAAAAAAATTCTTTCTTTTTTAATGTATAGAACCCAGATATACATACAGTGCTATGAGTAATATTAAAATTTCATGGGGGTGGGAATGGTCAGGGAAAAATGTCCCAGAAGGCTCCTTAGGGAGGGACAATAATGAACAAGAGTGAGAAACACTGGGTTGGATCAATGAAGAAATACAAAAATCTATGTCTTCTGGCTTACATCCTTGGCCCATCTTTTAGATGTTAAAGTAAATACAAGTAATGATTCAATAATGCTTTGCACACAATGTTTTGAGGGCAAAGGCCGGTGGACTGAGTTCAGGAGCACGGGGACCCGCCAAATCCAAGAGCCAGAGAGGCCATCCCGAAGAGGGGCTGTTTAAACGGTGACCTGAGGCTGTAGGAATGGACTGTGGGGTCTTCCTAGACCTAGAGCGAGGCTTGCAGTTGCCAGAAGAAGCCCCTCCGTATGTCCTAGTTCATTTCCACCCAGGAGTGTCTATTTAAATGACTGGCATCTGTCCCTGTTGGTTCGTGCCAAGGGGAAACATGGTTCCTAACATCCAGGCTGAAGGCATGGCGCTCACCTGTGTCCCAGGTTCAGGACAGACCTTGCCAGGTCACTCCCACTTCCTGCCCCCATTGGCGTTTGCACACTTCCTATCCCTCTTCTCTTCCTCTCCCCAGATCAGCCCATTTACTTTCTGCTGCCCTCACCCTTATAGCTCCAAAAAGTGGACCAAGCTCCTTGCAAACCTGGGGGCTGGGGCACAAGGGATGCTGAGACTGGAGACTCTTATTTTTAACCAACTCCCAGCTCCAGCTCCAACAGCCAGCCCCACAGCAGGTCAGGGCACTGGCATTTGGGAACCATCCACAGCCAGCAATTTTATTGAAAATCAAATTAAAAGGGATATAAAGAGGTTTCCAGGGAAAAGGTTTTCAACATTTGCTGTCTGTTTTCACTGGGCATTCTGACCAAGATTCACTTTGTGCACTAGTGTAGAGGTGTTAGCCCTTCTCATCCTGAAAGGACTTTGCACACAATCTCAAAACACATTCAAGAATCCTGCCAGCCACTGGCACAGTCCCAGGAGGTGATTTTTAAACCTATCTTAGAGTGAAAAGAGCTCAAGAGATGGTCCTAACGGCCCCTTCCATTAAAATCCCAGAATCTCCTCTCAACTCCTAAGGAAGACATTCGGGAAAGATATTCTGGTCCCTTTTTGAGAGGTGAGGAAACCGAGGATCACATAGTAAGCGGCAGAGCTGAAACTTGACTGGTCCCCTGCCCTCTTCCCCAGTGGGTATGTATGTGGTAGTGGTTGGAATTAAAAACTTGCAGGAAGTAGAGTAGGAATTTGAAGGTTGTTGGAAAGAAATTTGCAAGTTAGCCATCATTTCTGCTATATATGTACAGAAGGGTGAGATTCTTGGTTTGCAATCAATGGAAACCTATTCAGAAAGAAGGAAGTAGCTTTTACAAGGAAACTGGAGGGAATGTCTCAGAAAAACTAAGCACAGAGAGTCCCACCTCAAAAAAGAGCTGGTAAGCTGTCAGAGCCCAGGCTTCATCTCTCTTACACGCTCACACACACACACACACACACACACACAAACACACACACAGGCACAAAAGCTCTCTCTGCATCTGCATCAGTGTTGATCTCTCTCCAGTCATTTGACAGAAAGGGATGACCTCATGGTCCTCTGGTTCAAAAGACCAGCCCAGGAAGCAACTAGCATCTCAGAGTCCATAACCCCAAATCCTTGGAGTGATTATCTGAAAAGCAAGCCTGTGCCAAGTGTCCAGTCCACTATGATGAGAGGAGGGGTACGGTCACACACATGGCTGCCAGGGGAGGGGGGGCAGTGCTCAGAAAAGGGTTAGACAGACCCCTTCCAAAATCCTGCATCTTGCCCACCTGTGACATCGTAGATATAAGACATGCTCAGTTCAGTAACAGCTCTTCCAGAGGAAGAAACTCCATCACAATGAGCATGCCCATCATAAGAAGCTACTGGTTTCAAAAACACGAAAATGTCAAAAGAGAAAACATTATCTGTATCTGGAAGGGTATACACCAAAATATTAATCCTGCTTACTTTGGAGTGGTATGATAAAATGGATCATTTTAGCTTCCTTCTGTTCATATCTGTGTATATATTTATTTCTTATAAGAAACATTTTACTTGGGAGTAAAAAAATTTTAAACCCTCTGAGCGGTACATTTTGGGATCTCACCGCCATTATAGATTTTTTGCCTTTGCTCTCTTTCCCATTGAAGGTTGGATCCAGAAAAGCCACCCCAAAGGTGGACCAAGAAGGAGACACGCTCAAGAGAGAAGCATCCAGCAAATCCAGCCAGGGCCTTCTGTTTTCTAAGCCTGGTGGAAGGAAATAGAAACGACATCTCACTGGGCCTTGCACGATCCTCCTTGAGTCAGTGTGACTCCTCTGTGTCAAAACACTAAGATGCTTGTGTAGGACTCGAAGGGTTGTTACCCTGGTGTTTTGCCTCCTAGTCGGGTATTTTGCACAGTGAATGGGCAGAGGGATTCCTTTTAGAAATACAAATGTATACATACTCAGGCACATGAAGAATGTAAGTTTGAAACCCAGACTCCTAGGCCTGGTGGATACAATTAGGTGGTTCCACACATCACCCTTCCAAAGAGCTCCAGGAGACCCAGAGTTGAGGGAACCCAAGACATGTACCAGGACCACGGGACGGAATGGTCAAGGCTGCTGGGGCCTGTGATGTAGTGTATTTATGTCAGAGTTTATTATAATAAATTTAGAACGCAAATCTGTTTTATCGCTTCCAAATAATGACTAGCATTTATATGGCACTCTGCAATTTTCAAAACACTTCTCATCTCATCCTCCCCCAAGCCCTGGGAGGTAAATAGTACTGTGTTCCCCATTTATGCTAGATGAGGAAGCTGAGGCCCAGAGAGGTTCAATGGCCTATCTAAAATCATACAGCTAGTAAATTCAAAAGTTGGGCCTGGAACCCAAGTTTCTAGCTCCATCTCACATGGCCCATTCTGCTACACCAAGTAGTCCAAGTCCTAGGCCATAAGGGACAGACCGAGTACCCAGTCGCCTAACAGCACGCACTGCCCAGGGGACACACCCCTTTTCTCCTGCTGTTTGGAGGGACCCTCATTTTTCTGGCCCCCGTGTTCTGCTCCTTCTCCATCTGCCTGTTCCCTCGCTGCTGTTCTTGTATGGCCGGGACTACCAAACAAAATAGGAAGAAGAGCCAAAAGTCATCGGCATCACTCTTTATTTTCAAAAAGCCACAATAAAAAATTTTGATATGTAAAGCCACTGTATTCTTTACACTGATTAAAACTAGAAGGAAATAGGAACAAGTCTTTTGTGTGACATTCCACTGAAGGTGAGCCTTAAACAGGTCAGGACCTAAAGTCAGCGAGAAAGAGCCCTGCCCGACTTTAGAAATCCTCTTGAGACTTCTGGAAATTTTTCGTAAAGAACGTGGGATTGTTTATACTACACTATATCCCCAAATCCAAAACAGTACATTTTCTCCAGCACCAGAAAAGATCGCTTGGTTAGTTCAAGTAGCTGGCTCATGTTTGGGGGCCAAACTGTGTGGAAAAATAAGTTGTTGGTTGGTTGAACATGTATATTTGAATTTGCATACACTAAATAGAATGCCTGTATGATTCTACTATATTTTAGGTCTTTCAAAGGACATGTTAGTTACCATATCAACATTATAACCCATTATGGCAACTTCTTTTCTTCACTCCTTGAATTAGATGGGTTTTGGGTGTCTTCTCAGCCACACCCCCTTTCACTGACACATCCCTCTTCAATCAGGTTTGCCCCACCTAACGCTGCTCCCTTGGCCACAGCCAGTTGGCTGAGTGGTAGATATCCTACCCAAGCTTGACCAATCAGGCTTCTCTTGTAACTCGGGTGAGACCAATCAGCCTCTCTGTCATTGGTGTTTGGAAGCAAGACTCTGGGATGCCACCCAGATCATTAGTGGTGCTGGAACTGAGAATCTTGATGCAGTTCCAGGATCTGGGTGGCCATTGTCCCCGTTGTGTCCCAAGAAACAAAAGCCAGACTTCAGAGAGAGAAGAGTGGAGTAGATATACGACAAGAAAAGACAAGAACCCAGACTCCCAGACAGACATTGCAGCAGTACAGCCCCTTAGTCATCATCTCCCTCTACTCTCTAGGCTGAGGGATAAGCCCTTGACTTTCCCACCTCCCTTGCAGCTAGAGCTGGCCATGTTGTCCGTTCTGACCAATGACATAGAAATGAAGGACCCGGGGAGGGCTTGCCTTCTGGAATGAAAGACAAAGCATTGCTAGAAGAGAGCTCTTGCCCTTTATCCCTTTGTCTTGTCTCCTTTTGCACTCCTGCAATTCAGCCTTGGAGCTGGAGCAGGTTAGCCATGTTGGGGATCACCAGACAACTAACAGCATCCCTATACTCTGCAACATCTCTGAGGCTGGAGATTCAGGATAGCCTCATTTACATGCCTGGTTATTGGCAGGCAAGTTGGGTTAGGGCAATGGTTCTCGACCAGGGGCAATTTTGCCCCCCAGGGGACACTTGGCATGTCTAGACACAATATTAGTTGTCACAATTCCTGACTAGTTGATAGTAGCAGGGGATGCTACTATCATCTAGTGGGTAGAGGCCAAGGATGCTGCTAAACACCCACAGTGTACAGAACATCTCCCCGCAAGACTTATTTGATCCAAAATGTCATTTGTACAAGAATGAGAAGCCCTGGTCTCAGAGGCCTCACCTGGGATGGAATGCGTCTCATTGCCCAGCAGGTCAGACCAGGCTCGTTCACAGGGTGCTGGGCACAGTTTCCCAAGAGCAGCAGGCGTGAGCAAGCCCTAAAGCACAAACACTTTTCAAGTCTCTGTGTTTGTTAATATCAGAGATAAAGCAAGTAACATGGCCAGAGTCAGCTTGGGAAGGCTCCAAATTTTTACAACCTACCGACATCAGTTGTCTGTTATTTGAAGCTGAAGGCATTTCAGTTGACAGAGGAGAAAGTTATCTTGATTCCTGACAACTTTCTGGTTCCTAGGTTCCTGTGGGTAAAATTGCAATATTTCCAGGTCGCACCTGGCCTTAGTGCATCTCCAGATCAAGAGGTGTTTCCAAGGGGCAGAGAGAAATAGTCCACCTCCATATCATAGGTTATTACAAGCGTGGGGGGAGCGAGGGCATATCTGGACTGGAGAGGTTTGGTGCCATCCCTTTTTTGCAGCTAGGTCACAAGAGACACGGGTGAGCAGAAATGAATGACTGCTTATAAGCAATAAACAGATTTCTCCTACTTTATTTCTCCCTTTGACTGATTTCAGCTTCAAAGGTTATTTGCACCTGGGTGGGAACATACTCCCCCCTCACCCCCTAGGGTTACAGTTCCTTCCTTGGGAAGACCTGTTCCAGTGCCGGCCCATAGGTTCCTCTAGGACCCTTTGTACCACTCAAGATTCTTTGGTTGCAAGCAAACAACAGAAACATCCTGTGAATAAGTTGAGCAGAGAGGGAGTTTACTGAAAGGAAATGAGGAAAGTTAGAGAATCCAAGGGCAAGCAAAACTCGCAATGGTCAGGAACTGACTTTCCTTCCCCGTAGATGCCCCCTTTTTGCTCCAGCTGGTTTGATTTGTTATTTGCAACCATAATGGCTTTTATTAAGACACTGCCGCTCAGCCGCCACTGGTCGCTCTGAGACGCTACCGGCGGCCTTTCCACCGGAGTTGTATGAAGGTACACCAGGATGCTTGCAGACCCCAAAGCCTCCCAATCTTCTGATCTCCCAAGAAGCTAAGACAAACAACTTCCTTCCACCCTTGCCAACAGCAGCCCATTTGTCTCCTTGGATTCGTGACTTTGCAGATAAGGTGTCCTTCTCTAGCTTCCTGGCAGCCCCACCAATGCCTGCTGTTGTGAAAAGCAGAGTCATGAAGAGTCTGCGGGGAAAAATAGCTTCCAGATCTGCGCTCCAACGGGTGCTCCTGGTAAGTGGAGTGGTGTCCCGTTTTTTTAGGGTCTTAGGAATTAAAGCAATATGCTATAGACGAGAAGGAACCCCAAACCTGCTAATACTAATGAGCTCTTCTCCGTCACGCTGAGGCCTCCTGGAGCAGGAGTTAGGGCACCCAGTGAGGGTAGTCTATTTTGGCCTATCTACTTGGCCTCATTTCCATCAAAATGTGCCGCTTCATCTGTGTGCTTGGTGTCCCCGGTTATTTTGGGCCAATTCATGACCTTATGTGCCTGCTCTTGTTTTTAAACATTTTTCTTTGCCCATCTGTTCCCTGGGAATCCATCACCATGCCACTGTTCTGTAGTGCGAAGCCCTAGCAGACTCGATGTTTTGAGTTTCCTCTCATCTTTGGCACACTGCTTTCATGCCTAAGACCCTTTATTGGAGACAGAAATTTTATCTTCCGGCTAACTGTGGTCTTATTATCACAGAAATCAAAGGTTTCCTGTGACTGATAAATCACTTTCACAGTTAAACAACCAGCCTTCACTCATTCAGGCAACAAATACTGAGTACCTACTATGCACCAGGTACTAATGATAAATAGTGCTAAACCCTGTGGCCTTGACCTTTTTTGCTCCCTTTCTTTCCATGTCCTGATCTGCTGCTCTCCTGAAAAGGAATTGGAATCATTAATTCACTGGGTGTGTTGCATGGGAGAGCTCCCCTTGATGTGCACATCCTCCTTTTTGGCTTTTGGTGGGATAACTGCTGGGCATCCCGTAGACAGAGCTGCATGCAGCAGTGACCCTCTCTGGAGTTTCTTTGTGCCTTTCAACAGTTGAAATTCAATAGCTCATTATGGCAAACTTTCTACAGTGTCCTTGCCAGCCATCAGACACGGGGCTAAGCATGGCCTAGATATTATTCCACTTGGTCCTCACCATGTGTGCAACTTGCCCTTTTCTTGGAAAGGGACCATGTCACTCTGTGGACCATACGGTCTCTGTCAGCACTACTGAACTCCCCCATTGCAGCGTGATATCTAAACAAGTGAGCAGACTGCGCTCCAATAAAACATTATTTGTAAAAATAGTCAGTGGGCCAGATTTGCCCACCCCTGTGGTAAACTCTACCCCAAACTAGATTGTTAATATCCACATGCCTATGGCCTGCCTCATGACTACCGTGAAACCAGATTATCATCTCCATCACTGAGCACAGTTTGAGCTTTTACTACCTGCCACATAATATACCGAACACCTTACATAAATTTTCTCATGTAATCCTCCCAGGTGCTCTGGGAGAGAGAGTTAGCACCGTGTTATAGACAAAGCAACTGAGGCCAGAAAGGAAACCTACTCAAGGTGACCCCACGGGATTTTCAGAGCCAGCTCCTAACCGTGCCACCACACGGCTTTCACCGTCAAAGCTCTGCATCCGGACCACAGGGAGCTTTGCCCCTGAGTCTGGAAGACCTGCCTCCTGCTGGACCAACGCTTCTGTGAGTCACCTGCTTTCTTTAGTTAATACCGGAGGTCAGGTGTCCCTAGCCTAGGCACCATGCTCTCTCTTTGAATTGAGTTTCCCATCTCTGCATTTTGCTGACTTCCAATTTCCCTTTCCATACCCCCCATCCTCGGGCGCCCCCGCAACAGCCATATCCCCATCCTCGGGCGCCCCCGCAGCAGCCATATCCCCATCCTCGGGCGCCCCCGCAGCAGCCATATCCCCATCCTCGGGCGCCCCCGCAGCAGCCATATCCCCAGTCCTCGGGCGCCCCCGCAGCAGCCATAGCCCCAGTCCTCGGGCAGCCATAGCCCCAGTCTTCGGGCGCCCCGCGGCAGCCATATCCCCAGTCTCGGGCGCCCCCGCAGCAGCCATAGCCCCATCCTCGGGCGCCCCCGCAGCAGCCATAGCCCCAGTCCTCGGGCGCCCCCGCAGCAGCCATAGCCCCAGTCCTCGGGCGCCCCCGCAGCAGCCATATCCCCATCCTCGGGCGCCCCCGCAGCAGCCATATCCCCAGTCCTCGGGCGCCCCCGCAGCAGCCATATCCCCAGTCCTCGGGCGCCCCCGCAGCAGCCATATCCCCATCCTCGGGCGCCCCCGCAGCAGCCATATCCCCATCCTCGGGCGCCCCTGCAGCACCACCTGCACTGTTCACCTCTACCTTCCATGTATTCCTTCCACCTTTCCTACTGAGAGAAAGCCGCTCAGTGACATCTGGGTCACACCGATGTCCAAGGACTAGCAGGTCACCCAGCCCCAATCCTTATCTGATGGCGCTGACACTGTCCTCAGGGGAGTAGGGGACAGACACTTGAGAGGCTTGTTTTTTAAGAGCTTCTGTTAACTTTGGTGTTGAGTCATGTGGGTACATAGAGGTGTCACTTTAGCAGCTTCTCTTCCTTGGCAGTGACCTTGAGACCTAAAAATGGGCCACCGGATGCTCTGGAGGGAACACTGAGAAAACACCCAGCCCACCGCAAGGCATCAGGCAGAGCAGGCCATCATACACTCATTCAACAGCGATTTCTCGGGCGTGTGCTTAGGCCAGGCACCTCGCTGGGCCACTGGGAGCCAGAGCTGAACCAGACAGACAGGTCCCTTCCCCCAGGAGGCTGAGTTGGGGGGCAGAGGGTGGCGGGTATTTTATTAACAGCTTCATCATGGGCTGTATAAGCTCTGAGTCCCAGCGCTTGTAGTAAGTGCTACAGCCTGGCTGAACAGTTGCCACGTCTCTCAGTCCCCCAGTGTGGGGTCCAACAAATCTCACTCTTCAAACTGCCTCTCCCCCAGCCCCCAGCTCTTGCCCATGACCAGAGGAATTCCAGGACCAGAGCCCAGTGTCCAACACAGTTAATAAACACGTCTTGATTGCCTGGATGGACCCACACAATGCTGTCACAGTAGCATCAAAATTGAAATCAGCTGCCCATATTATTACCATCTTTGGAAGGGCTCCAGGGAGGCACTGCACACGGAGTATTGCTGAGTATTAAGTCACAAGGTTCACACACACACACACACACACACACACACACTTTGAGAATTTAAAACAGGGCTAAGACCACTATTTACAATAGCCAAGAAATGGAAGCAACCTAAGTGTCCATCAGTAGATGAATGGATAAAGAAGATGTGGTACATATACACAATGGAATATTATTCAGCCATAAGAAGAAAACAAATCCTACCATTTGCAACAACATGGATGGAGCTAGAGGGTATTATGCTCAGTGAAATAAGCCAAGCCAAGAAAGACAAGTATCAAATGATTTCACTCATATGTGGAGTATAAGAACAAAGAAAAAAACTGAAGGAACAAAACAGCAGCAGACTCACAGAACCCAAGAATGGACTAATAGTTACCAAAGAGAAAGGGACTGGGGAGGATGGGTGGGAAGGGAGGGACAAGGGGGAAAAGGGGGCATTATGATTAGCAGATGTAATGTAGGGTGGGCACGGGGAGGGCTGTACAACTCAGAGAAAACAAGTAGTGTTTCTATAGCATCTCACTACGCTGATGGACAGTGACTGTAATGGGGTTGGTGGGGGGGACCTGATGAAGGGGGTAGTTTAATCACCATAATATTGCACATGTAATTGTAGATTAATGATACCAAAATAAATTATAAAAAAATAAATAAATAAATAAAATAAAACAGGGCTAAGACGCAGGCCCACTGGGAGTTCATCTTGGACACTCCACTGCCTCAGATTTAACAGAAGCAGAAAACACTTGGCCTTTCTTTGTTTCCAGCCTGCCAGTTGCATATGCAACTAATTTGAAAAATGATCTTGGTTTTCAAGTAGATTCCTCGCATCCAAGATAACCACAAAAAGAGAGCTCTACAGATAAATAGCTGGTTGCTAATGACCTGCAGACAGGTCTACCTGCATCTGGGTTCCCTTTGGCTGGCCCTGGCCCTCCTGCCCTGCTCAGGGGTGTGTGTGGGGGGGCCCATAAGCGCCTGCCTGACACAGCTCCTCCCCCACTGCACCCTTTCAACAGCTTCCAGACTTGGCAGGTGAGAAAGCCTCTTGAGCAACTGGGCTGGGCTTACCCCATTCCCTGCTCCTCCAATAGCTCCAGCTCAGTATGTGGGCTGTCCCTGAACCTTGACCTCTGTGCATCTCTCAATACATCAAGGGATTCCTGGTGACTACAGCCTTTTTGTAATGATTAATTAGTAAGTTGGTATTTATAAAGTGCTAAGTGAGTGCCGCACTTTATGAGCCGACTGTATCTCTGACGGCCTCCCTAAGCCCTTCTTGTTTCCGCAGTGCTCAGGCTAGAGGGACCACCCGGTTCTGTCAGGCTCTGGAATGCCACTCAGTGTTCCCTCCCTTGGCCCCCATCCCCCAAGAGCAATTCCCACCCCCTCCTTTCTTCTCCCCTCTCTTTTTCAAAGTGCTGTTGTTTTTCTTAATATTACTCTGCCCCTCCCCAAAAGGAGATGTGGGAGGAAGAAAATAAGTCAATGGTGACTAAGGCTGCCTAGCTCCCTTGCTGCGGAAATGACGTCAGAATTGGCCCTTGCTCACCCTGCCTCTGTACAAATCCTTCACTGAGGGTGTGATTTTTCCTGAAGATCGGTCCTTCCACAGGACCAAATGCTGTAATGTGCAACCAGTCCAGATCGCTTCCTTCCGCCCAAATCCGTGCTTGGGGGTCAACACTCAAGGTCATTCAAAAGTGGTTTTCCGTAAGGAACAGGCATGTTTCCCGTGGTTCCTGGGAATTTCACAATGAGTCCGTGCTCAGCAGTTACCCCTGCCTCTCTGTCCTTCACTACCTCTTAGATTTCTCAATAGGTGCCTATCCTGAAGTCCAATGACTTCAGAAGGGAACAATTCAAAAAAATGTGGCCCGCAGCATGCATCTCTGGCATTAGCAGACCAACAGTTCTGTCTCCAGTGGGGCCGGAGACGAGGCCTCCAAAGTGAGGCAGAGCGCCAGACAGCATAAGCTCTCCTCCTGTAGTCAGAGTCACGGGGCTCCAAAGCCCCAGAGCCTGTGAGAAAGTCACCCCAAGAGGTGTTAAAAGGGCTCACCCATCCGGGTAGCGTTTCCTGGGCTCTGCCGGCGCACAAACAGCAGCAAGGCCAGGGTGTTTGCTCCCCCTTTACAAGATGCAACAACGCACAAGAAAGAACTCCCAGAGCTGTACATCCCAGAGCTGCCCTGCCTCCCACAGCTTGTGCCCGCACAAGCCAAATGACTGGGGAGTTTGATCCATACAGTCAGAGGGAATCACTCAAACCAAAACCCCAGGTCTTTTACATATATGTAAGTTGTTTTTGAAGAAGGCAAACTCTCACATAATCTGGTTATTGAAAATTTGCTCAGGGTGGGAGAAATAGGTGAAGGGCATTAAGAGGTACAAACTTCCAGTTATAAAATAATTAAGTCTTGGTGATAATAATGTACAGCGTAGGGAATACAGTCAATAATACTGTAGTAACTTTGTATGATGACAGATGGTAACTAGACTTATAATAGGGGTCATCACATAATGCGTAAAAATATCAATCACTATACGCACACCTCAAACTAAGATATTTTATGTAGTCCTGATATGTAGGAAGCTCTACATAAGTATTAGTTACTCGTATAACTTGAGATGGCTCTTTAAACATAAGTACTACTTTGCTCATTTAGAATAAACTCTGTTCCTTTCTAATGACAGGGGGAAAACGTTTGCTCCCATGCAAGCAGATGCAGAACATTTCGTAATAAAGGCACCCTGCAACCCTCATTGCCACCACAGCCCATGAACCTATGGTTCATGCAGAATCATGAATCACAGAAATGATTATAAATCCTAGGTTGGCAAGTTGAGGTTCACAAGATTTTTTAAAGTAATTAGTTGCTTTGTGAGGAAGACTAAGAATGTGGCAAACCCAAGTATTTGCAGACTGAATTTTTTTTATTAAAGTAGCATTGATGTACAATCTTATGAAGGTTTCACATGGACAACATCACGGTTTCAACATTCACCCATGTTATCAAGTCCTCTCCCCCCACTGCAGTCGCTATAAGGATAGCAAGACGCTAGAGTCATTACTTGTACAGGCAGAATTTTTAAAGTTTCAATGTATACTAGTCGCTAGTCTTTTACATTCAATTAAATATATATATATTTGTAGTATATATATAGTTATACATATATCTTATATAGTATATATGTAGTTATATACATATATACTATACAGTTATATATCTATATCTTATCTAGTATAACTATATAAGATATATAACTATACAAGGTATATATATAATAAACCTTCTGTTGGGCCCTTCAATGCCATCTATAGGGGATATAGAAACCTGCCCTTGGCAAGTAGCTGGACCAAACTGCAGAGGACTGATAGAAACTCAATTACATGCTTTAAAAAACAAAATCATGTCGTTTTGCTGAACATCTTTATTGGACTCCAGACACAATGTCAAAAATAAGTTAATGAAAATTTTCATATTTTCTGAAGTGCTTTTTTCTCAGTTTCATTCTTTTAAATGCCTCTTAAATTAACTCAGCAATATTCTTCAACTATGGCATACCAACAAATACCAATTAAGGGTCTGTTCTGGGCAAATCCGTCTGTAACAGCTTGCTGGTTTTACATTCTTCAAGCGCTCTGCCTCCAGAGCGATGGTTTTTAAACCCCTTCATCCATCTTTTCTCTGTGCCCTGTACGGGTGGGAGCAGTTTCTACCTAGTGATCCTCAGCTTGGTCCTAACGTGTTAGAGAACAGGCACAAAGCACAGTCTTCCTTGTACTGAGTGACTCTCAGACTTCACTGGGTGTTTAGTAAAATGAAGATTTCTGAGCCCCACTCCACAGATCAATTTTGTCTGCCTGGATTGGAGCCTGGGAATCTGTATTATCAGCTAACCTCCGAGGAGTTCCCATGCTGGAGGTCCACAGCTTTGCACTTTTAAGGTAACAGACCAGACCACAGAGAGAAATCCTCTCTGGCCTCCCCATCCTATGAGCCTTTGGAGAGGACGTCTCTCTTCTGGGGGCCCCACCGAATTGGCAGCAACAAGGTCTGCCTGCCAGTTCCCCTGAAGCGTAGGTACAGGGGGCAGCCAGACAGCCGCGGCCAGCAGCTATTCTGCCAAGTCATCTATATGATGCGCTGGCCCCGGGGGCGGGGGGGTGATGACCGGCCCCTTCCCCTCTTGCCCTCCCTTGGTCTCGGAGCACCTTTCAGGGCTAAGACCCGGACCCAGCTCCCTCGCAGCTGCTGGTCCATCCCTTTCCAAAAGATGCAGCAGTTCCAGCTGTGGTTAAATCTAAATGGAGGTTCCTGCTCACCGGGTCCACCTGCATACCCCTGCCACCCTCATCGACTACGCCAGTGTTTAACGTCGAGTCGTCTCCATGGCGACCGACAGGGTGCCACAGACACAGGATTACCGCTCCACCGCGTGGGGATTCCAGAGAAGGGGTTGGGGGCGGCATCCCCCTGGGCCGCGGACCCACCACCAAACTGCACGGGAGGATCCCCTCTTCCTTCCCGCCCCGGGGCGCGGCCCCCAGCACGACCTCTCCCGCTCGGCTGCCACAGTGAGGACGGAGGGAGGCTGATTTTTACGGGGACCCAACATGACGGGGGCGATGGTGGCGGGCGCGGCGCCCCCAGCACGCTTGAGCCTCAGCGATGGAGACGCGCCCGAGCCGGGGCGCAGGGCCGGGGGCGGGGAGAGGGCGGGGAGCGGGCGGCCCCGCCAGGGGCGTAAGTCCCACCTTCGGGGCGGCGCCTGGCGCCGGGGAGTGTCAGGAAGAGGAAGAGCGCAGCCAGAGGCGGTGCGGCCGAGGCGAGCGCCGCGCGGGCCACCATGGCCACGGACGAGCTGGCCAGCAAGCTGAGCCGGCGGCTGCAGATGGAGGGCGAGGGCGAGGGCGGCGGCGAGGCCCCGGAGCAGCCCGGACTGAACGGGGCGGCGGCAGCGGCGGTGGCGGGGGCGCCCGACGAGGCGGCCGAGGCGCTGGGCAGCGCGGACGACGAGCTGAGCGCCAAGCTGCTGCGGCGCGCCGACCTCAACCAGGGCATCGGCGAGCCCCAGTCGCCCAGCCGGCGCGTCTTCAACCCCTACACCGAGTTCAAGGAGTTCTCCAGGAAGCAGATCAAGGACATGGAGAAGATGTTCAAGCAGTGAGTGCCCGCCCACTCCGACCCCCCACCCACCCCGCGCGCCGGCCTTGGCCCGGACCCCCCGAACCCGATCCCGCGCCACCCCGGGGCCCCTACGGCCAGCCGCCTCCCCCAAGCCCCGACACAGCAGTGGTGGGGACCCCGCGGTCCCTTCCAGATAACCACGAGGCTTCGGGACCTCCTCCTCACAACGCACATGGGTCTGGGGTCCCTCCGGCCCCTGGCACGCGCCCCCTCCTCCATGGTGATGCTGCCCCCCGGTGCACCGCAGCGCGCACACGGAGTGGGAGACCCCGCGGTTCCTACATAATCGCGAGCCTCCGTGAGCCCCCACAACCATCACGCACATGGGTCTGGAGACTGGCTCCCTGGCCCAGGACCCCTGCCTTGTTAGCCACGCTTCCCCCTCCACCCAACACCGCACACCATGAGGTTGGGGACCCGGTGGCCTCTTACCCCCTGCCCAGCTGCCCGAATTCCCCCACTCCCGCCCCAACCCGCTGGTCAAAACACCCACCCCCAGAGCCCCGGCAAAGGTTCCCTGCACCCCATGCCAGACATTCCTCTCAGTGGGGTCCCCTTCATTTCCTGTCTTGTCTCAGATCCCCCCTAGCACAGGCTCTGGGCAGAGCCCCTGCCCCCCTACCCCTCCAGTTACTCAGCATCTGCTAGGAAACGGGTTAGAGACCCTTCAGCCCCTCCCACCCCTACCCCATCCACTCTGTTAACTAGGACCCCAATCCTTGACCCTAAGGTGGTTTCCCTAGGGAGGGCCCTGCCCCCCCCAATTCTGCAGGCGTGTGTAACGCCCCCATCAATGATCCCTTCAGGGCTGAGTCCCCTCCTCGCTGCCCCTCCAACTCCCCCATCCAGCAACTTTGCACTCACTGCCCCCCTGATTTCTGTCAGAAGGCCCCATCTCTCCCCTGCTGCCCCTGCTCTGCTACATGTCCTCTACCCTCCCCAAACAGGGTTATACCCCAAATCTTCCTATCTGACTTGGGCTTTTTTCCTCACCCCTACCCTTCACTCCGTGTAATTCTACACACTGTACCCTCAGCAGATTGGACAGGCACTCAGGCTTGTGGGCTCAACACCCCACCCCACCCCCCAAAAAAACACCTTAAACTCTCCAGAGGGGACTAGAGAGGAATGACTCCAGCTCCCTTTTTGTCCATCCCTGGATCCACCAGCTGGGACTGAGATAATCAGCCACACTCCCCACCCCGGCCCAAGCCACTGGCCCCTGGAGGGGGATTAGTCCAGGCGTATGGTCTGGAGTGGGTCAGAAGAGGGCAGAACCGGCCTCAGGTTCTAGGTAGGGGAGTCTCAGGTAGGGGAATCAGGCGGTCTCGCCCCCAGAGCCAGGCAGCCCAAGACCCAGGGAAGGGTGCTGGCCCATCCTGGCTGGGGTAGGAGGTGGGGACTGGCCAGAGCTGTATGCCCAGGTGACAAGCAGGAAGCCCAGGAAAAGGGGGTGTTTTGCAACCCCCATAGCTTGAGAAAGGCTGTTTCCCACTTGTCAACGCTTGCTGAAGCTGCTGCTTCTGCATTTGGCCCCAACACAGAGGAAGAGGTTTTCCTTCCAAGGGTCAGTCGGACGGGAGACTGAGCGCTCAGCCCAGCTCTGAGGGGCCTGCCTCTGACTCCAGGGCTTTGCTTGGGAGTTCCTCTAAAGTTTTTTCCTAGCCAAAGACTAGAGCTAGCAGGAGAGCAGGATTTCCAGAATTCCAGCCCAGATAGATTGAAAACTCCTTGAGCCCAGGGCTGAGTATAGCTTCATTGCCTGGAACTTCCTTGCAGAGCCTGCTCGCCTCGGGAGTGCAGGGGAGATGATTCAGACTCAGCCGTGATCCCTGTATCAATAGTGCAGAGACACTAAGGAGCTCCTCGAGCCCTGCCAGTATCCCCGTGGCATAGAACGTGTCAGCATTACCATGGCACAGTTGGGCAGTCTGGGCAGAGAGAGGCTGAGTAACTTGTCAAGACCACACAACTAGAAAATGATGGAGTCAGGACCCGACCCCAGGTCTGTGACTCCAAAATCCATGTCCTCCCCTTCTGGGCTTCCCATCCCAGACAGATGCTTCCACAGGGGAAAAGGCACTCCTAAACACCCCTGTCCATGTTCATGGCTGTTTTCTGCCTTCTGGGCCCACTGTCAGCCCTATCTTCCTTTTCCCAGAATCTCCCTTCTTTTGGGCTTCCGCAATATCCCTACCTCCCACCAAAAAAAAAAAAAAAAAAAGATGGAGCTGTTTGGGAGAACCCAGACACCCCACATGAGCAGGGACTTGGGAGGCTGCAGCTTGATTAGAAGGGGCGCATGACTAAGGGAATGTTCTTGAAACTGCATTTGTGGGAATGTTCTTGAAACTGCATTTGCAGGGAAAACTCACTTTCACGGTGACTGTTTTTGGTGTGAGGTTTACTTTGATGAAGATTGGGGGGAGCTGAAACCCTGCAAGCCACCTTTGGCACCACAAGTGCTTGCTGGGTGTTGGAAGGGAGGTGGGGGTGGGAGGGGCAGGAAGGAGCCAGGGAGCTGGACTTCTAGGGAAGGAAGTGCCGCCTGCTGGGGGCCCTGGCCAGAATGGAAAGCTGCAGATTTTGTATTCAAGGAAACAAGGCTTCACTGTGCCATCTGAGCCCAGTCCAGCAGGTCCCGGCTGTGAACAGCCAACAGACAGGCTCTCATAGAGGACAAAACCCCTGTTCTGCTTCTGGTGTCCAAGTGGGGCTGCAGCCTCCTGGGTCCAGGCGGGGCCCGAGTATCACAGCCAGGTCTCCGCTGAGAAACTTCCACCCAGGTCTCCATCAACCACAGCAGGGAGAGGGAGAGCCCAGCCCTCCAGGATAAGCCATCCACCAGGGCCAAGTCCAGGAGTCGGGGAGGCCAGGGGGAACTGGAAGCTGGCCTTTCTTGGAGACCAGGAGCTAGGAAGCCTGGGCCTCCGTCCTGGCTCTTGCCACTGAATTGGTCGGCCTGTCCTCCTGGAGTCTCGGTCTTCCCATCTGGAAAGGAGCAGGCTGTATCTGATGATTCCCAAAGGTGATTTGGCAATGACCTCATTTCTGAGGGGTCTTGACCCCTTCTGGATAGCAGAACTGCCTTCCAGAGTCTCCTGGTCCATCCATTCAGTGTCCATCAGAGGCTAAGTGAAGGCTGTGTTTGTGGTCGGGGGGCCCTCAGAGCCTCCAGAGGAGCCCTCTATGGGGTGCAGTGGGTAAGGTCCTTCACCTGAAGGACAGAAGGCTGGCTTTCTGCAGAGTTGCCCCACCCCTGGAGAGAGAGGATTTCCCGACCTCTGAGCTCACTCTTTGCCCTTCCTACTTCCCTTCTGACTCTGAGTCACCTCTCCTCTCCCTCCCCGCTGGGGACTTTTGGTTCCCCTTTGGCTTGCACCTTCCTGCCTGCCTTCTCTCCGTGCCCCCTGGATCCAAAGCTGGCTTCAGCTCTAAGAGCCTGGGCTCTGGGAGACCAGGCCCTGCTGCCTCGGGGTAGGTCCTTCCTGCAGAGCCAGCCCAACCAGAAGAGGTGGAGTTGCTCTGTGACCTCAGCAGGGACGTCCCCACACCCGCCAGCCGCTGAGTTCCCTGTGACAGCTGAGCAGCCTTCTACTTGGCTGACTTTCGCTTTGCAAGGACTGCACAGAAGCAAGGGTTCTAGGACAGAAAAATGCAGCTAGACTGAGCCAGGCCTGGGGAATCCTGAGCTTTGTGGACACCCAGCCCCAGGCCCTTCCTGGCACTCCACCCTAGTCTGAGTGAGAGGGCCACAGAGGATTGTGTAGTCCTGCATTAACATTCTGAAGATTATCTTCACTCCACAGATGAGAAGACTAAGTCTCAGAGAGGTTACATGACTTGTCCAAAGACACACAGCTGGTAAGGAGAGGACAGCATTTGTACTTGAGTCTGTCTGAGTCCTAGTGCCTTGTTCCCATGGAAGCCAAACAGAGCTGCAGCACCTGGGAGCCGGTTAGGACTGGAGACACTCCGGCCCCGCTCCGGACCAGCTGGATTAGAATCTGCATTTTAACAAGATTCGCCAGGTGTGCACATTAAAGTTTAAGAGGCACTAGGCCCCCCCACAGCCACCTCTCAGCCGCAGGCCAAGCTTGAACTTAGTCTAAGGGGTAAGGGGATAAACAAGAGGATTGGGGGACAGATTAAGTTCCGTAATAAATACTGGGTAATATCATTCAGTAAATGTTATTTGCGATCACTATTCTAACAATGATCAAGAGCAGGCAGGGAAGGAGGCAGCGCGGGGCGGAGCTGGCTGAAACCCCCTGCTGGCATGTAAGGGGAGAGAGATGCCCTTCCTCAGTCTCAGCTGGACCTGAGGTCAGGGTGTCCCCGCACCGTGACAGCCCCCCCAGCGAATTGCCATCAGCCAGGGACTCCCACTTGATCCTTGGACCCACTGAAAAGCCGCTGGGGAGCCGTGAGCCACACGCACACGCACACACCCTCTTTGGCTGAGACAGGGCAACAGACGAGCGTCAGATTCTGCACATAGGCCCGGGGGAAGTGGCTGGGCTTTCCCCCCATGAGTCAGGCAGTCGGGGGTGGGGGTGTGCAGGAGCTGATGGGCAACACTAAGTAGTCAACACTGAGCAGTGGGCGTCCACCTACAGGGAAGGTGGACTGTAACCACCAGCAAGACCAGAGCTTTTCTGCCCCAAGGGACCTGCCTTCCATTTCACAGGACAACGAGTCGAGGCCTAGAAGCCACTGGAACTTCCCAGACAGTGGGAGAGGACCAGGTCTGTGAAGGTTGAGACCAAAACCAGATGGGCCTGGGAGCTCCTGGGTCCGTAAACACCATCCTCTCCAGCTCTCTCTTCTCCTGGGAACCCTCATGGGCAGAGGGGTCATCAGCAAAGGCCTGGGATGGGAATCAGAAGGCACAGAATTGAGGTCCTCTGTGCTTCCCAAACCACGGCCTCCACCCTCCACTGTCCCCAGCAGCTGACTCCTCATTCTGCCTCAGACTGTTGTGCAGCTGGTAGGTGGAGAGGGTCGTGCAGGAGAAGCAACTTCCTAGTAGACAGTTCCCAAGCCAAAATGGTCTGCTTTAGGGAAGCAGTGAGCTTCCCGTCCTCAGAGGTATTCAAGACACCAAGCAGAAAACTGCTTTAAGAATCACTTTGGAATGTCTAAATGAGGTAGCCTCCAATGTCCCTCCCCACCTGAGGTTCTCTGGAACAGGGTTTGTTGGCATCAGGGTATAGCATAGTAGTTAAAAGCACATGTTTTTCATCAGGCCTGGGTTCAGAGCCCAGCTGTATCCTTGCCGGCTATGGCCTTGGCCAAGTCATTGCCTCACTGAGCCTCAGTCTCCTCACCTGTAATATGGGGGTATTTATGCCTGCTTCATGGCGTTCTCGTGAGGATCTGAAGCAGAGCGCTTGGCACAGTGCCTGACATAAAATAAGTGCTCAGCGAAGAGAAGCCAGTCACGATAATGTTGTCATGAAATGGGGACTGGCCTGGCTGCGGGACCGGGGCGTCAGTACTCTCTGCCGTAGATGCCAGCCCCTGCCCGCCCCCACGCCTCCTGGTTACCAGAACCAGGGGGAAGCGGAGCCGCCAGCTGGGAGGGGCCCGCTCAGCCCAGAAGAGCAAAGCCTGTCTGCGTGATGGCCGGCTGCTCCACTTTCAAGGGTGGATGCGAGAGGGTTTTGTCACCAGCATCCAGGACAGCCGCTCCTGAACCCTCCCTATGGAGAACTGTTCAGGGGGAGGCGGGTCGGAATGTGGGCAGAGCGCCAGGTGCAGCAGCCTCCCTCCGGTGCTGGGGAAAGTGCCGAGCTCCCAGCCCCAGAGCCTTGTTGCGTCCTACTGGGTAGCACTGGCCCTTCTGGGCAGGCCCCAAGCTGGGTGCTCAGCGCAGCCTCCCCAGCCCTTGCAAGCTTGAGAATTCAGGGCCCTCCATGGGACCTGAAGCAGCAGAAGAAGGAAGCAGGCAGGCAGGAAGAAAGCAAGCTTCCAACTTTTGGAATCCTGCCCAGTGACGACCATGGGCTGGTGGCTGCCCAGTCTAGGCCCTGGTTTCCCCGCGTGACATGAAGCAGGTGGACCAGGCTGTCCGGACGGCGCTGGTGGGCTGACCCGCTCCCTGGACCCTCTGAGCCACCTGCACCCTCAGGGCCAGCTTGGGGACGGGGCTAATGAATGACAGGGTCTCCCCAGCCAGGGACCTGCCAGTTTCCAGCCATTTTAGAACATCATTCTCTCCTATGTTGCCAGTCATCCACCTGCTGGTGGCGCAGGGACAGCTCCCCTTTGTCCCTTCCCTCCATGTCAGAGAAGGGACGGAGGAGTACTCCGGGCCTAATATCCTCTCTCCCTCTGCCCAGCAAGAAAACAAAAGGCTCTGTCCTGTCTTTCCACCTCCCCAGGGGGTAAGGTCTTTGAATCAGGCCTATTGGGGGAAGTAGTGGGGACCTTCAGAGGAAGGGGAGATGCTGGAGGGGCCTCTGGGCCACCCTGTCCACCCCCTGCCTGCAGGCGAGTCTTCAACAGCCATACACCATCAGGTGCCCAGGGAGAAGCTGCTGTATTTTTTATCATTATCATTCTTCTTGTCATCACCATGTGTATTTATGTTATACATGCAACCTGTTTAACATAAGTTCTGGCCCACAAAAAGCTCTCAGTAGCCACTATTATTATTATAAGGAACTTAGCAGGTTTTAAACACCTACTATACTAGGCATTTTATATCCTTAATCTCATTTCATCTTTAATCCTAAAGGTAGATATCAATAATAGTATTGTTGTTTATTTATAATGAGCATGTGTAAGTGTTTCGTGTAGGCCCAGATCTGTGCTAAGAATCTTCTTGGATTATCTCTTTTAATACTTGTCTCAATCCTGAGACAGGTCTTTTGATCTCCATGATGTATGGTGAAATTGAGGTTTGTGGGGTGGGATAATTGACCAGGGTTATCCAGCCAGCAGGTGGCAAATCTGGGATTTGAACCCCGTCAGTCTCAGCAGAGTTGATATGAGCACAAACCTTCAAGGTCATCTTCAATCAGGTTAACCTTGGAAGCTAGCTGATCCAGTGACCCAGAGCCCAGGGCACATGGTGGATGCCCGCTCCCCAGGGGTCTCATGGGAACAGCCCCCGACAGTGTCACCTCCTGTGGGGCTCTAACTCCCAGCCAGCACCTGGCCTGTTCCTGAACTGTCGCCTCCCCCTAGGCAGTTAATCTGCTGGCACTGTGGCCAGCACCTACATTGTTTCCCTGGGGGCTGGAGCCCGCCTGGGGAGGAGCCCAGACCCAGTAAGTCATTGACCCTTGATTGGTGCAGGCAGCAGTTCAAGCCGCAGTTTAAGCTACAGCCCAGCCAGGCCTGGGAGCTGCCAGACACCAAGAAATCCAGAGCTCCAGCTTCCATCCAAGTCTGAACAGTTTATCTGCACTTCCTCTGAAACCGAGCCAGCCCTGGCTGCAGGAGAAACCTGTACACTTGAGCAGTAAATAAAGCCGGGCTCAGGAGAGGGAGGTGGGGGGGCAGATAGAGTCATAGGAATGGGGGTCTGACTCTCTGGCCTGCTGGTTATCTACAGTCCCTGTCCCCTAATTGGTCACAAGGGTAAAGAAAACCAGCCTCCCAGGATTGCTGAGCACAGAGGTTATGAAGAGAGAATGTCTGGCACATAGTAGGACCTTAATAAAGATCAATAAATCTCACTAAAGCAGAAGCTGCCATTTCTGGGGCCAGCTCCACATGCCAGGTGTGAGCTTGTGTGAGCTCAGTCGGTGCTCCCAGTGACCCTGTGAGAGAGCTGCCGTCCTACCAGGGGTCTTCAGGGGTCCTCGGCTGCAGGCTCAAGAGGCGCCGTCTCCTGGAACCCAGGCAGTCTGCTCCTGACAGAGCATCGCTGACCTTCAGCGCAGCCAAGTTCAGAAAGTGGCAGGGGCTGTGTTTTCCTGAGGGTCACTGAGGAGGTGTCCCTGGGCTTGACCCCGGAAAGACTTGACTCCCTCACCAGGCCATTCCCCAAGGGCCTCTTAATACCTGTCAATGAGGTCATGCAGCAGCTGCCCAGGCCTCTGCCAGGCCCCCAACAGGGCCTTTCCAGCTCTAAGTGGAGTCTGGACTGTGGGATCTTAGGCCTGCCTGACCCTTCCAAGTCCCACAAGCCTTTACCACATCCTCCCACATCTGCTTCCGCCCCAGCTGCGGCCACTGCCACAGGGACCTCTAGCCATCTGTCCCTACCCCAGCCCCCTCACCCCATGGTGGGGGAAAAAGGATTCAGGACCCCATTCCCTGCAGGGTTCCCAGAGACCCGTCTTGCCTTTCTGTGTCACTTCCAGCCACTGACTCACTTGCTGCTGAACTATTTATACCCCTCACACAAACGCTGTGCTCAGCTCTCCAGGCATTTATCTCTGTGCGGCTGGCAGCCCCAGGACACAGGGAAGGGGCTGGGCACAGAGCGATTGTGCATGTGTATGGCCTGGCAGACATGGAGTGGAAGCCCAGCTCCTTCCTTTACTGCTGTGTGACCTTTGGCAGGTCACTTAGCCTCTCTGAGCCTCCATTATAAAATCAGGTTATTAAAGGGATAAAATAAAGTATGTAAAGTTCCCGGCACAAAGATGGATTTCAGTAAGCGGTTGCTATTAGATATCCAAAGTCATGCAAAGCTTATGGATAACTAGAGATGAGGGCAGGGAACTAGGGAGCCCTGAGGCAGCACAGGAGTGAGATGTGTGTTAATGTAGGAACTCCAAGTCCCCAGGATATAAGCTTCTGGAACTCAGCCCCTCTAGGTCACATTACTGTCACCCGGCCATCTTGAGGCCCTGGTAACTGCACGAGGTTTCCCAGGAGGCACATTTTCCAACCCCAGGAACACTTGCCTCAGCCCCCAAGCGAGGGCAGGTGTTTGGTTAGCCTGATGAGAGGGCCGGGGTGTGGATGTGTGAACAACACCCGCAGCCGCCCTGCTGTGTGCTCTGGCGCCAGGGCCGCCGCACAGAGGCCATCTCTGACCCAAGCTCTTACCACCAGGAGGCTGGTGGAGAAAGACGATTATAGACTCTGCCCCCAACCCTGTCCCTGCTTCCTCCGGGTGCATTGGTTGGCGGTAGAAAAAGGAGACTTAAAGTGGGAGGGGCTAAGACTCTTGTTGCCTATTCACCGTTCCGGGCCTTTCCGCCGCCCAGCTCCACCCCCACCCCCACTCAGCGCACCCTGCACAACTTGTTCCCTCAACACACCCTGAGGTCAGTTGCCTCTGACCCTGCCCTGTGACCCGTGATACCTCCTGCCTCCTTCCTGGGTGGGGACAGGGAGTTGGGGAGAGATGGGGCCAAGGTGTGCTTCAAGTGCCCGTGGAGATGCCAGTCAGCCAGTTGGTCCTAGAGATGGTCAGTGAGGCTGGGGCATCGGAGCCCACCTCCTGCTCCATACCCACATGGTACTGTGAATTCTTTCTCCCTTCTTGCTCATGTCACAGTACAGAGCGGCTGTGGTTTCAGCTTCCTTGTGCAGTGGCCTTGTCCAAAAGTTAGCACTGTTTAGCATGAAGGAGCCTGCCAGGCCATGTAGTGAGTTCCCCATCATCAGAAGGTAACCAAGCAGCTGTGATAGGATGACGTGTTGGTGGGAGGTGCCCTCTGAGTCCCCAGGTCCCTTGCGCTCCTGCATAAGAACTGCTCTGCCTACTCAGGTGTGAGGGTGTCTGGATGCCCTTAGGCCTTCCTCTTTGCACCCACAGATACGATGCCGGCCGGGACGGCTTCATTGACCTCATGGAGCTAAAGCTAATGATGGAGAAGCTGGGAGCCCCCCAGACCCACCTGGGCCTGAAAAACATGATCAAGGAGGTGGATGAGGACTTTGACAGCAAGCTCAGCTTCCGGGAGGTGAGCCCCGCTCCCTGTGCAAGGTCGACACTGACGGCTTGGTGGTGGGAAAAGACTAAGTCCCCTTTGTCACTGAGCAACATTTCCTTGACAGCCGCTGTTGAATGGCTGATGGTTGGCTGAGTGTGGCTTCAGCGGGGCCCTAGAGCAGGCACCAGGGGGATTCCGAGATGCCTCAAGTGAGGAGGAGGAGGAGGAGTGTTCTCTGCACCTGACCTTGTCGGGGCTCTGGCAGTACAGAGAAGGCCCCCTGCTCTCCACGGGTCCTGGCGTGTGGAGGGCAAGATGCACAGTGTGAAATGACAGGATCCTGTGATTCAGGAGTGGGGGACACGGAGTGACGCGTCCTGTGGGCGTGAGAGGGGCTGTGCACCGGGCTGCTTGACTGTAGGCTCCCGCCTCACTCAGCCCTCACTCTGAGACAGGAACCGTGAGTGAGCCTGTGTTACGGAAGAGGAAGCGGAGGCCCAAAGCCAGAGCAGTGGTACTGGACACCAGGCAGCATAAGGCTGAATGCCAGGGTTGGCCTCCATTGGAGAGGTAGCAGGAAGCATAGAGGAGGTGCAGCAAGGGAAAGGGACCGGCAGGGCAGGACATGGGCTCAGGTCTTTCTTCTGTGACTTTCTGGCACAGAGTTTTAGAGCAGGTGTTTTTCTGGTCTCTGAGCCTTCCACGTTCTGTAAAGTGGGCACAATCATGTACCGTGCAGACTCTCTAATGGAATTTAGAGCATATTAGTTTGGGGAACAGTGGAGACAACAATAAGAGGTCAGTTATGGCTCTCTGTGGGAGCTGAACGTGGCCAGGCCGGCCTGCAGTAACCCCAGAACCTGGTCACCTCACCTCCCACTGTACAGATGGGCAAACTGAGGCCCAGACATGGAGGGGCACAGGGGCCTGTGCAGGACACAGAGCATGGAGAGGGGAGAACCCAGCCCCGTGAGCATGCCTCCTGTTTCCCAGGGGAGGCCTGAGCCTGGGCCTGGGTGTGGCCAGGGACCCTGGCTCCTTCCCTCTCTCCCTGACCCCAGTTTCTCCCTGCTGCAGTTCCTCCTGATTTTCCGCAAGGCAGCGGCTGGGGAGCTGCAGGAGGACAGTGGGCTGCATGTGCTGGCCCGCCTCTCCGAGATCGACGTCTCCACTGAGGGTGTCAAGGGGGCCAAGAGCTTCTTTGAGGCCAAGGTAAGGAACAGAAGGATGTGTGGAGCCGGGTGGGGGGCTGACCCTGGCTCAAGGACCCTGAGTTAGCTGAGGGTCGGCACTTCCCCTGCCTGTGGCTAAGGCTGCAGGCGGGACATGGGGAGCTGACGCCCCAGTGGGGCTGGGCAAGGCCATGGCACTCCAGGCTTCTGTCCCCTCCCTTCCAGGCTGTGCTTCCGTCCAGCTTCCCTTTCTCTCCCTGCCCTAGGGCTGGGTGAGGGGCATGTACTCTTGAAGAGGGAATAGGGTCCACTTTGAGCTGTGCCTGGCACATGAAGCCACTACCCCAAAAGATTAGGCCTTTAAGGGCAGGCGTGGGAGACAGCAGGGCAGGCGTGGGAGACAGCAGAGCAGGCCTAGAAACACGGGCCTCTCTGAGACAGCCCCACCAGCCCCAGGCTGGAGGAAGTATGACGAACCCTAGAGCCACCTGCGGAGTCACCCTCCCCTTTCAGCACACAGGTAAGGGGAGAAGTATGGCTCCTGGATCCTGCCCTCCCGGCACCCGAGGGGACCTGCTTTCCTTGTGTCTCCCTCTTCCCACATTAGCTAAGGACATTCCTTCCAAAGGCCACCTCCCACCTCCCTCTGGGCTTCTAGGGTTGATGGGATGTTTTAGGGCTCATCAGTGGGGCTGGGTGAGTAGCTGGGCTTCTCAGGATGGGAAACAGGACAGAACAGCAACATCAGAAGCCCCTACTCCTCAGGCCCATGCTGAGCGGCCGCTGAATGTGTGTTCTCACTTTCCATCATCCCAGCGAATGCCTGTGGTCAGGAGGTATCGAGCCCCAGGCTCTAGGTGGAAAAAATGAGGCTCGGAAAGGTGAATGAAGTTCCTGGCAGCTGCAGCAGTGAGAGGTGGAGCTATGCATGCGTTAGTGGGAGGGGCACAGCAGAACTGGGGGCCAGGGGGACCCCGGAGTGTGACCACAGTGGAGGCACAGAGAACCCTGCAGCCCTGACCACCTCACCCCATTCCTGCCCAGGTCCAGGCCATCAACGTGTCCAGCCGCTTTGAGGAGGAGATCAAGGCGGAACAGGAGGAAAGGAAGAAGCAGGCAGAGGAGATGAAGCAGCGGAAAGCGGCTTTCAAGGAGCTGCAGTCCACTTTCAAGTAGCCAGGGGCTGTGGGACAGCATGGCCCTGCCCCAGCGCCCAGTCCCGCCAGTGAGGCACATTGGAGACGGAGCCTGAATCCTCAGCTCTGTCTGAAAGGACCATGCTCAAAACCTAAACATGCCTGTGAACAGAGCCTGTTGAGGGGTCTCAGAGAGGTGGCCCAGCCTCTCCCGACTCCTTCTGCTGTTCCCCAGGCCGCCACAGTGGGCTGGCTTCCTGCCTGGCCCAGCCCTCCCTGGCGATTCCTGCGTCTCCCACATCCCAACCCCCAGCTGCCCAGCTGCCTGCTCCAGCCCAGCTCCTGGCTCTAGGGCACTCCCTGCCCTCCATACACACCCTTCCCTATGCCTCTCCCTTTTCACCTCCACCCTGCCCAGAGGCCACCTGCGCATTGCCCGCAGGCCGCACTGCCCCTGGGGCTCCCTGACCCCCTTCCTAGACTAGGGGAGCAACAGATGGCAAAAATTGTGGCCAGCTCCCTCGAGGGATCTAAGAACTGATCAGAGGCATGGGAGATTCCCCACCCCCAGCACCTGCCCCTCCAGCCCTGCCTCCTCTCCTCCAGAGTCAAGGGGGTGCTTCTATTTTGGCAAAGGGACCCAAGCCCCTGGCACCCCATGCTGACATGGAGACCCCAGCTATCTGGGGCCCAGCCAGGGCAGGGTGAGGGGGTAGCTGTGCCAATCTACCTCATGGGCCCACGCTCTGCCAACCATGCCATGGATCATGGGCAGGGAAGGCTCTGGGGGCAGAAACACCACCCCCTAATCCCCCTGGAACAGCCTGAGGGTCACAGGGGCTCTGGAGAAAGCGGGGTGGGAAGGAGGGATGAACCCTTGGTGGGGTAGGGAACCAGCGCCCATCTCTGTCCTCCAGGAGGCGTCCAAGAAGTGCTTTAAGTGGTTTGCGCAGACTGGGCGGTGGGAAGCAGGGCCCCTCGCTCGGCCGTTTCACACCATCCTTCCCTGGTGATGTTCACCGCCTTGTCACCAGCGACAGGACCTGTCCCGACACACCCACCCCCTGAGGAAGCATGGGGACCCCAGCCCTCCCCGTGCCCATCCCCAGACGGGCTGTGGGGACATCCTACGCAGCGCCCAACGTGCTCGCTCACGTGTGTGTGTGTCCATGTGTGTGTGTGTCTGTGTCCGTTGCTGTGTCGTGAAGCTGTGCCCGTCACTCGGTCCAAACCAGAGAATGGCCCTCAAGGCCGCAGTTATGCAACTTCCAGTGTGTGTCATGACAGTGTCACTGCTTTTTAAACTCGATAACTCTTATTTTAGTAAAATGCCCCAAGAGTCCACAAGACTTCCGTTGGACTCGCAGAGGTTTTATTTTTTTGGCCTTAGAATCTGCAGAAATTAGGAGGTACTGACCCAGTGCCGCAGCCTTGGCCCTGGATTGCGTTTGCCTTAGCATATATGTTTATACAGATGAATATAAAAAGTTCTTTTTCTTTGGGCTTTTTGCTTTTTACTTTTTCTTCCCTTCTCACCCCCACCCAAAAAAGAAAAAAAGCTACTTCTTCATTCGGTGGTACGATTATTTTTTTTAACTAAAATAAGATAAAATTCTATATTCTTATGTGTGTGTGGTTCTTGTTGGTTGGCAGGGAGGAGAGTGGACAGGGATGAGGTCGCCTGGGTCCTGGGGCGGCATTCGCCTCGGTGGTTCCCCGTCTTGTCAGAAGCCAGAGAGAAAAGGGGACTTTTTCAAATGGGGGAGGTTGGGTTTGACGCCCACCCACTGTCCCCAGGGCCTAGTCGGTAAGCGCTTTACATACATTTACTCATTTCATCCCCACCCCACCAGCGGGGTGGGACGGGGAGGTGGGTGCTGTTTTATTCCCAGACAAGAACAGGGAGACCCAAAAAGTCTCCCAGAGACTCAGGCAGGAGGCAGGCGCATGCCATTCAGTCCACTGCCCATGACCCTGCCTGTGAGTTCAGAGGGCATGCGCCCAGAGTGGCACCACCACCGTGGGGATCCTGGATTGATGCACCCTAGAGGCCCCCCGAGACCCTCCTGCACACCCAGGCTGCAACAGTGGGATGACCAGGAAAGAGCCTGGGTGCTCCCTGTGCAGTTTGACAGACTAGGCTCCCCCTGGGCCTCAGTCTCCCCGTCTGTTCAGTGTGAGGGTGGGTGAGGGTCACAAGGTTTTCCCAGCCCTGTGGTTTCCAGGTTGGATGCCCCCCTCCCTCCCAGGTGTGGGAGTTTGGGATTTGGCTGGCCCTCACTGCCCCCAAGTGGCTGTGGGTGGTAGTACAGCAGGCAGCATGTCCAGCTCCTTGGGCTTCCAACAGCTGGGGAGGGCAGTGTCCTTGAATGTATTTCCTGGGGAGTGCCACCCCCATGTGCCACCCAGTGCCTCAGATGCCACCACCGTTAACCCAGCATGTTAGGTGAAGCACTTTCAATTCTCTTTCCCCAAAGGAGGAACATCAGAAATCTGGAATGTCCTCTTGCAAAAGGTCTCACTGGGGAGGATACTGACAGGGAAGAGCTAAAATTCAAGCTCCAGGGCACCCGCCCAGCTGGTCTGGCCGTGAGTATGGGCCTCAAGCCCTCCAAATGTGAGCGACACAGGGGCCAGCTGTCCCAAGCCAGGACCCTCCACCAACAGGTCTCAGCTGGTGGGGGGGGGGGGTTTCCCAGCCTTGGCCTGGCGAGACCCTCGCCCCCACTCCCAGCTCGGGCTCACAGTGATTCAGGGACCAAGAGGGGAGTGGGAGACACATCCTCAGCTCCCTCCCCGGTCCCATCCTCTCAGCAGGCCTCCCCCGCAATGAGTCCCAGCCGCCCGTCACCAAACACTACATCTCTCAGCCCCCAGAGCCTCTCTGAACCCCCAGTACTTACATCTGCTTATAAGGAGAAACCTGCCAGCCCCCCAGCTGGCACCCTAGTGGGCCTCACCTGAGCAGCGGCTGCCACCTGAGTCTTGTCCCAGCAGCTAGAAAAGATGGGCCCCGAGCAGCAGCACCTGCCCAATTTCTCAGGCTCTCACCACCCACCTTGCCCCCAACCTTGGCACTGCTTCTCCAGAGGCACCCTGCCCCTGAGCCCAGCCGCGGCCAAGTCATCCATGGTTACTTTTCCAGCCAAGTGTGGCCCTGAGCGGCTGGGGGACAAACCCACTCCCCCAGGGCTCCTCCTCCCTGCAGATATTGGCAAGCCCCCCGGGGCAGCTTCTTTCATCCTGGTTACCATAGCCAGAAAATGGGGTGAGCTGGCCAAGTGTCAGCACTGTAACTTAGGCATTTTGGGCCCCTGGAATAGTGACGTCTTCTGACCAACTGCTCCCTGCACTGGGGCCGGGTCGGGAGGGGCTGCCACTGGCTGCGCTCCTGCCCCTGCCCAAGGAGAACCCAGTTTTCCCCCTGGCAGCCGAGGGCACCGCTAAAGGCACCTCCAGGGCCCAGAGAAGATGCTTATGACCACCCACAGACTCTTCCCCAGGTTCCCTCAGCTGTTCATTTGCACATGACCTGCCACGAGGAGTGGCCTCCGCCAAGGTCCATCAGCATGGTGGGCACAATGCCTGGGGCCCACCATACCTTTCAGGCCCACAGTAATATTCTGGTTTATTTTAAAATCGGCAGGGGGAAAAAATGAATAGAGTCCAAACTAAATTATATTAGTCTTTATGCTCATGCAGTCATGACATGAATTTTAGTATTTTTTGATGCAGGAAGGGGCTCACAAAGGCAGAAGGGCCCAGTGACTGTCCAGACTCAAGCTTCCTCTTAAGAACCAGATGACAAGTTAACAGGCTCCATTTTACACGGTGCTTGCCATTTGGCAGACACTCCCCCCAGCAGGAGGCAGATGCCATTTTTTACCCCTATTTTATAGATGAGTGTGCGGAAACACAGAGACATTAAGTCACTAGCACAAGGTCACACAGCTAGGAAGCGAAGGCTCTAGGTCTTCCGTCCTCCAGAAGCGTGGTCCAACACCGAGCGAAGCACTCCACCTCCCATCTTCAGCCTCTGAAGGAAATGAAGATGGCCTCAGTTTTCTCCAAGTACAACCATCGGTGCTGCCTTACCTCCAGGGCCCCACCTGGGAAATGTCGCAAAACAAGGAGTTGCCCTAAAGCTGATGCTGTTTGCACCTTCCAGGGCAGCCACAACTTCCCTCCATGAAAAGGGTCAATTTCTCTATGAACAAAAAGAAAAAAAATTAACGATTCTTCATCCCAGGTACCTTACCACTTACGCACCTGTGCTTTTGGGGCTATTTCTGTTTATGCACCTGTTTGAATGTGTGACCCTGGTATGTGCGTGTCAGTGGATTTGGAGGCATGTGTGTCTCTGTCTGCCTGTCCCGTATGCTTGTGTATCTACAGGCATGTATGCCTGAGATGGGCACTAAGAAACTGCTGTACTTCTCTGAGGATAAATCAGCAAACTCCCCAAAGAGAAGAAGCCCGCTTAACCATTTTTCCCAGGTTGCTCAAGAGAAGCTGAGGCCCAGAGAGGCTGCCCGAGGTCTGGGGCCATCCAAAACAAGTCACTGGCTGAGACAGAAGCCAGGAGTCTTGTCCCCTGCCTCCTAACCCCTGCTGACCCCCAAGACCTGTCACCTAGTTCAGTCCGCATATCTGTTTACAATGTCAGTCCCTAGACCAAGTGACCCTTTGCAGAGCTTGGGGACCAACAGTTCTGGGTCTAAGGTGTACTGGGAAGTAATCACCAACCCCTCTGTCAAGACTACCTCTAGAATGCCACAGAAAGTTCCCCAAAGCCTGAGGTCCCCCAGACACCCCTAGGGCCTGAGGACATCACAGCAGGACATACCCCTATACACACCTTTGCGCTCCCAGACCCTTTGTCTTATTTTTCATCAGAACTTTACTGATTTTTATATTACAAGGTAATGCATGCTTGTTTTAAAAAAGAATTTAAGTTGTATAAAATATTTAAGTTAGAATCCTCTTCTGCCTCCAGATAACCACCATTAACAGTGAGGTGCATAATGTTCTGAATTTCTTTATTGGGAAATAATTCCTAAGGTAACCCCCTGGGCCCAGCTCAGAAAATGACTTCCAGGGAGCACATGGCTGAAAGGGAGGAAGAGCAGACCCAAACCAGGCTGAATGAAGTCAGGCTTTGGGGCAAACGGGTTAAACCAGACATGGACTGACCCTAACCTGTCCAGGCTCTGGACAGAACTTCTGGGCACATAGTACTTCAGACCCACACCAAGTACCACTAACCCAGCTGTGCTACTTGACCTTGACATTCAAGTCACGGAACCTGAGGACTGAAAGGAGCCTTGGTATGCATCTGGTCCCATCCACCCATGTTAGAGACAGCAAGACAGGAGGCTTTGCAGAGACAGCTGAGCTGACTCTAGACAGAAATTTGTCCAACCAGGCACCTTCCAGGGGCTGCCTGGACCTCACCTCCAACCATAGTCTGGGGAGCAGGTGCCGGAAAGCAGAGCATACCCCAAGACCAGACTAAATCAGTGGAAACAGGGAGAAGGAAAAAAGAGGAAGCAACAGAGAACTATAAAGACAGAGGAGGAAGTGGTGTATCACAGCAGTTTGAAGCTCCCCCAGACTGGTGTTAAAAGTGCTGACTTCAAACCCTGGTTCTGTTGCTACGCAGCTGTGTGACCCTGGACAGTCACGACCTCCTGAGTTTCAACTTCCTCATCTTTAGTGAGTGGACAAAAATGCCTACTTCATGTTGTTGGGGGAACTAACTGAATGCAAGAAGTATTGAACACCATGCCTGGCACTCCGTAGGTGCCCTATAAATGATCATTAAAAAGAATGAGTTGGGGAAGAGAATGAGAACATACTCCAAGCAGAGCAGTGGGCCCCCAAAACCTGACAACCCCAGAAATTGATCTGTTTCAGGAGATTTGGGGAACCATGCCTCTGGGCCAACCCCATCTCCTGCCCAAATTAAACAGTAACTACCCAAGGTCAGGGAAAGGGCCTTGTCGGACCAGGTTTCTCTCCAAGGAGTGGCTCAGCCTTGACCACCCCCCCACTTCTGCCTATAAGTGCGCCCCCACCCATCTCGACAGCCACTCAGTCCTGAGCGAGTCCCACTCACAACATGCTGGGTGTCACGGTCCTTGCCGCGCTTCTGGCCTATGGTAAGATGTGGGTCAGGGACCAGCTGCGGCCAGAGCAAGGGAGTCTGGGCCGGCCTCCTGGGGACATGGGTGGGAGCAGGGGGCCCTTCATTCTCCAGAACTCCAGGAAAGAAGTTTTGGGGTCCCACATGGGTTCAGATACTGCTGACTAGCCCCTTGCCTGCTGGGAGGATATGTATATGCCTCCATACCTACAAAATAGAGCTAATGGTCTGACCCCCCAGGGTGAGTATTACAGACAAGGCGTGGGCCTGGGGACACAGTAAGTGCCTGATCCTGGTTTCACTGCAGGGAGCCTGGGGCCTACCCTTCCCAGTGTTGGCATCCCTCTCCGGGGAGGCTTTGCCCTCCTCGGTGGCCTTATCCCAGATTAGGAATCAAGGAACTTGACTGGAATGTCACTCACTTTCAACAAAACCTTGGACAAGCCACTTCACCTCTAAACCTCACTGGCTTTTTTGGCAATTGAGAGCACTTGATGAAGAGTCCTTCCAGATAACAATAGCAGCAGCAATAATAATAGCAGCTCCTGTGCATTGCATGGTTACTGTGAGCCAGGCACTGCACCAGCCCTTTACATGCAGCAGCCCACTGGATCCTCCCAACAGCCTTGTGAGGCAGGGCCTAGTGATATCTCCACTTGACAGATGAGGACACTAAGGCCCAAGAAGGTCCAGTCTCTTGCCTAAGACCACATGGCTGGTTAGTGGTAGAGCCGGAATTTGAGTCTGGGTCTGCCTCACTGTGGAGCACAGGCCCCTGACCCACACACACACTCCCCAGTTACAACAGCCCGGAGTTCTGGATTCAGTGCGCACACCCCGCATTACGCTGCGGTCTAAAAAGGATGGCAGGGTAAGGGTGAAGGACGCAGGTGTCCCTGGGCACTCAGGCACATGCAGCTACCTGTTTATTTCCTTTAACACATTAAGCATTTATTCTGTACCAGGCCTTCCGCTAAACTCTTTATGTGCATTGACTAATTTTGTTCACACACAAACTCCCAGGTTAGTGCCATTCTTCCCATTTCACAGAAAGGAAGGCCAGGGCCCAGAGAACTAGATGGTTTCCCCAAAAGTCATGCAGTGGAATCTGAACCCATGGCTGCCTAAAGTCGGTGCTCTTTCCACCTGCCCCATCCCCAACGGGGATGCCAGCCCCACTCACCTGTGCACCTCCTCGCTTGTCTCCCCTAGCCTCCGGCTGTGGGGTCCCCAGCTTCCTGCCCAACCTCTCAGCCCGAGTGGTGGGAGGAGACAATGCCAGGCCCCACAGCTGGCCCTGGCAGGTAAGCACACTGCTGCAGGGGTGGGAGGTGGGGCTGGGGGGTAAGTGTCCCTGAGGGCTGACACGTGGCCCTCCGCACCCTCCTCCAGATCTCCCTCCAGTACCTCAGGGATGACACGTGGAGGCACACGTGCGGTGGCACCTTGATTGCCAGCAACTACGTCCTCACGGCGGCCCACTGCATCAGGTGAGCCGGCGTGGTGCCGGGAGAACCCGCCCTTGTCCTCGGGTGGGAGCCTGATAAGCTGCTCTCACTGAGCCAGGCACTGGGCTAACTAAGCTACTTACATCCAGTACCTCAGCTCATCATTTATTCATTCAACAAACATTTGTTGTACACCTACTGTGTGCCAGGGAACACAGCAGTGAGGACAAAGTCTGCTCTTGGAGCTTATATCCTAGTGGAAAATAGAGCCACAGACCATTTGATGAGTCAATATTTAACATATCAAGTGGCAACGAAGAAAAAAAAAAGCAGGAAGAGGATTAAAAAGTATGAGGGTTTCTGTTTTAAGTGAGGTGACCAAGGGACAATCTCTCTGAAAGGGGGATATTTGAGCAAAGACCTGAAAGAAATCGGTCTCGGGGAAGGGTGTTCCAGGTGGAGGAACAGCCAATGTGAAGGCCTGGTTCAGAAGGGAGCCCATTTGGCATGTTGGAGAAATAACATGGCAGCTGGTGTGGCAGAGCACCAGGGGAAGGGGAGGAGGGGAGTTAACGAGGCATGTAGGCAAGAAGCAAGGGACTAGTTCATTCATTCTCACCGCTGCCCTGGGAAGTGAGTTCCAGTATTGACTCCATTACAGGTGAGGGAACTGGGGCCCCAGGCTACCCACCGAGAAGTCAAAGTGGACTTGACTCCAAGACCAGGGTCCCTACCCCGAGTCCTGGAAAGAGACAGCAGGAACGGGCACTCCCCTCCCCGCAACAATTCTCCCGGTGGCTATGCAGCTAGATCACCAAAGCTCCGAGTTCCCTCCCATTGGCGGGAGGCAGACAGAGGCGGCCCTGACGGGTCTCCTTCCTCTGCTCAGCAACACCCTGACCTACCGTGTGGCCCTGGGGAAGAACAACCTGGCAGAGGACAATGAGGAGGGCTCCCTGTTCGTGGGCGTGGACACCATCTTTGTCCACGAGAAGTGGAACTCTTTCCTGGTGCGGTGAGTTCCCATCTATGGGCCCCCGGGGGCAGCACAGAAGAGCGGGGAGGGGCCCCTGAGACAGAACCTGCCCCACTCTGTCCCTGGACCCCATCCATATCCTGGACAGCCCGCTGACGACCCCTTTAAGCAAAATGGCAAAATGTTAGCTGGCATCTCCGTCCTTGGCCAAGGGTCCCCAGAAGGTACACGATGAGTAAAGACACTGAGACCCCCTGAAGTCTCAGCCAGAGGTGAAGCCTAACTCACCTTTATTGAGTGCCTCACCCCAACTGCAGTAGGCACTGCATACAACACTTATTTAATCCTCCCAACAGCCCTAGCGAGGAATTGAGACTCAGGGAGGTGAAGGAATATGTCCCAGGCCACACAGTCCAGGACGTGGAGAACCCAGAATCAAACCAGGTCTGCCTGGGGTTGCCAGCTTTCATTCTGTTAACACGAAAATATTTAAAAATTGCATTTGCAAGGGTCCTTTGTTGATCATTATAATTTCCAGTTTGCTTTAGCTTAATTTCTGGTTGACACATACCTGCAGTGGTTGGGAATGCCTCGGCTCTAGTCTCGCCACTGTAAAGCCCTATGTGATGTGACGACATGGGAGAAGAGGCTACATCTAAAGGGGCAGGCGATCCTGTGACACAGTGGCTCGTTTGTCGTCTGACATCCCTGTTGGCCGGTAAAAGCTGGCAGCCTAGGACGTTTATGGAGGACCTCTGGTCACTACAGGCTTGACTCTCAACTCA
Source organism: Smutsia gigantea (assembly GCA_032199065.1). Taxonomy (NCBI): domain Eukaryota; kingdom Metazoa; phylum Chordata; class Mammalia; order Pholidota; family Manidae; genus Smutsia; species Smutsia gigantea. The sequence goes on from JAVSCE010016172.1 coordinate 49,326, forward strand.
CAGCCTGGGCCTCTTAGCGCTGGCTCGTGGGGCCAGGGCCCTCCTCCGTGCTCACCACCTCTGCTCTGGTTCCAGCAATGACATTGCCCTGATCAAGCTGGCAGAGCCCGTGCTGCTGAGTGACACCATCCAGGTGGCCTGCCTGCCGGAGGAGGGCTCCTTGCTGCCTCAAAACTATCCCTGCTACGTCACTGGCTGGGGCCGCCTCTGGAGTAAGTATCGGCCCTTGACAAATCACGAGAGCCTTTTCTGCGGAAGAGGCTCCCGCAATACGCACACCACCCTTATTTGCCCACCATTTTTCCTTTTGGCCTAAACATCTTCATATCTTCTTGAACTTTGTAATATAAACAGCTAACAGGCACATACCCTGTGACAGACACTCTAACAAGTGCCTATGGGGAGTGTTGAAGGATTAAATGGATTGGAATTTGTCAAGCTCTTAGAACAAGGCTTGGTACATACTAAGGGCCGTGTAAGTGCCTATTAAAAAAATGAAACTAGCCGCTTGCAGGCAGGGCATTCGCTCGTAATGGCCCATGTGCCCAAATCAACTCCCGCTGAATTAAAACCTTAAATGAGGATACGTGCAAGTATAGAAGATGTAGAGGAAATGCAGATCAGTACTTGGAAAATCTGAGGGTGAGAAAGACCTCTTAATGTGTGACACCAAAGGCAGAGACCTTCAAGGACACAATGACAATTAAAACCCCAGAATCCAAGTTAAAGATAGCTCAGCTCAATGGTTATTCCTGGAGGGTTTCCCATGGATTCGTTCTGCCTGGTCGGCTCCCCCACCCCACTCTCCACAGGGTCTCCCACTGGACAGTTTGGGACCATTAGCTCACAGTCTGTCTTCTTGATTAAGGGTATGTGTGTGGGTCCCACAAAGTCTAGCCGGAGCTCACCTGGGTCCTGCCCCAGCCCCACCCAGCCCTGTGCTCCAGAAGGCCTGTGGCTGTCTGGGCTGACTCTCCCATCACGCTGTGTCCTCTCCCCAGCCAATGGGCCCATTGCTGACGAGCTGCAGCAGGGTCTGCAGCCTGTGGTGGATCATGCCACGTGCACCCAGAGCGATTGGTGGGGCACCATGGTGAAGGACACGATGGTGTGCGCAGGGGGTGATGGCGTCATCTCAGCCTGCAACGTGAGTGTCCGGGCCCTGCACCCCATCCCTCTCCAGGTGGCCAAGTGGGAGGGGGCAGTGAGGAATGCAGAGGGTAGGGAGTGGGGAGACCCACGTAAGAGAACATAAGTGGGGGACCAGAGGGTCACTTCTGGCTGGGGGCTTTCACTCTGGGGACAGGATGTGTTCTCAGTCTCAGGCTTAGAGGAAACTTGTCACTCCCACCTCCTCCCTTTACCCCACTTCCCAGCACCATGGCCAGAGCATGAGAGCCGAGCATGAGTCTCTGACTTCCAGTCCCAGTTCCACCACTCAGTAGCTGTGTAATCTTGGACAGGCTGTTTAACCTCTCCAGACCTCAGTTTTCCCATCCATAAAATAGGGCTAGAGTAAACACAGGGTTGCTATGAACACTGAGTCTCCAAAGCATAGAATAGACTTGACTGAAGTGTCTTCACACATTCCTTCATGCCAGCAGCCCCACCAGTCCCGGGAGACGGAGGACTTAGGGAGTCTGACCCAGACCCAGGAAGCATCCAGGGTGTTCAGGGACTGTGCTGTTCTCAAACATCTGACCCCTCCCTGCTCCACCTTCCTCACTTTCCAGGGTCTCCGGCACAGCTCCCAGCACCCTCACCCCTCTAGGCAGTCAAGGAGTCTTAGACATGGTGACCTGAACAGCAAGGGAAACTGAGGCACAGAGAGAGTTATTACCATCCCGAGATCACACAGCAGACCAAGAGCTAGTCTGACAGTCCAGAATTGAGGCCAAGACACCCCCAAACTGCATCTTCTCTGCCTCCCTCACCACAGACAGGATAAGGCCAAAACGGGTACCAAGACTGAGAGGTCAACCCACACCCCCAGCCTGCCCTGTCCCTGCTTCCTAAGCCTGCCCATGGGGGAGGCCTGGTGGTGACATCTGCTCTGCCTGGCACAGGGGGACTCGGGTGGCCCGCTGAACTGCCAGGCCGAGAACGGTTCCTGGGAGGTGCGAGGCATCGTCAGCTTTGGCTCCGGGCTGGGCTGCAACACCAAAAAGAAGCCCACCGTGTTCACCCGCGTGTCCGCCTACAACAGCTGGATCAGTGAGGTGGGTGCCTGGCTCTGCGCCTTCTCCCTGCACCCTCCGGCCCACCCTCCCTCACCCATTGCTTCCTTCCTTCCTACAGTCACTCACTCACTCTTTTGGGTGCTTACTTAATCACACATTCACTCACTCATTCAAGAAGTACTGAGTGCTACCGTATGCAGGCATGGAGCTGGCTGTGGTGAAGGAAATGGCCACCCACCTCCCCACCCACTCATCCACTGGCTTCAGCAGACACCTATGCCCCCATCGCAGACACCACACCAGTCCCCCGAGAAGTGACATGCAGTTCTATGAGAGCAGGGCTCAGCAGAGAAGAGGGGACCGAGTGGACGGCCATATATATCTTGAGGGTTGGGGGACCAGAGGGTCACTCTGGGCCAGGGGCTTTCACACTGGGGACAGGACGTGTTCTCAGCCCCATTTACACAGTGGCCTGAAATGCTGGGGTGGGGGGGTCAGTCCTCTTGGGCAGAAGAGAGACTGGCTTGCCAAAGCCTGGAGCTGCCTGCCATGCCCCCTTCTCCTACAACGGCCCCTCATCCCATGCTTTGCTCTTCCAGAAAATGCAACTGTGATTCACCCTTGGGAGCCAAGGCCTCAAATCCCTGCAACCACAATAAACCTCCTTCCCCCTCAGGCTGCCTGCATCCTTGATTTGTGTCTCCCGCAGTGGGTCCCAGACTCTCCCAGCACTGCCCCTTTTCCACACTAAGGATGCAGCCCGGCTGGTCAGGCCTTCAGGGGAGCAGCTGAGGCTGCCAGCAGCGGGGAGTCTCAGGAAACCACCCGGTAGCCTGAGGGGACCTGAGCTGGGGACACATCAGACACTTGCCTCTCAACATCTCACAGGCTGGGGCCCTCATCCAAGCCCCCTCTCCTGATTCTGCCTCCACAGAGGAGTCTGGGAGTCCTCAGGCCCTGCAGTTGCAGGTGGAAGGTGGCGCGTCCCCACGGACAGCCTCCCAGCCCAGAGAGGCCAGCCACAGAAGGGTGCCTGTTGCCCTGGGATAACCATTGGTTCCCTGAGAAAGAGGGTTCCTAGCAGGCTTGCCACCCCAGAGCAGACCCTCCAGCTGCCGTCAGCCTGGGCTCTCTAAGTTTCGAAAGCATTTAGTGAGCTCTGACCTCAGGCCAGCCCAGGGTGGGCACGGTGAGGGTACAAGAGGAGGAGAGACCCCCAGCCGAGCCTCAGGGATGCAGGTTTGAGGAAAGCGATGTTTTCCACCCACAGTCACAGCAGGCCAGAGCTAGGAAAGCTTTCACGGTATTAAACAGGCAGGAAAACTGAGCCCAGAGACAGGAAAGAGCTGGGCCAGGTCATCGGAAGAGACCATCAGGAATGCGTGAACCACAGAGGAAGGGAAAGCCCACATGGGCTGACTAGAGGGCAAGTGAGGCCAAAAAGGGGAGTGATCCAGCGTCCGGTAAGAGACAGTCCAAGCAGGGACCGTGACCCTGGCCACGGCGCTCGCAAGGATGTGCAGATTCTATAGGGAGACGTGCCCCCACCCCAGCCTCTGAACCCCTCCTTCTAGAGCCCTTGGCTCCAACTGTCTCTGGTTGGTCCATGAGTTGTCCTCTTTCCCATCAGACTTGGCCCCCCAGAGGTGAGGACTGTGGCATACCTCCCAAGCCCTGCTAGCCGAAGGCGAGTCTCAGGGAAGGCTGTGTACCCAACAAGCCCTGGTGCCTACTAGCAGCCTGGCACCAGCTCAGTCCTGAGATTCCAGGGATGGTTCAAACAAGATCTCTGCTCTGCAAGAGACAGACCAATGCATAGATCATTGAGTTCGCTGATGTCAGTAGGCAGGAGCAGCCCAGGATAGCTTCCTGGAGGTGGTGATGCCCAAGCTAAGTCTTACAATTTAAACAGAAGGTACCCAAGGACTGAAGGTGCTTCTGGGCGCTTGACTCAAACTTCATTCCCAGCTACCTCCTTCTGTGCCTGTCTCCATCTCACAGGTTATAAATGCTAAAGACTTGCTGTCCTCCGATTCCTTGCAGTTATAATAGTGAAATAAAAGATAACAGTCAGTGAGTACTTACCATGTGCCATGCACTGTTCTCCACTTTTACATGTATTACTTCACTTAATCCCCAAAACAACCTATGAGGTGTGTTGCTATTAACATCATTGCCACTTTACAGATGAGAAAACTGAGGCTAGAGAGGGTTAGTGATTTCCCAAGGTGATTTAACCAGGAGGTGATGGAGCTGGGATCCACATTTTGGTAATCTGATTCCAGATCCCATGCTCTTGACCACCAAGCTCTACTGCTCTGCAGTGAATATGAATATAGGCATGATGCCTGGAGCTGAGACAGCCATCTTGTAGCCAAGAAAGTTGAGAGACATGAGCTCTGATATCAACAAGCTGCAGCTCCAATGCCAGCATCTGTTTTCTGAATGGCTTGTTAGGTGAAAAAAATAAACTTGCATGTGTTTTAGCCACTATAGTCAGGTTTTCAGTCACTTGCAGCTCAGCATACTCCTAACTGATACCCTGGGGGGATAACATAAGGGGTCAATCCCCTGGCTGAGAGAAGGGCATAAGTCATAGTAACTGCTTGGAAGACATCTCCGAGGGGCTGCTATTACCAGAGCATAAGGCATAGGGTGGGGATAGGGTGACCAGCTGTCCTGATACTGAGGAGTTTTCCAGGACATGGAACTTCCAGTGCTAAAACTGGGACAGCCCTTGGCAAACTGGGATGGTTGGCCACCCTAGCAGGGAGGGGCAGGTGATGTGACTGGAAAGTAAGCAAAGGCCCTTCACAGAAGGCCTTGTAGCCATGGTAGAGGGTTGTTGGGAATTTATTCTGAGGGTAATAGGGAGCCATAGAAGGGTTTTAGGTAGAGAAGTGACCACTGTTGTCAGATGTGCATGCCAAAGTATTCGTCTGTGCCAGCGGGGCGGGGGCGAAGGGGTGGGGAGGTGGAGGAATGGAAGTTCTATGGCCAGGATCTTCATCTGACCCTAAACTCCTTGATGATGTAATTGGCCTGCTGCTAGGCTACTGCTTCCACACCCATTGGCAATAAGCTATAATTGACTTGAGTCACTATATAAAGAGCTCTGCCCGGTGCTCTGGGGGGAGGTAGAGATGTGACCGGATTACAGACCTGAGGGCTGCTGGATGCACGTGTGATTCTAGTGCTCGACCTACTGCCAGGAGAATAAAGCCAGGTATAAACCCTTTTACTGCAAGGACGATCCATTGCCACTTTTCGGTATACACCGAATGCACAGTAAACCCGCCGGGCGCTGAAACCCTCAGGCAAGACTATCTGACCGCTGCATGAGGATGATTTGGAGCAGGAAAAAGGGAAGGCCAGTTAGGAGCTGCTGCAATGGGCTAGGCCAGAAGTGCCGTGGCCCCAACCAAGGCAACAACAGAAAGGAGACAGTGAGTTCAGGAATTTAGTAATTATTTAAGAAGCATACGTGTAGTTGAACAACTGCCCCCCAAGTCCCAAATGCATATAAACTTTTGGGAATGTGATTGAATTATCAAGAGTACTTTTTATTAGTTAATAAATGGTGAAACACAAGCCACAGTTCTGTTTGTTCCACAAGAGTGTAAAATTCTCAGACTCGAGCACAAGATCACTGTTGCGTGCAAGAGTCAGTGCCTATCTGTGGTGGACAGAATAATAGCCCTCCGAAGACATCCATGTCCTAATCCCCAGAACCTGTGAATAAATTGCCTTATGTGGCAAAAGGGATTTTGCAGGTGTGATTAATTTAAGGGTCTTGGGATGGGGAGATTTTCCTGGAGTATCCAGGTGGGCCCAGTGTAATCACAAGAGTCTTCTAAGAGGGAGGCAGGGGGATTAGTCAGAAGGAGATATGAGGACAGAGCAAGGGGTCAGAGTCAGAGGGAGATGTGGGGATGTTAAGCTGCTGGCTTCATAGATGGAGGCAGGGGGATTAGTCAGAAGGAGATATGAGGACAGAGCAGGGGGTCAGAGTCAGAGGGAGATGGGAGGATGTTAAGCTGCTGGCTTTGTAGATGGAGGCAGGGGCCACAAGCCAAGGAACGTAGGCTGCCTCTAGAGCTGAAAAAGACAAAGGAAGGGGTTCTCTCCAGGCCTCCAGGAACCAACCCTGCTTCAGTCCAGTGAGGCTGACTGTGGACTCTGCCCTCCAGAACTGTAAGAGAATATATTTGTGTGTTTTAAGCCCCTGCATTTGTGATAATTTGCTAAAGTAGCAAAAGGAAATTAATATACCATCCCTTCTCCTTTCTGGCAAAATCAATAGTACACTGTGGGGATGTAGGGGAGAGGAAAGGGAGGTGTCATGAAGGTTCCCTGGGATCTGGCTTAGGTGACAGCAAGGATTTATGAACTTTATCCAAGAGGTCATGAACCAGGGGCTGGAAGTGAGGGCGAGTGGCATTTAGGCACCGGCCCTCCCCTCTCCACTTTCTGCCTCAGCAGAGGAACCCCTGGCCTGGAGGCCTGAGAGCCCCACATGCCAATGCCCCAGTAGAGTGCCTTGTGCGTCTAACACAGTCACTGCGGCCACTGTCTATTGAGCACTTGCTATCTGTGTGCCAGGCACCATTCAAGGGCTTTACTACATGATCTCATTCATGATCATGACAACCATGATGATTACCTGTGTTTACCGATCAGGAAACTGAGGCTCAGAGAGGTTTAAAAACTCAACCAAGATCACACAGCTAGTAATGGGGTACCAGGACTTAACCCTAGGTAGTCTGACTCCAGAGCCTGTGTGACTGATGACCAAATCTTAGGGACCCCCTCACATACTGAAATCCTCTAGTGACCTTGCCAGGGGGGTGTAGGCTGTGGGTATGCTGACAGACTTCATGAAGATGGCAGTGAGTCCAGGTAGACAGAAATCTGAGAGGAGAATTCTTGCTTACAGATGTTCACAAATGGCTTGCACCCACTCTAACACTACTGCTGGCATAATTAGGAATACTGAATAACAACCACAAACCCCCAGCGGCACCCAGTGACAAGCATTTATTGCTCACACATCGGGGGTAGGTTAGGTGGCCGTGATGAATTTGGCTGGAATTACTCCTATCTAGGGGTCTACCTGGGGTTGGCTGGTCTAATCTAGGTCTGGCTGGGGCAGCTCAGCTCCACATGTCTCTCATCCTCCTCCCTGGAGGACACAGCAGAGTTACATGGTGAAAGGAATGAATCAGGGCTTCACAAAAGGGTGAAGAATCAGGGCTGTGTTGGCAATCTACCACCCCTACATGATCTTTGACCCAAATCAAGGGCATAGACTATGGCAGGGCACAAGGGAAGGCACTCAGGGAGCTTGAGCTGTGAACCCTGCCACCACCAAGCAGGGTCAGTGAGTCACCCAAACTCTCAGAGCTTCAGTTTCATCATCTCTAAAATGGGCCTCTGCCCTCCCTCCCTGTTAGCAGGCAGTGAAATAACAGAGGCTTGTGATAGAAAGAGTCATTACTACTACTGACCTCACACCCTGGACTCCTATAAGCAAATCCTCTCTTTCCATTTTGTTCCTAAGGAGGGAGAGCCTCATTCCCAGCAGGCCACAGGGGCCAGTTTCCCGAGCTCACTCTTATCAGGTTGGGACATGGGTCTGTGAGGTTCAAGTGGTGGTGGGCCAAGAGGCAGATAAAGGCAAAGAATAAATATGGAGAATCTTCCCAAAACATCAACTTTCTATGAAGACTGGGTGGGCAGAAAAAGATTTATATTAAAATAAAACTCAGCTATGCTATGAAGTAAGCTGCAAAATTCAAATTAAGCTTTCCAGATGAAGAAGGAGACTTCTGAGACATTTTTCTGTCGTGATGACTGCTGTGTGCTAGACCCCAAATCATTGTTCTACTGCAAACGAGAGCCTGCAAACCAAATGTTTATAAATAAAGATTTATTGGAACACAGCTATGCCCATATGGCTGCTTTTGCACTGCAACAGAGACCATATGGCCAGCAAGCCTAAAATATTTACTATCTGGTCCTTTACAGAAAAAGTTTGCCAACCCCTGATCTAGTAGGATTCTTGGGTAGAATCGTTTGAAGAATTCTGTGCTATTCTGATGTCTGAGGCCGGCAGGTCTAAAGATTTAAAAGTGAGCATTTTATTGTACATTTACTCTCCTCAGCATTTTAGATGAATACACCGTTATTTAATTCTAACAACAACCCTAAGCGACAGATGGGATTGTATTGTTTCTATTTGGTCGGTGAAGAAACTGAGAACAGAAGAGATGAAACTTGCCCTACCCCAGTTCTTGCCAAATTTTAACAGGCACAAGAACTATCTGGATATCTTGTTAAACTGCAGGTGCTGAATCAATAGGTCCGGGTGCGACAGTCTGCGTTTCTAACCAGCTACTGAGCTCTGCTGATACTTAAAGTAACAAGGATCCAAATCACAGTCACCGCACCAAAGCAGGAGCCTGGAAAACCCAAGCCCCAACCACTGAAATGTACGCTCCTCGGAGGAACTGAATCCATCTGCATGAGTCACAAACCCCACGAGAAGTTGACATCTGCGTCTCCCTGCCCCCACTGAGACCTCAAGGACCCCGCCCCCTTTAGAGCTCTACGGATTGCCCTGCTGTCTAACAACATATAAACGGGGGACTGAATCCCAGAGAAGGGAGCAGGCTGTAGCATCTATTCCTTCTCCAGAAACCTGGATTTTTATTTCTCGCCATGCCTCCCCAGCTCCCACTCCTCCTATACGTGGTCTGGGGGGAGCCTCTTGTACAGATGTAGGGGCAGGACTAGTGCTCCAGGCCTGGCCATTCAACACGTTGCATCCCCTCCCCCACTAATACCATTGGTTCAGGGATGGTCCTATGACCGGAGTCAGGTCCAGTCCCAGAGGGTTGAAGGACTTTGGCCTTAGCTCCCCGAAGGCTCTCACGTTCCCTGTGTTGGGTGTGAGGATGAGGGGGTGTGAGGCCACCCCAGCAAAATGGGGCAAAGCAGAAGCAGGGTGGTTTGGCGACCCAGAATATGTTTGGCAGTGTGGAGACATTTCTGTTGTCATGATGTGGGGGCTGAGGGAAAGGGCAATGGCGTCTCACTGATGGGAAGCCAGGGTCGCGGTGCCCAGGACAGTCCCCACAGCAGAGGATGGTTGCCCAAAAGGTCAGTCGTGCTGCGGTTGAGAAACCCTGGGCCAGAGATTCTGTAGCGTCTTGTTCCCTGGAGGAGGCAGAGCCTGGAGCCTAGGAGTGGATCCCCACAGCAGAGGGCGGAGCCAAAAGATGGAGAGAAGCCAAGTTCTGAGGACCTCATCAGAGCCCTGAATCCAGCTGTGCCTGAAAGCTAGCTCTAATCCTGGACTTTCCCATTTGGGGGCTCAGTCCATGACCTTTTGGCTTCAGCCTGTTTGATGGCGTTTTCTGACAACTTTCAATTCCTCACAGCAGGGTGGTGAAACAGACTGGGCATATGTCCCTCACTCTACAGATGGACAACCCGCGGCCAGAGAGCCTGTGTGGCTTACCCAAGGTCACACAGCAAGCCCTTGGCGTGGGCCAAACTGGTATTTGTTCAGTGACCTCATGCAAGACAAACCTTATTTATATAGTGAAACAAACACAGCTACATGGAGTACAATGCCAAGTTCACATTCACTTTCAAGATAAAAATAGGAGACTTCAGAAATAGTTTGTTGTGGCCATTGCTACTGATTATAAACAAGAGTCCAAACTTATGAGGAACCAGGGCTAAAGCTGGGACTAGAACCCGGATGTTCTGGTGTCCAGTTCAATGGGATTCTGCACCCCAGTCACCCTCACCTTTGCATGACCCTTGGGCAATCACAGAATTCTTTCTTGCCCATCTTCTCACCCTTACGACAATCCCACAGTCTAGGCCTGGATTGTTATCCAGAAAACCCAGGCCCAGAAGATGAGGGATGTGTCCAAGATGTAACATTTAAATCTGATTGACTTGAACCCAGGACTTAATGGTCGAAGTCCATTTTCTCCTCTGCTTTTCTGGCCGGGGCCAAAGGTAGAGTCTGTGGTCAGAGAGCAGGGCTGTCTCACCAGAGCCTGGCCTGCCTGGCACTGTGCTCTGACCACAAACAAGGAGAGTGAAGGTCTAAGGACGACTGAGGAAAGAGGAAACCCTGCTTATTTGCTCCACCCATCCCCTCCCAAAAAGAAGAGGCTTATTGTAGTACTAGGAGAAGATTCAGAATGCCCTCCCCAGCAGCAAGGAGCTTTGAAATCAGACCAATCCAGATTGGGATTCCTCTTCTGGCTTAGAAGCTGTGTGACCTTGGGCAAGTCAGTTTCCCTCTCTGAACCTCAGCTTCCTCATATGAAATATGGGACCCCCTTACAGGGTGTTGTAAGGCTTAGATTAGAAAAGACATGTGAATGCATCTGACATCTGTGTGATGTTTGGTTAGCATCAGCCCCCCTTTCTAAGAAGCTCCTGCTTTGACACCATTTGGAAGAAAAAGTTCTGAGAGAAATGCAGATTGCTGTTGTCTTGGGAGCCCACAGTGAAAGGCACCTTGATTCACCCCAACAAAGCCCCCCTCTGCCTACAGTCTCTCCTCCAGCCCATTGCTGGTGCTGCCAGCCCCAATGTGTGGATCTGTCTGGTGCTTCTCCCATTTTTCAAATCCTCACCACCATGTTGGAAAACGTTTCTCTCCCTGTTTCACGGATGGGCAGGCCCCAGGCTTAAAGACTTACATCACTCATCCAGGGTCACACAGTAAACCGCGGCATGGCCTAGAACAGGCTTCCCCAGTCTCAACACCACTGACACAGGAGAGGCGGATAGCTCCTTGTCAGGGGCTGCCCTGTATACTGTGGGATGCTTACAGCATCTCTAGTCTCTGCCCACTAGATGCCAACAGTACCCTTCCCTGGCCATGACATCCAAAATTATCCCCAGACATTGTCCAGTGTTCCCTGGTGGGCAATACAACCCCACTGAGAACCACTGGGCTGGAATGTGGGCGTTCAGCATGCCAACCTAATCTTTTCTTTGAAAGCACATCCACAAGAACCAACAACTTGTATTTACTTCTTCCCCTAATGTGCCACATAATCTCTTGAAAGCAGATAGAACCCAAGTTCAATATCAACCTTTGGCACCTTTTTCAAAGTATTTGCAGGGTGACAGGTGGGAGAAAATGGAAAAAAAAAATATTTGAACACAGGCCCTTTTTGCCTCTGGGCTTTGAGAAAATCCCCATCTTGTGTACTCCTAGCATATCTCTAGTCAATAAGCCAACTCATAAAACCAGGGCCTTAGCAAGAGCCACATGTACAGGACTCCTACAGACACACTGTGATCAGGGCCCAGCTGCTGTCTGCATTGAGCTGTAGGTGAGCTGTGTCATCCAGAAGCACTTTCCCAGTCCCCTGGACTCAGTCCTGTGGTTATAAGGAAGTTTGAATAAAGTTCCAAAGAAGTGGAACAAAGGTCAGGACTGTATGACCTCTTGGGATCCTTCCGGAACAAGGATTTTCTGTTTGGAGTTTGGGAATGTAGCAACACTGGGTTACATTGTTTGGGTTACTGCTTGCTGGACCCAAAATCCTTCCTATTTTACAGCTCCCAGCTGTGGATTCCCCACTAGGGTGGTTAGAGGTGAAAATGTGAGGCTCAACAGCTGCCCCTGGCAGGTGAGTCACTCCCCACTCCACTTCCCTCCCTGCCCTTACCTGCCTCACATCACCCCTTTGCCCTCCACCATGGGGTCTATTGCACTGGCAAACTCAGAGGGTAGGATGGGAAAATTCACCCATACAATACATTTCTGTGGCCTTAGTCAACCCTAGGGATGGAGAGAGAGGGATCCCACCCCACCACCCATACATGCAAATTCCCAAATATAGTCTTACTCTGTTAACTAATCAGATGCTTGCTTACAAAAGTACTGTTATCTTGAGAACCATTCATCGCCACCTATGCAAATGTTCCTTGCTTTTAAGAACTAATCAGGAAGGACTTCCGGGAAGATGGCGGTGTGAGGAGGGCGGCAGAAATCTCCTCCCAACACTATATTTATCTACGAAAACACAGAAAATACATCTATTCCTAAAAGAGAGACGAGAATACACAGGAAAGCGCACAGCGTGCAGCTACACCCGAGAGGACTCGGCACCCCAAGAGGCGGGTAAGATACGGAGCCGCGACCCGGCGGACCCGAGCCCTCCCCCACCCCAGCGCACCGGCGGGAGGAGAGGATTCAGAGCCGGGAGGGAGTGGAAGTACACCCCGCGAAGTAGCCAGCCCCGGGGATCTGCGCGGGGAGCGCTGACCCACATTGCGCAGTGCAGCGGAGATTGGAGAGACAGAGGGGCAGGATCTGAGCGGGGAACGCGCCAGGGGGCTTGCAGCCGGCTCCGGGAAGGAAAAAAAAAAGTGCGCGCTTTCCTCAGCGGTCTTAAAGAGACAGGAGCCCAGCGGAGGAGCCGGATCGCCCCAGCACACTCAGCCCAGCAGGCTGGGAGTCCTGGGGAGTTTCAGACGCCTTAGCTGGCAACTGAGGAAGCGTAGCCATACTTAACACTTCTCACTGAGATCAACAGCCTCCTATTCGTTCCCACCCCTGCCAGAGCGATAAAGGGCCCTGCGGAGCGGCACAGTCACAGCTGTGGAATAGTGGGGCAATAGCGCCACCTAGAGCATTTCCACAGAATCTACGTCCGGTGGGCTTTTTTGTTGTTGTTTTTTTTGTTTTGTTTTTTGTTTTTGTTTTTTCTTTTCTTTCTTTTTTTCTTTTTTTCTTTCTTTCTTTTTTTCTTTTTTTTCTTTTTTTCTCTTTTTTTCTCTTTTTTTCTTCTCTTTTAAAGTCTTAAAGAGCCCAGCTGACATACGTGGCAACTATCAGTGACCAAATTATACAGCCATGAAAAGACAGAGGAATATGGTTCAAGAGACCAAGAAATCAACCAGACAACCCCAGAGAGGGAGTGCGGGATGGAAATGCACAGCCTCCTGAAAAATTTAGAATAAAAGTCATAACCATGCTGATGGACCTACAGAGAAATGTGCAAGAGCTGAGGGAGGAAGTCAGGGAACTGAAGAAAGGCAGCTACAGAAATCAGACAAGCGATCGACGGGCTTAACAGCAGAATGGATGAGATCCGAGGACAGTTAATGGAATAGAAAACAGAGAACAGGAGTACAAGAGCAGCTAGGCAGAGAGAGATAAGGATTTCTAGGAATGAAAGAATATTAAGAGAACTGTGTGACCAATCCAAACGGAACAATATTCGCATTATAGGAGTACCCGAGGAAGAAGAGAGAGAAAAAGGGATAGAAAGTGTCTTTGAAAAAATAATTGCTGAAAACTTTCCCTCGCTGGGGAAGGAAATAGTCTCGCAGTCCACCGAAGCCCACAGATCTCCCAACACAAGAACCCAAGGAAGACAACACCAAGACACATAATAATTAAGATGGCAAAGATCAAAGATAAAGACAGGGTATTAAAGGCAGCTAGAGAGAGAAAAAAGATCACCTACAAGGAAAACCATCAGACTATCAGACTTCTCAACAGAAACACCTTACAGGCCAGAAGAGAATGGCATGATATATTTAACGTAATGAAACAGAAGGGCCTCGAACCAAGAATATTGTATCCTTAGATTATCATTTAAATATGATGGAGGGATTAAACAATTCCAGATAACGAAAGTTAAGAGAATTTGCATCTCATAAACCACCACTACAGGATATCTTAAATGGACTGCTCTAGATGGAAGCACACCTAAGGCTAAAAAGATGTCAGCAGAGGAAAAAAAAAAATCATAGCAAAGAAAGCAGACCATCCAAATACCAACTAAAGGCAAAGAATAAAACACCTATTATAGAAAGAATGGAGGAGGAGGAATAAGAAGGGAGAGAAAGAAACATCAGACTGTGTTTACAATAACTTAAAAAGAAAGTTAAGTTAGATTGTTAGATAGTAAAGAAGCAACCCTTGAACCCTTGGTAACCACGAATCTAAAGCCAGCAATGGAAATAAGTACATACCTATCAATAATCACCCTAAATGTAAATGGACTGAATGCACCAATCAAAAGACACAGAGTAACAGAATGGATAAAAAAGCAAAACCCATCTATATGCTGCCTACCACAAACTCACCTCAAATCCAAAGATATACACAGACCAAAAGTGAAGGGATGGAAAAAGATATTTCATGCAAACAACAAAGAGAAAAAAGCAGGTGTTGCAGTACTTGTATCAGACAAAATAGACTTCAAACGAAGAAAGTAGCAAAAGATAAAGAAGGACATTACATAATGATAAAGGGGTCAGTCCAACAAGAAGATATAACCATTATAAATATATATGCACCCAACACAGGAGCATCAGCATATGTGAGACAAATACTAACAGAATTAAAGGAGGAAATAGACAGCAATGCATTCATCTTAGGAGACTTCGACACACCACTCACTCCAGAGGACAGATCAACCAAACAGAAAATAAGTAAAGACACAGAGGCACTGAACAACACACTAGAACAGATGGACCTAACAGTCATCTACAGAACTCTACACCCAAAAGCAACAGGATACACATTCTTCTCAAGTGCACATGGAACATTTTCCAGAATAGACCACATACTAGGCCACAAAAAGAACCTCAGTAAATTCAAAAATATTGAAATTCTACCAAACAACTTCTCAGATCACCAAGGTATAAAACTAGAAATAAATTTTAGAAAGAAATCAAAAAGCTCACAAATACATGGAGACTTAACAACACTCTCCTAATTAATCAATGGGTTAACGACCAAATCAAAACAGAAATCAAAGAATATATGGAGACTAATGACAACAACAACACAAAGCCACAACTTCTGTGGGACGCAGCAAAGGCAGTTCTAAGGAAAGTATATTGCAATCCAGGCCTATTTAAAGAAGGAAGAACATTCCCAAATGAATAGTCTAAAGACACAATTAATGAAATTGGAAAAAGAAGAACAAATGAGGCCCAAAGTCACCAGAAGGAGGACATAATAAAGATCAGAGAAGAAATAAATAAAATTGAGAAGAATAAAACAATAGAAAAAATCAATGAAACCAAGAGCTGGTTCTTTGAAAAAATAAACAAAATAGATAAACCCTAGCCAGACTCATTAAGAGAAAAAGAGAATCTACACACATAAACACAATCAGAAATGAGAAAGGAAAAATCACGACGGAACCCACAGAAATACAAAAAATCATAAGAGAATATTCTGAGAATTTATATGCTAACAAGCTGGAAAACATAGAAGAAATGGACAACTTCTTAGAAAAATACAACCTTCCAAGACTGACCAAGCAAGAAACAGAAAAACTAAACAGACCAATCACCAGCGAAGAAATCGAATTGGTAATCAAAAAACTACCCAAGAACAAAACCCTGGGGCCTGATGGATTCACCTCTGAATTCTACCAGACATATAGAGAAGAAATAACACCGATTCTCCTTAAAGTTTTCCAAAAAATAGAAGAGGAGGGAATACTTCCAAACTCATTCTATGAAGCCAGCATCATTCTAATACCAAAACGGGGCAAAGACCTCACCAAAAAAGAAAATTACAGACCAATATCCCTGATGAACGTAGATGCAAAAATACTCAACAAAATATTAGCAAACCCAATTCAAAAATACATCAAGAGGATCATACACCATGATCAAGTGGGATTCATCCCAGGGATGCAAGGATGGTACAACATTCGAAAATCCATCAACATCATCCACCACATCAACAAAGAACAAAAACCACATGATCATCTCCATAGATGCTGAAAAAGCATTTGACAAAATTCAGCATCCATTCCTGATTAAAACTCTCAACAAAATGGGTATAGACGGCAAGTAACTCAACATCATAAAGGCTATATATGACAAACCCACAGCTAACATCATACTTAATGGCGAGACGCTGAAAGCTTTTCATCTAAGATCGAGAACAAGACAGGGATGCCCACTCTCTCCACTGTTATTCAACATAGTACTGGAGGTCCTAGCCACAGCAATCAGACAAAACAAAGACATACAAGGCATCCAGATTGGTAAAAAGAAGTCAAATTGTCACTATTTGCAGATGACATGATACTGTACATAAAAAACCCTAAAGATTCCATTCCAAAACTACTAGAACTAATATCTGAATTCAGCAAGTTGCAGGATACAAAATTAACACACAGAAATCTGTTGCTTTCCTATACACTAATGATGACCTAACAGAAAGAGAAATCAGAAAAACAATTCCATTCACAATTGCATCAAAAAGAATAAAATACCTAGAAATAAACCTAACCAAGGAAGTGAAAGACCTGTACTGTGAAAACTACAAGACACTCCTAAGAGAAATTAAAGAGGACACTAACAAATGGAAATGCATCCCATGCTCTTGGCTAGGAAGAATAAATATTGTCAAAATGGCTATACTACCTAAAGCAATCTACAGATTCAATGCAATCCCTATCAAACTACCAACAGCTTTCTTCAATGAACTGGAACAAATAATTCTAAAATTCATATGGAACCACAAAGACCCCGAATAGCCAAAGCAATCCTGAGAAGGAGGAATAAAACAGGGGGAATTACACTCCCTGACTTCAAGCTCTACTACAAAGCCACAGTAATCAAGACAGTTTGGTATTGGCACAAAAGCAGACCCACAGACCAGTGGAACAGAATAGAAAATCCAAACATTAACCCAAACATATACAGTCAATTAATATTTGATAAAGGAGCCTTGGATATACAATGGGGAGATGACAGCCTCTTCAGCAGCTGTGTTGGAAAAACTGGACAGCTACATGTAAGAGAATGAAACTGGACTACTGTCTAGCCCCATACACAAAGGTAAACTCAAGGTGGATCAAAGACCTGAATGTAAGTCACGAAACCATAAAACTCTTAGAAAAAAACATAGGCAAAAATCTCTTGGACATAAACATGAGCAACTTCTTCATGAACATATCTCCTCGGGCAAGGGAAACAAAAGCAAAAATGAACAAGTGGGACTATATCAAGCTGAAAAGCTTCTGTACAGCAAAGGACACCATCAGTAGAACAAAAAGACATCCTACAGTATGGAGAATATATTCATAAAAAACGTATCTGATAAAGGGTTGACATCCAAAATATATAAAGAATTCATGCACCTTAACAAACAGAAAGCAAATAATCCAATTAAGAAATGGGCAGAGGACATGAATAGACACTTCTCCAAAGAAGAAATTCAGATGGCCAACAGGCACATGAAAAGATGCTCCATCGCTAATCATCAGAGAAATGCAGATTAAAACCACAATGAGATATCACCTCACACCAGTGAGGATGGCCAACATCCAAAACACAAACAACAACAAATGTTGGCGAGGATGTGGAGAAAAGGAACCCTCCTACACTGCTGGTGGGAATGCAAATTAGTTCAACCATTGTGGAAAGCAGTATGGAGGTTCCTCCAAAAACTCAAAATAGAAATACCATTTGACCCAGGAATTCCACTCCTAGGAATTTACCCTAAGAATGCAGCAGCCCAGTTTGAAAAAGACAGATGCACCCCTATGTTTATTGCAGCACTATTCAATAGCCAAGAAATGGAAGCAACCTAAGTGTCCATCAGTAGATGAACGCGTAAAGAAGATGTGGTACATATACACAATGGAATATTATTCAGCCATAAGAAGAAAACAAATCCTACCATTTGCAACAACATGGATGGAGCTAGAGGGTATTATGCTCAGTGAAACAAGCCAAGCTGAAAAAGACAAGTATCAAATGATTTCACTCCTATGTGGAGTATAAGAACAAAGAAAAAAACTGAAGGAACAAAACAGCAGCAGACTCACAGAATCCAAGAACAGACTAATAGTTACCAAAGGGAAAGGGACTGGGGAAGATGGGTGGGAAGGAAGGGATAAGAGGGAAAAAGGGGCATTACGATTAGCAGATGTAATGTTGGGGGGCATGGGGAGGGCTGTACAACTCAGAGAAGACAAGTAGTGATTCTATAGCATCTCACTACGCTGATGGACAGTGACTGTAATGGGGTTGGTGGGGGGGACCTGATGAAGGGGTAGTTCAATAACCATAATATTGCACATGTAATTGTAGATTAATGATAATAAAATAAATTATATTAAAAAATAATAATAAAATAAATAAATCTTATAACTATATATTCATTCACCAGTCTTTGGAGTTCTTAACTATCTTCCATGTGTAAACCACCCCCATAAGATACCATGTAAATTCCATTTCTTTAAGTGAAGCAATGACTTTGAGACACTCATGAAGCAGTCTGCACGGGCCCTTCCAGATTTTTACGACCTTTTCCTCCAATCTTTCTTTTTTTCTCACAGACACAGAAGGGGAAAATCCCAACCGAATGAATTGCAGAAAGATGTTCAGAAGAGTTATTTTTTAATAGTGTCTTTATTTAAGTGTTTGCTTCTTGTTCATCATGGATTTTTTTGTGTGTGTTAATTTTTATCCTATTAATATTGCATTAAAATGTCCCATAGCAATTTTTTAAAAGTCATAGTTATCCAGTCTCTTCCAAGCATTTAACTTAGTGTCCATATAAATCACAGCTCTCTTTTTGAAGGCATATTTATTGGTGACATGTTTCATGAATTTATATAATTACAATAAGAGCACCATTGGCATAAGCAGGCTGGAGAACAAAGGAGCTGAAACCAGTTAAGTGAGCACCAGTGAGTGTTCAGAGCCCTCAGGCAGCGGTCAGGATGTTCCACAGAGGGGATGGCAAGCTTCGGTTCGCCCTCCCCGCAGGTAAGGGAACTTCAGTTATAGAAGGGTGGCTGATAGTTTACCTCTTATGGACAGGCACACCTCACTTTCTTGCACTTTGCAGATATTGAAGGCTTTTTGCACACGGAAGGTTAGTGGCAGCCCTGCATTGAGCAAGTGTATGGGCTCCATTTCTCAAACAGTATTTGCTCACTTCGCATCTCTGGGTCACATTTTGGTAATTCTCGCAGTATTTCAAACTTTCTCATTATTATTTATTTGCTGTGGTGATCAGCGATCTTTGACGTTACTATTGTAATGGTGATGGGGCCCCAGCAATTGCACCCATGTAAGAGAGCAAACTTCATAATGTGTGTGTGCTGGCTGCCCCACTCACTGGCTGCCCCCCCTGCCCCATCTCTCTCCTTCTCCTCTGGCCTCCCTATTCTCTGAGACACAACAATATTGAAATTAGGCCAATTAAGAACCCTAGAAGCCTCTCAGGGTTCAAGTGAAAGAAAGAGTGCATGGATGCGGCTAACTTCATGGTGGTCGTATTTTAAGGAACCGCCGCGGCGACCCCAGCCTTCAGCAGCCATCACCTGCTCCATCAGCGGCCGCCGAGAACCAGGTAGGACCCCCCTCCAGCAAAGAGATTACAACTCACTGAAAGCTCAGGTGATGGTTAGCCTTCTTTAGCAATAAAGTATTATTTAATTAAAGTCTGTACATTGTGTTTTAGCCACAATGCTATTGCACAGCTGACAGAGTACAGGATAATGTAAACGTAACTTTCATTTGTACTGGGAAAACAAACACTTGGTTTGGCCCCCTTTATTGCCACATTCACTGTCTCTCAGCAGTCCAGAACAGAACCCCTCCATATCTCCGAGGTCTGCCTGAACTTGGCTCAGTGTATTTTTGTCTGTTCTTTTACTTCTCTTACATTCCCACAATAAATTTTCCTCAGAAATTGAAGAGAGGCCATACACCCCTCCCCCATAGGAGAAGTCACCCTCGTGCTAGAACCAGTTAGCTGCTGTCTACAGAAATATTTCCCTGCCCTCTGGACAGCTGGCACTGCTTGGACAAAGGTATTCTTGCTTGGGAATCAAATAATGTGAAGTCTCGGAAGCGTCTGTCTACACCTCCTGCTTCTGCTTTCCTGGAGAGATTTTGTTATTGGGGAGAGTGGGCAGGTCAAGCAGGGTGGAGCCGAGGGGGAGGCAAGTGAGGCGCTCAGTTTGGGGGTGCCATACAACTCAGGAGCCAAAATGAATCATATTTTAATGCAGTATTTTTTAACAATAAAACTTAATGCAAAAATAATTGATGAGAAGATTCAAGATGGCGGAGTGAGAGGTGAGACGGAGAACTCCTCCCCAAACCACAAATAGTACAAAAATATACTTAATTAATACAACCAACCCTAAAACAGCAACAGGAAAGAAGGCTGCACCAGACTGCATACAGACCTCGTGAACAGAGCAGACCTGACCAAACAGGGTAACATACCGGAGCCTTGATCTGGCGGGACCCAAGCCCTTCCTCCACCCAGCTCACCAGCGGGAGGAAGAGAAACGG
>JAVSCE010016173.1:0-32881 GCA_032199065.1 Smutsia gigantea
AAACCTTTCCCATGACCCAGTCATTCCACTCCTAGGTATATGTCCAAGAGAAATGAAAGGCTGTGTCCATACAAAGACTCATACAAAAATGTTCAAAGGACCTTTATTTGAACCAAAAATGGGAAACAACTCAAATGTTCCTCAACAGATGAACTGATAAACAATTGTGGTGTATCATACAATGTCATGCTATTCAGCAATAAAAAGGAATTAAATATTGAGACACAGTTAAGAAACAGTTGAGTAACCTAGCGTTCATGGTTGGCTTCAGGGTTAGAGAGGCTATTAATAAAGGTGCAATTAATTATAAAAACACTGACATCTAAGAACGAAACAGACAAACGGAAATGTGGCTGCCACCTACAGTACTCAGAGGAAAATGGATTTCATGGTAAGCAGTTATACATTGATAGATACTAGTGAACCCTGAGGATAACTATAATAAACTTACCTGAGCAAACTTAGAAACTTGTGCACATAAACCTTAGTGTATGTTCATTTCAAATTTGGCTATTTTCTTTTGATGCTAAGCAAATAATGATCTGGTTTTGTTATTTGGAGTACTACAGAAACGTAAGTATGTATAACATTCTTTATGATAATATCGAGTACACTATTATTTTGGTGATTTTTAAAGTATGTTATATTTATATTAAAAAACAGTGCTAATTACAAGGTAGTTTTTTTCATCTTTTTATTTTTTTATAGTTTATTTTGGTATCATTAATCTACAATTACACGTGCAATATTATGGTGATTAAACTACCCCCTTCATCAGGTCCCCACCACCACCCCCATTACAGTCACTGTCCATCAGCGTAGTGAGATGCTATAGAATCACTACTTGTCTTCTCTGAGTTCTAGAACCCCCCCATGCCCCCCCAACATTACATCTGCTAATAGTAATGCCCCTTTTTCCCCCTTGTCCCTCCCTTCTGACGCATCCTCCCCAGTCCCTTTCCTTTGGTAACTATTAGTCCATTCTTGGGTTCTGTGTGTCTGCTGCTGTTTTGTTCCTTCAGTTTTCTCTTTGTCCTTATATTCCACATATGAGTGAAATCATTTGATACTTGTCTTTTTTGGCTTGGCTTATTTCACTGAGCATAATACCCTCCAGCTCCATCCATGTTGTTGCAAATGGTAGGATTTGTTTCTTTCTTATGGCTGAATAATATTCCATTGTGTATATGTACCACTTCTTCTTTATCCATTCATCTACTGGTGGACACTTAGGTTGTTTCCATTTCTTGGCTATTGTAAATAGTGCTTCGATAAACATAGGGGTGCATATGTCTTTTTCAAACTGGGCTGCTGCATTCTTAGGGTAAATACCTAGGAGTGGAATTCCTGGGTCAAATGGTATTTCTATTTTGAGTTTCTTGAGGAACCTCCATACTGCTTTCCCCAATGGTTGAACTAATTTGCATTCCCACCAGCAGTGTAGGAGGGCTCCCTTTTCTCCACATCCTTGCCAACATTTGTTGTTGTTTGTGTTTTGGATGTTGGCCATCCTAACTGGTGTGAGGTGATATCTCATTGTGGTTTTAATCGGCATTTCTCTGATGATTAGTGATGTGGAGCATCTTTTCATGTGCCTGTTGGCCATCTGAATTTCTTCTTTGGAGAAGTGTCTATTCATGTCCTCTGCCCATTTCTTAATTGGATTATTTACTTTATGTTTGTTGAGGTGCGTGAGTTCTTTATATATTTTGGATGCCAACCCCTTATCGCATACGTCATTTATGAATATATTCTCCCATACTGTAGGATGTCTTTTTGTTCTACTGATGGTGTCCTTTGCTCAGAAGCTTTTCAGCTTGATATAGTCACACTTGTTCATTTTTGCTTTTGTTTCCCTTGCTCGCGGAGATACGTTCATAAAGAAGTCACTCATGTTTATGTCCAAGAAATTTTGGCCTATGTTTTTTTCTAAGAGTTTCATGGTTTCATGACTTACATTAAGGTCTTTGATCCATTTTGAGTTGACTTTTGTGTATGGGGCTAGACAGTAGTCCAGTTTCATTCTCATACATGTAGCTGTCCAGTTTTGCCAACACCAGCTGCTGAAGAGGCTGTCATCTCCCCATTGTATATCCAAGGCTCCTTTATCAAATATTAACTGACTGTATATGTTTGGGTTAATGTTTGGATTTTCTATTGTGTTCCACTGTTCTGTGGATCTGTTTTTGTGCCAATACCATATTGTCTTGATTACTGTGGTTTTGTAGTAAAGCTTGAAATCAGGGAGCGTAATTCCCCGTGTTATTCCTCCTTCTCAGGATTGCTTTGGCTATTCGGGGTCTTTTGTGGTTCCATATGAATTTTAGAATTATTTGTTCCAGTTCATTGAAGAACGCTGTTGGTATTTTGATAGGGATTGTGTTGAATCTGTACCATCCTTGCATCCCTGGGATGAATCCCACTTGATTGTGGTGTATGATCCTCTTGATGTATTTTTGAATTCGGTTTGCTAATATTTTATTGAGATTTTTGCATCTACGTTCATCAGGGATATTGGTCTGTAATTTTCTTTTTCGGTGAGGTCTTTACCAGGTTTTGGTATTAGAGTGATGCTGGCTTCATAGAATGAGTTTGGAAGTATTCCCTCCTCTTCTATTTTTTGGGAAACTTTATGGAGAATGGGTGTTATTTCTTCTCTATATGTCTGGTAGAATTCAGAGGTGAATCCATCTGGTCTGGGGGTTTTGTTCTTGGGTGGTTTTTTGATTACCGCTTCAATTTTGTTGCTGGTGATTGGTCTGTGTAGTTTTTCTGTTTCTTGTTTGGTCAGTTTTGGAAGGTTGTATTTTTTTAAGAAGTTGTCCATTTCTTCTAGGTTTTCCAGTGTGTTAGCATATAGATTCTCATAACATTCTCTTATAATTCTTTGTATTTCTGTGGGGTCTGTCGTTATTTTTCTTTTCTCATTTCTGATTCTGTTTATGTGTGTAAATTCTCTTTTTCTCTTAATGAGTCTGGCTAGGGGTTTATCTATTTTGTTTATTTTTTCAAAGAACGATTTCTTGGTTTCATTGATTTTTTCTATTGTTTTATTCTTCTCAATTTTATTTATTTTTTCTCTGATCTTTACTATGTCCCTCCTTCTGGTGACTTTGGGTCTCATTTGTTCTTCTTTTCCAATTTCAGTAATTGTGTCTATTCATTTGGGAATGTTCTTCCTTCTTTAAATAGGCCTGGATTGCAATATACTTTCCTCTTAGAACTGCCTTTGCTGCGTCCCACAGAAGTTGTGGCTTTGTGTTGTTGTTGTCATTAGTCTCCATATAGTCTTTGATTTCTGTTTTGATTTGGTTGTTAACCCATTGAGCAATTAGAAGAATGTTGTTAAGCCTCCATGTATTTGTGAGCCTTTTTGTTTTCTTTCTAAAATTTATCTCTAGTTTTATGCCTTTGTGATCTGAAAAGTTGGTTGGTAGAAGTTCAATATTTTTTAATTTACTGAGGTTCTTTTTTGTGGCCTAGTATGTGGTCTATTCTGGAAAATGTTCCATGTGCACTTGAGAAGAATGTGTATCCTGTTGCTTTTGGGTGTAGAGTTCTGTAGATGTCTGTTAGGTCCATCTGTTCTAGTGTGTTGTTCAGTGCCTCTGTGTGTTTGCTTATTTTCTGTCTGGTTGATCTGTCCTTTGGAGCGAGTGGTGTGTTGAAGTCTCCTAAAATGAATGCATTGCTTTCTATTTCCTCCTTTAATTCTGTTAGTATTTTTTTTACATATGCCAGTGCTCCCATATTGGGTGCATATATATTTAAAATGGTTATATCCTCTTGTTGGCCTGACCCCTTTATCATTATGTAATGTCCTTCTTTATCTCTTGCTACTTTCTTCGTTTTGAAGTCTATTTTGTCTGATACAAGTACTGCAACACCTGCTTTTTTCTCCTTGTTGTTTGCATGAAATATGTTTTTCCATCCCTTCACTTTTAGTCTGGGGATATCTTTGCGTTTGAGGTGAGTTTCTTGTAGGCAGCATATAGATGGGTCTTGCTTTTTTATCCATTCTATTACTCTGTGTCTTTTGATTGGTGCATTCAGTCCATTTACGTTTAGGGTGATTATCGAAAGATATGTACTTATTGCCATTGCTGGCTTTAGATTCGTGGTTACCAAGGGTTCAAGGGTTGCTTCTTTACTATCTAACAATCTAACTTAACTTTCTTGTTAAGTTATTGTAAACACAGTCTGATGTTTCTTTATTTCTCTCCTTCTTATTCCTCCTCCTCCATTCTTTATATACTAGGTGTTTTATTCTTTGCCTTTAGTTAGTATTTGGATGGTCTGCTTTCTTTGCTATGATTTTATTTTCTCTGGTGACATCTTTTTAGCCTTAGGAGTGCTTCCCTCTAGAGTAGTTCCTTTAAAATGTTCTGTAGAGGTGGTTTATGGGAGGCAAATTCTCTCAACTTTCACTTGTCTGGAAATTTTTTAATCCGTCCGTCATATTTAAATGATAACCGTGCTGGATACAATATTCTTGGTTCAAGGCCCTTCTGTTTCATTACATTAAATATATCATGCCATTCTCTTCTGGCCTGTAAGATTTCTGTTGAGAAGTCTAATGGGTTTTCCTTTGCAGGTGATCTTTTTTCTCTCTTTAGCTGCCTTAAATACTCTGTCCTTATCTTTGATTTTTGCCATTTTAATTATTAGGTGTCTTGGTGTTGTCTTCCTTGAGTCCCTTTTGTTGGGAGATCTGTGGGCTTCCGTGGACTGTGAGACTATTTCCTTCCCCAGCGTGGGGAAGTTTTCAGCAATTATTTCTTCAAAGACACTTTCTGTTCCTTTTTCTCTCTCTTCTTCCTCTGGTACTCCTATAATGTGAATATTCTTCCGTTTGGATTGGTCACACAGTTCTCTTAATATTCTTTCACTGCTAGAGATCCTTTTATCTCTCTCTGCCTCAGCTGCTCTGTATTCCTGTTCTCTGATTTCTATTCCATTAACAGTCTCTTGCATCTTGTCCAGTCTGCTGCTAAGCCCATCAATGGCTTGTCTCATTTCTGCATTGTCTTTCCTGACTTCCCTCACTTCCTCCCTCAGCTCTTGCATATTTCTGTGTAGATCCATAAGCATGATTATGACTTTTATTCTGAATTCTTTTTCAGGAAGATTGTGCATTTCCATCCCTTCAGTCTCCCTCTCTGCTGTTGTCTGCGTCTCTGTGAGCTTGGTCTGTACCATATTCCTCTGTCTTTTCATGGTGATAGAAGTGGTCGCTGGTAGGTGCCACATATGTCAGCTGGGCTCTTTAAGACTTAAAAAAAGAAGGAAGAGAAACAAAATAGAAAAAAAAGAAAGAAAAGAAAAAAAGAAACCAAAAAAAAAAACCCCGCCCACTGGGAGTAGATTCTGTGAGGATGCTGTAGGTGGCGCTGTTGCTCCACTATTGGGCAGACATGGCCATGCAGCTCCGCAGGACCATTCGTAGCTCTGGCTGGGGCGACAACAAATTGGAGGCTGTTGTTCTCTGTGTGAAGTTTCAGTGCGGTTACTTTTTCCCAGTCGCTAGGCAAGGGGTCCGAAGTTCCTCAGGACTCCCAGCCTGCTGGGCCGATAGTGCTGGCACGATCCTGGGCCCTTGCCTCTTCAAGACTACCACAAAAAGCGTGCACTTTTCTTTTGTCCCGGGGAGCCTGCTGCAAGGACCCGGGCATTCACTGCTCAAAACCTGCACCTTCTGCCTCTCCAATATCCGATACACTGCGTGATGTGTGTCAGCGCTCCCGGCGCAGATCACCAGGACTGATTATTTCGCGGGCCTGTACTTCCACTCCCACCCGGCTCTGAATCCTCTCCTCCCTCCAGTGCGCTGGGGTGGGGGAGTGTTCGGGTCCTGCTGGGTCATGGCTCCGTATCTTACCCGCTTCGCGGGGTGCCGAGTCCTCTCAGGTGCAGATGCAGGCTGTGTGCTGTCCTGTATATTCTGGTCTCTCTTTTAGGAATAGTTGTATTTGCTGTATTTTCATAGGTATATATGGTTTTGGAAGATTTCCGCCGCCCTGCTCACACTGCCATGTTCCTGGAACCCTACAACAAGGTAGTTTTAAGGAAAACTAGTGTGAGCAAAGTTTCATACTAAGTTGATCTTCCTCTTATTTGTGCTCTTCTAACACTTAAAACACTTTGCTTCCAAACAAACAGGGTCCTCTCTCTCTCAGGCTTCCACTCTATGAAGCCTCTCAACCCAAGGAGGCGTGCTCTGCTTCCCCTCTGCTCAGCCAGCACTTATTCTTCAGGATTTCTGGAGCAAGAAGGTAAAGGTTAGTTCCATATTCAGAACTCCTCCTTGGAGGTAACTTGGTCATCTTTAATGCTCTTAATGCTTTCAAGTTCTCGTCACTTCACACACATTGGATGTGCACATATCGGATGCCCTTGCCAGCCTGTTTGGGGTTGTGGGGGCCATGTGACAAGTGCTGGTCAGTGAGCTGTGAGTAGAAGTGATGTGTGTCACTCTGAGGATGTGAGCACCCAATCGTGGCTGCCGACCTTTTTAGCAACCCCTTTTCTTTTGGAGATGATGATGAGAAAAGTCCAAGTCCCTGAACGACTGTGATGATCAGAAGCCCAATGCTCCAATGATGGACATGTCACATAAGCAAGACAAACAAACCATTTATTATTTTAAGTCACTGAGATTTGGCGATTGTTTGCTGCACAAGCATGAGCTAGCCTATCCTGAGTGACACAGTATCATATAGTATATTGTCATAGTGGTGTTCTTGTGGCATTTGCTTCAATCTTTCTTTGGTTTGGAATCCATAGGAGTGACTCTTAATGGTAGAATTTCTGCCAAGGGAAAGGGAGCATGAGAGCCCCTGCTGGGGCATAATTGGGGCAAATAGAACCTGTATATACATCTGACAGCAGCTGCCTACACAGCCTACCTGAAGGCTTGGTTTTGATGATGGTTTAACTGATAGATATTTTTGAGTTTTCATTTTTTGATTGCGAATGAAAGCATAGGGTGTCAACTGCCGATTGTATTAGCCCAAAATCTTTTCACTGCATTTTCTTAACATTTTGACTCTCAGACATTGCCTAAAAATAAAGGAAGCTGGTGGAAGCCATCGACTGCAGAATCTACTACTTAATACACATGTTTGGGGAGGGTTTCTTTCCTTGCTATCTTTAACAGATGCAATTAGTGTAAAAAGAAGGTAAAGGAAGCTACTTTGCAATTATCAAACAGCTTGAAAATAAAACCACAGCACTCACACTGATGGTACTGCCAAAGCCTCCCTGAAAAAACAGTTTCTGAAGCTTAAGTAGGAAACATGCATTGTAAGAGTGATGACAGTGATTCACCAATAATTCTGTAAAATATGACTAATAGTATTGGAACAAGAATAAAGATTTTAGATTTTTTTTTTGGTGGGGGAGGGAACACACACAAACACAATGACCAGTCTTTGGTTATAGACAAATCAGATCTAACTTTTTAATATTAAAGTCATCTACCTGCCAGAAACTCAAAAACTTTTTATGAACAGTTTTTCAAAGACACTGTCTAGTCTTTTCTTAAATAAAGTGAGTTGTCAAATCAGCAGAGAATTAAGATGTATTTATTTAAAAGAAAAAAAAAACTCAAGCAGAAGGGTATCTGATGTTTTACAGACATTCCAACACCTTCAGGAAATTTGAACTCACACCAAAGGGTCTGATAGTCATTTGAGGCTCCATCTGTACCGGAACACATGTGCGCGCACAATGCACATTGAATCACTCCAGTGGAAAAAAAAAAAAAGAACCCTCGTCTTGAATTATAGAAGCCTTCTACCATTCTTCTTAACCACAAAATCTTTGGCAGCTGGAAACAGAATGACTAGAGTGATCTGGTCATAAAGCTTCCCTCGGTGCTAGAAGCCTCAATGCTGAGCAATAACGCCACTACTGCTCGAGGGACACAGGGACTATAAACTACATGGCCTAGAAGAAATCTAAGACTGAGGGACAATTTTGGAAACTAAGGAGGATTACTTGTTTTGATTTGTCTCAGATAGCTGCTTCTCAGTTTTTTCTAAGTTTAATTATTTGCTTCATGTTGTCAATTTGTATCTAGAATTTGAACATGCTAAAATTAATTTTCATTTTTCTCTCTTGTAACCAAAAATATCCCGGCCATTTTAAATCCTTGATCTGTAAAAACAATGTTCTAGTATACTGGAGGTAAAGTAATTCGAAATTTTAGAGGTTTCATTTGGGTGAATTCATTATCAGATTGGTGGCAATATACCTTAAAGATTAATTGCTTCAATTTATTGTAATCTTATTGTTCTGGGTATGTGTTACCTAATATACATCATCTCATTTAATCTTTACAGGAAGCCTACTATTATTATTCCCATTCTACAGATACAGATGAGAAAACTGAGTCTTAACGATGTTACGGCTTGTCCAAGCTCATGCAGCTTAGAAATAGAAAACAGGATCCACACTCATTCCTCTTAACTTCCTGTGTTGACATCTTCGATACTCTTTACTCTTCTACTTTTATAAAATGCTATTTTCTCTTGAAAGGAGCATCTGCACATCTTTGAAAAAGATAATTTGTGTTTACATAAGGATTTCCATTCGAAAGGAGATACAGATGGTTAAGTGCCTGCAAGCACAGAGTCTGGAGCCAGGACCACTGTCTCCTAGCGGGGGGTCCATGAGTGAATCACGTGTATTCCCTGTGTTTCCGCTCTGTGCCACATAGTCTTGCCAGGAAAATTTATTTATTTTTTGGACTTAGAAAGCCCTAACCATGTCCAGCAGATAATATGCAGGTGTAGGTGTTATTATTACATGTATCTATAAATATCATATCATGTACGTAAGTCAGTCAGCACCCACAAGTAAGCTATCCCAGCTCAGCCACCCAACTCACACAAAAAAGCCTTTTCAAGAGGTTAAATGGGAGCTTCACTGCAGCTGTGACTCAAAGAAGCCCAGGTCCAGAGCAGGACACAATGAAAAAGTGATGTGTGCCATGCTGGCTCATAAACTTTCACCTTAAACTCTGCCCACGTCCCCTCCCAAAATTCATGACAGAGGAGTCCCATGCTGAACTTCATCTCACATTTCAACAGTTCCTTGGGCCATCTCAGTTGATGCAGTTCAGATTTCCTGCTGGTCAGGTAGTACTAGTATCTACATCTCCCTTTTATTCCCTCCACATCATCCCAGGCCTTTCTTCACTGAGGAGGCACTTCCGGATCTGGACTAAAAATTGAAACTGTGGAGTAACAGTGGGGGCAGCAAAGCTGGGAGCTTGGAAGGGCTCATTAATCAGGATCCAGAACTGCCACGGGTTGGAACCTGGGAAGGGGGGCACATGCTGCCCCCAGGGTCAGTGTGGAAGGGCTTGCCTTTTTTCTTCTTTTCGCTTTTTCCGTGGTGCCTCCAAAAATGTGCACGCTCTGGCACCTAGCCAGGGGGTGATTTCTTTGTTTAAGGGAAAGTGTGAAGTATTTCGCATTAAATGAAGAACTTCAGACATTTCCAGGAATCTGTCCTTTGAGGGCTTGTTAAAATTCAACAAAGACTCACTTATGCTTTAAGAGAAACTCTTCTTCCTTCACTGAGTTGCTTGGGGGATTTTCATTTCTTTCTGTAACATCAGTCCATTTTTGCTTTAGTTCCTTCTCTCAGAGGAGTTATGGCCAAAATGCATTCTTTTTATTTTTAAACCTTCAGATCTCTCTTGTTCTTATTTAATGTCATCTGTTCTTAGTATTCATATTAAAAAAAATAAGACATGTGAGTTGATTTTAACTGCATTATCCATTTGTTAGGAGTGACAGAAACACTTAACTTTGATTTTTTGAAATCACAAAAATCACAGGGGATTTACTAAGACACTAATTTTCGTCTGAGTTTGTGATTTCTCCTTCCAAGTTTCATAAGACTCTATGTCATCCATCTTCACAAGGGATGCCAGGAAATAAGTTTAGGAGGAAATATCCAAATGAAAGTTAATTTTTGCCTCCTGTATTTATCTGGGCATAAACATGTATCTAACCTTTTTGGGTGGTGAATAAAAAATGTTCTTTTTCAAAAATATGAAAAAGATTGTAAACTACAGGAAGTTAAAGTTCCATTCCCTGCTGTGTGCCCATTAGTCAGCAGAATGCTTGGCATATATATGATGTTCAAAACGTTGTCTGCAGGAATAAGTGAATAAATTTAAAAATGATAAAATATTCAACCTTTAAAATGACTTTAAATGGGCTCTTTTATCTCTTATTATTAAGCACTGGAACTTGTTCTCCAGTACCATTTGTACATGAATTCACAGGGAACTGTATGCTGTTAACACCGTGTAGGAAAGAAACAAACTCAGCACTTCTCACTAATGTGGGGGACTAACATTGTATTTCCAGGTCCTCTCGGGCATAGTGCCCGTACGGCGGCGTGGCATGACGTTTGGTTCTACACAGCTGCATGGCCATACCTGCAATTCGATCAGCAGCCATCTCAGAATTGTATCCATGACACACTTTATATCTTCAATGAAACGTATGAAGAAGGATTAGTCTTTATTATTGTTGGAGAACTCCCACTTAATACCAAAAGAGTGTTTAAGTGAGATTATTTCCTGCCTAATTATATTTGATTAAGTCATCTGGGATAATGTAAACTGATTATGTGCATGACTGTAGATAGCTTTCTTACTACATAATAGAGGATGTAAGTAATGTCATTCATGTAATTCAATTAACTGAAAAATTCCTTGTTTTAATCATATGGCAAGCCTTCTATGAGAATTGGGGAGGATTTAAACAGTGAAACTAAAAGATAGTTCTCTAAAATCTATCATTTATCTATAATCTATATATGAGATGAGCAGCCAAGGTTGAGAAAGAACTACTCCTGTCACTAAAACTGGTTCTTCCTTGAGGACAGTTTCCTTGGGAGCTCTCTTAACTAGCAGCTCTTTTCTCTTCCATACTCTCCTACCCCTGGGCTGGAGATGGGCTAATGCACTTGTTCCTCACTGCTACTTCTAGGCAATCCTTCCTCCTTTCATCCATCCTTCCAGCTTTAAAGCTCATGCTGTGAGAGCTCGTATTACCCTTCCTTGTTGTACTCATTTACTGACCCTGCTGGTCACTCTCCCTTTTCCCTTCAAGGATTTAGTTCTTAGATGAAAGTCAGTCTCTCCTAAACTGCTCCTGTCTTATTCTGGCAATTTCAAAATCTGTGTAATAGATTTCAATCTAGCTTCTCAGTCCCTTGACCCCTTTCTTCTAAAATGATCACCCTCCATCTACATAAGATAACCAGTACAAAGGTCATGCCATATTGTTTCTTTTTACTAACAACTCTTAACTGAAAAATTTCAGTTTCTGGACTCTGTCTCCATGACCATCACCTTTTATCTTTCCAGTTCACATGTATGTACACCCCATTGGGGTCAATATCATTTGCTCATGACACTTTTTCACTGTCCCCGTTATAGAACACCCTTCCTTATTCACCCACCTTACATTCCATGACCCATCACTATCATTGCTCTCTCTTCCCTTGCATTGTATATATTTTGCAGAATTTCATCCACGGTTAAATCCATCTCTTTGCCTACTCCACATCTGCTCCTATACAGCTAACTATGGCTGCAGAAAAACACGACCATAATGATTGTCTTCCTTTAAATTTATGACCTCTAATCTCAGTGGGTGCTTAATGATGACTGGCAATCATATTACATTTCCCTAGTCCCTTCATTCTCCCACTCTACCTCAAAAATATTTCCTACTTTTTTTTCTCTCCTTAAAGTTCTAATACTTCCTTTTATATTCTGACTTCCAGTTAATGATCTTGCTTCCAGAGAAAATAGAAACATGCAGAAGAAAGCTTCCCCAAGCTTCTCGCATAGTAACTATTCACCTACTTGCCTCTGTTCCTTTGACAGTACATAACTCAAGGGTGTTTCTCTCTGAAGACAATTCTCTCACTTGGCAGGAGACTGCTTGCTTTCTCTCCTGCTTCTAGACATGTTCTCCATCCTGTATCATTTTCTACTAGATCATTTATATCAACTTACAACACTCTCTTATTTCTCCAATCTGAAAAAAAGATTTTATTGACACTGTCCCCAGTCAGCTACTGCTGAAATTCTCATTTCTTTTTTACTTAAAAACTCTCAAAATATTGTCTAAATTAAGTGCTCAATTATTTTCCTACCTTTCTTTCTTAAACTCTCACCAATCAAGCTTTTGAGATGAACATGCTCTTACTGAATCATCAATGACTTCCAAATTGCTAAATCCAAATCAATCATTTTTCACCATCTCACTTGACCCATCATCAGAATTTGATACAGTCGATCACTCCCTCTTCCTTGAAAGTCTCCTCATGTAGATTCCAGGATGCTGTACTCTTTAGGTTTTCCTTTTTTATCGACTGGCTACTCCTTCTAGGGCTCCTCTGAGGGTTTCTTTTCATTTCTCTCATCACGAACTGCTGGAGTGCCACTGGGCTAAGCCCTCGGACTC
Organism: Smutsia gigantea; assembly: GCA_032199065.1. NCBI lineage: Eukaryota > Metazoa > Chordata > Mammalia > Pholidota > Manidae > Smutsia > Smutsia gigantea. The sequence goes on from JAVSCE010016173.1 coordinate 12,501, forward strand.
TTCTCTCCCTATGCGCACTATTTGGGCAGTCTTATCTTTTTCATGATTTCAAAAATCATTTCTCCGTTGCCAACTGCCAGATGGATATCTTAATCCTGGGCCTTTTGTCTTCAGCTCTAGGTCACTCTACGTAAGTAGCTAATAAGCACCTCAAATTTAGCAGGTCTCGAATCACATTCTTACCCTCCCCTCCCAATCTTCTTCTCACAGTGTCTTCTCTGTATCTGCAGGTGGCACCCCCACACTTCCGTTTGCCCAGGCCCAAGTCTCTGGACTGAGTCGCACTCCTCTCATACCCTGCTTTCAGTCCATCACCAAGTATCCTCACTCTACCTTTGTCTACATAAAACCCCCAAAATTGTCTACAATCCAAACCCTTTGCATTCCCTTCATGTCTCTCAGTTTAGTCCAAGTCATTATCATTTCTTGAATGAATAATTGTAATCCTCTAGGTAGTATCCCCATTTCTGCCTTTGTCACCTCAACAGTTTATCACTATAGCCAACTTAAAAAGCATGTATTCAAACATCTCACCCTTCTACATAAACCCTCTAAGGGCTTCTCATCTCACTCAGAGTAAAAGCCAAAATCCTTATATTGGGCTACATAACCTGGTCCTAGTTATGTCTCTGTGACGATTTTGCTGGTTGCTCTCTTCTGGTCATATGACCAGTGTCCTCTGGTTCTCACACTGCATGCATTGTCTGCCTTCAAAGCTTTTGTACTTGTTTCCTCTGCAAAACAAATTTCTACCGTGAATGCACATGACTGGATTCCTGCTCATCTCCATTGAAGTATAAATAGTGAAGCATTTCCTGGCTACCATATTTAAAATTCTATTCCCTATTCCTTTCACTTCCTTTATTTTTCTCTGTAACACCTATCATTATCAAGCTTACTGTATGTATTACTTGTTTATTTTATCTATTTCCTATCTCCTTTCAGTAGAGTATGAGCTTCATTCTGTTGTGTTAACTACTGTACTTCCAAGCATTGAGTAAATATTTGTTGAATAAATGAATGAATGGAACAATGCTTCTATTTACCAAATGGCCAAAGATATTATTGATATCTCAGAGAAAAAATGACCAGAGAAAAAAAATTATTTTAAATGTTTAAAAAAGATTACAGTGAAATAGAAGACTTTTAACTGAGAATTGTGTTAGTATATTCAAGAAGCTAAAACACAGTTGTGGAAACAGATTGTGTCGAATGTAAATGTAAAACAAATTGTGTAGATTCTGTCCTGTATTTACAGCCACATAGCTTACATGAGAATCTCTTAGTGTTAAGAACATTTTTTTCTTCATAAGAGTTTGATGGAGTGTTAAGGTGAAGTTCAGTGCATCTTCTAATACTCAGTGAATAAACACCAATTTATATAGAACAGAAAACTAACAAGGCTCCAGTAGCAATAATAGAAATAGAATAACTGATTTGGAACATCTTATTTAGTACTATTCGTTAGTTTTATGGTGTTATTCCTTTATAGACTTAAATAGATAACCTAACATTTAGGGCCAAAATGAAGTATATGAAGCAGGGAAACCTGTCACCCATCATGTAGATACTATACTTGTGTTTTAGTAGAATACTAGACAATTCCATTAGCCCTTATGAGGTCCTTTTCACCTAAATCAGTTATTAGCACTTTATATACTTGTGGGGGTTGTGTATCACATTGTTAATCACACTATGTTTCCTCTCCTGCCAGTAACTATAGAGTTACTTCTGCAGATCTGATCTTCTTTCTTTCAGTGAGTGTAAAGCAACCAGAGACAGCTTGAGGAATTCCAAATGCTGTCAAAAAAAAGCAGACTGAATTAGCTGAGGGAGGAGAAGGGAAGTGGAGAAGAGCAGTTGCATGAGTTCATGGGCCTGACTTTTTATCATGCCTACTCTCGGGGCCACATCAGTGGCCTTGCTTTCATGTCAGAAGCAGTGTAAGTCATAATTAGAATATGGAATATTGCAAAAAAGGGGAAAAGGCCCCATCTGTGTAGCCACTTTAACTACAAGCCCAGAACCTGTTTTACAGCTGAGGCACAAAGACTGTATTAATACATGTGGTTAGTTCCTTTTCTATACACACTGTAGCTTCATTGTGTCTGCTTTTCCTAGGTGGAGCAAACACAGACATAAAATATTTTGCTCTCTTCTTGCTGTTACACTTCCTTTCTCACCAGATGCAGCAAACCCCTTCCTAAGCCATTCTGTCTGTGCTGCTCTGCATGCTGACACCAATCAGCTTGCAAGTGAGCAGTGCTGTCAGCACTGGATATTTTCTCCTCCATTGTCACTGGTCTAATGACATCCTCTGGTTTATGCACTTTTCTCTCCAACACCACCATAAGCTAGAATAACTCACTCAGTCTGGGTGTTAGGCACCTCTCCAATAATTCATGCCAAGTAAAGGAAATCCCTAGACTTAAGGACAAATAGTGTAGCATATGTACAGAGTACAATGCAGCCTCCATGTGTAAACTTTCCATTTAATATAATGAAATAAAGCATTTCAATGTGCATGGTGCCTTTTTTTTTTTTGCAGATAAAGAAGTAATTAGGGACAAGAGATCCTCGTACAATAGGACTATTATTCCTGAAATCATTATACATGTAAGTGGAAGTTTTGTATGTGTTGGTGGATTTCAGAGTCTAGAATGCTATGGGAGCTTAACAAATAATTGTTAATTATTTTTTAAGCACAAGTGTTGACTGAGTCATAAAGCTAATGAATGTCTTTGGGAATATTTTTTAGATAGCAACAATTTATCCAGACTCGGTATCAGGGTTTGAAGAAACGTGTTTACTCCTGTATCAGCTTGCAAATGCCATATACTTTTTTGTGTATTCAGAAGCCACTGGTGTCCAACGCATAGTAGGTGTTCCAAAATGTTTTAAATAGTTGAACTGAAGTTCCTGGATTGTTATAAATTTTTGGGGGGGGGTTTGTTTTGGCAGCTAGGCCAATTGAGAGCTGTATTCTGGCCATTCTAAAGACAAATGCTTAGGAACGATGTGTTAGGATTCTGTTCAGCACTACTTCTCTTCGAAACTTTCTCCTCCTTAGAATTCTTCTGGTTAAAATGAGTGAGGTCATTAGAACCAGGGAAAACTAAGATTCAATTCATACTATTATACATAAAATGTCTGTAATATATTTATATTTTTACCTTCCCAACTTAGTACATTTTATTTCTACCTTCAGTAATAATAATCTCAGAATACAGATGTTTATTAAACATTCTCTCAGTACTGGTTAGTGAAGGGTGAAATGCAACAGAAACATTAGGCCATAGCTACCTTCATAATAATCATACAACATAGTAGCTCTGAATGATCTAATGTGGAAATCATCATATAACAATAGCATAAATTAAACTCTCAACAAAATGGGCATAGAGGGCAAGTACCTCAACATAATAAAGGCCATATATGACAAACCCACAGCCAACATTATACTTAACAGCGAGAAGCTGAAAGCTTTTCCATTAAGATTGGGGAGCAAGACAAGGATGCCCACTCTCCTCACTTTTATTCAACATAGTACTGGAGGTCCTAGCCACGGCAATCAGACAATACAAAGAAATAAAAGGCATCCAGATTGGCAAGGAAGAAGTTAAACTGTCCCTGTTTGCAGATGACATGATATTGTACATAAAAAACCCTAAAGAATCCACTCCAAAACTATTAGATCTAATATCTGAATTCAGCAAAGTTGCAGGACACAAAATTAATACACAGAAATCTGTTGCATTCCTATACAGTAAAGATGACCTAGCAGAGAGAGAAATCAGGAAAACAATTCCATTCACAATCGCATCAAAAAGAATAAAATACCTAGGAATAAACCTAGCCAAGGAAGTGAAAGACCTATACCCTGAAAACTATAAGACACTCTTAAGAGAAATTAAAGAGGACACTAATAAATGGAAATTCATCCCTTGCTCTTGGCTAGGAAGAATTAATATTGTCAAAATGGCCATCCTGCCTAAAGCAATCTACAGATTCAATGCAATCCCTATCAAAGTACCAACAGCATTCTTCAATGAACTAGAACAAATAGTTCTAAAATTCATATGGAACCACAAAAGACCCCGAATAGCCAAGCAATCCTGAGAAGGAAGAATAAAGCAGGGGGAATTATGCTCCCTGACTTCAAACTCTACTACAAAGCCAGAGTAATCAAGATAAGTTGGTACTGGCACAAGAACAGACCCATAGACCAGTGGAACAGAATAGAGAGCCCAGTTATAAACCCAAGCATGTATAGTCAATTAATATATGATAAAGGAGCCATGGATATACATTGGGGAAATGACAGTTTCTTCAACAGCTGGTGTTGGCAAAACTGGACAGCTACATGTAAGAGAATGAAAGTGGATTACAGTCTAACCCCGTACACAAAAGTAAACTCAAAATGGATCAAAGACCTGAATGTAAGTCATGAAACCATAAAACTCTTAGAAAAAAACACAGGCAAAAATCTCTTGGACATAAACATGAGCAACTTCTTCATGAACATATCTCCCTGGGCAAGGGAAACAAAAGCAAAAATGAACAAGTGGAACTATATCAAACTAAAAAGCTTCCGTACTGGAAAGGACACCATCAGTAGAACAAAAAGACATCCTACAGTATAGGAAAAGATATTCATAAATGACATATGATAAGGGGTTGACATCCAAATTATATAAAGCGCTTACGCACCTCAACAAAAAGAAAATAAGCCAATTAAAAAATGGGCAGAGGATCTGAACAGACACTTCTCCAAAGAAGAAATTCAGATGGCCAACAGGCACACAAAAAGATGTTCCACATCCCTAATCATCAGAGCAATGCAAATTAAAACCACAATGAGATATCACCTCACACCAGTTAGGATGGCCGCCATCTAAAACACAAACAACAACAAATGTTGGTGAGGATGTGGAGAAAGGGGAACCCTCCTACACTGCTGGTGGGAATGTAAACTAGTTCAATCATTGTGGAAAGCAGTATGGAGGTTCCTCAAAAAACTCAAAAAAGAAATACCATTTGTCACAGGAATTCCACTCCTAGGAATTTACCCTAAGAATGCAGCAATGAAGTTTGAAAAAGACATATGCACCCATGTGTTTATCACAGCACTATTTACAATAGCCAAGAAATGGAAGCAACCTAAGTGTCCATCAGTAGATGAATGGATAAAGAAGAGGTGGTACATATACACAATGGAATATTATTCAGCCATGAGAAGAAAACAAATCCTACCATTTGCAACTACATGGATGGAGCTAGAGGGTATTATGCTCAGTGAAATAAGCCAGGCAGAGAAAGACAAGTATCAAATGATTTTACTCATCTGTGGAGTATAAGAACAAAGGAAAAACTGAAGGAACAAAACAGCAGCAGACTCACAGAACCCAAGAATGGACTAACAGTTACCAAAGGGAAAGGGACTGGGGAGGATGGGTGGGAAGGGAGGGATAAGGGGGGAAAAGGGGCATTATGATTAGCATACATAATATAGTGGGGAGAGGACACAGGAAAGGCAGTATTTACAGAGAAGACAAGTAATGATTCTATAGCATCTTACTACGCTGATGGGCAGTGACTGTAATGGGGTATGTGGGGGGGGACTTGAAAATAGGGGGTCTAGTAACCATAATGGTGTTCAAGTAATTGTATATTAACAATAGTAAAAATTTTTTTTTAAATGCTCAAAGAAAACCACCTCCTATTTTGGAAAATAGTATCCACTACAATGAACTAGACAGTTTCCCAATCTAAAGACTTTCTGATGAGATCAGTGATATTAACAAATGTGTTTTGATACTGTATAATAAAGTGCATGAATATTTTTTTTTTAAGTAGCATAAATTACATGAAAATGGAGCCAACTAATAAGAAAAGGGAAGAAAAGATAGGATGTAACATACTTAAGATTGAAACAAGATTTGTTGGGAAATTCCTACAATGTGAGTAGGAAGAGTTGGGAAAAGGATGAATGAAATTATTTGCATGCTATAATTTTGAATTTTAAAAATTTCTTTGTTTTCTTAATTTGGATTAGAAATTTGCTTGATTTGGGCCTAAAGGCTGGTCTTATATTTTAGAATCTCAACTTTATTACTTATCTCTTCCACATGTTTTAATATCAATTTTACTATTTTTAAAGAGATTTTCTTAAAAGCTTAACCATGTCATACATGGAAATTATTTTTTGTTGGCTAAGGAGTCACTTTCTTATTTTTGTTCCTTAGGTAATGTTAGCATCAAAATAAGTAATTATGAAGAGCTTGTTATGTGCAGGCATTGTGCTAAGCAAGCTCCTTTATTTACATTAATAAATATATAATTTTAAATAAATGGTCTCAACATTTTTTCCTAAGAATAATATTTCAAATAAAAAATAAGGAAATAGGTAACATCAGAGCAAGCTGGAAGAATAGGAGGTCCCTAATCTTGTCCCCACCTCAACAATAACTTGACAGCCATCCGTAGACAACAGTGCCTTTTTCAGGAGGTTTGCAGTCCAGGGAGGAGACAGTGAAACCCCAGTGGAGCCCAAGACCAAGGAGAGCCACTGTGAGAAGAAAGGTCCATGACCAGGTAGCTGACTCGCCAATCACGGCCCCAGCTATAGACTCAGAAATAGCCTTGACTTGACTATTGCCTCATTTGGCTTTGGTCATGGCCACAAGCACCATCCACCAATGGACCCAGCAGGAGTCATGCCCACCCGTGCCTGGCCTCATGGGCCTGCTGATGTTGGTGATCCAGCACCAGCCCTTCTTAGCAGTCTGGAAGGAGTCCTGCCCACCCAGGGACCAAGCAGGAGACACATCTATCTTTGGCCCTGAGGCAGGCCCACCAACTTTAGTCTGAGAGCAAGTCTCGAAATGGCCCTGTAAATCAGCCCCAGCTCCTCTCAGCTATGGTCTGGGAGCAGTCCTGCCTGCTGAGGGACCTGGCAGGGTAACACCCATTTGAACCCCTGGAGGCAGGCCCACTGACCTCCATCCAGTTAAGGAGCCTAAGCAGTCCTGTGGTACTGGCATAAAAATAGATACATAGACCAATGTAACAGAAGACAGAACCCAGAAACAAACCTATGCATATATGGTCAACTGATCTTTGAGAAGGGTACCAAGGACATACAAAGTGGAAAGGGATAGTCTCTTCAATAAATGATATTTGGAAAACTCAATATCCACATGCCAAAGAATAAAATTGGACCTGTATCTTACACTATAAACAAAAACTGAACTCAAAATGTATTAAAACCTAAATGTAAGACCTGAAACTATAAAACTACTAGAAGAAAATAGAGGGGCAAAGCTTTTGACCTTGATTATGGCAATCATTTTTTAAATATTTCACCAAAAACACAGGTAACAAATGTAAAAATTAAGAAGTGGGACTATATCAAACGAAAAGGTTCTGCACAGCAAAGGAAACAATGAGCAAAATGAAAAGATAGTCTATAGAATGGGAGAAAATATCTTCATATACGGCAAGGGGTTAATATCTAAAATATATAAGGAACTCATACAACAACTCAATAGCAAAAAAGCAAATAACATGATTTAAGAATGGGTAAAGGACCTGAATAGACATTTTCCCAAAGAAGACATACAGATGGCCAACATGTATATGAAAAGTTGCCCAGCATCACTAGTCGTTAGGGAACTGCAAACCAAAACCACAATGAGATATCACCCCACATCTGTTAGGTTGGCTATTATCAAAAAGACAAAAGATAAACATGGATGAAGGTGTGGTGAAAAGAGAACTCTTTTACACTGTTGGTGGAAGTGTAAATTGGTATAACCATTATGGAAAACAGTATGGATGTTATTTAAAAACTTAAAAATAGAGCTAACACATCAACTACCAGCAATCTCACTTCTGAGTATATATCTATGAGAAATGAAATCAGTATCTTGAAGAGACATCCACCATCCCATGTTCATTGCAGCATTGTTCACAATAGCCAAGACACAGCAACAGCCTATGTGTCCATTGAGAGAAGAATGAACAGAGAAAACATGGTTTATACATACACAAGATGGAATATTATTCAGCCAGAAAAAGGAAATCCTACTATTTGCAACAATATGGATGAAACTGAAGGACATTATGCTAAGTGAAATAAGGCAGACACAGAAATATATATACTGCATGATCTCACTTACATGTGGAATCTAAACTTGTACTCAAAGAACCAGAGAATGGAAAAGTGGTTGCCGGGGCTGAAGGGTAGGGGAAGAGGGAAGAGTTGGTGAAAGGGTATAACCTGAATGTATTTTGGGGATCTAATATTCACCATGGTGACCATAGTTAATAATACTGTTTGTATACTTGAAAATTGTTAAGAGAGTAGATCTTATGTGTTCTTACCACACACACAAAGTTAACTGTGAGGTGATAGATATGTTAATATGCTTGATTGTGGTAATCATTTCATGATATATATGTATATAAAATCACTTTGTACTACTTAAATATATATATAATTTTTATTCATTGTACCGCAATAAGTGTGGGAAAAAAACACAAAACATCAAAAAAAATTAAAGAAGTTAAATAAAAAATAATAAAAATAATGATAAATAATTACTTAGCATTATCTGAGTTTAAGTTGATGTCCTATGCTTTTTAAAACTACTGTTGATATCTGAAATATTGCACATATTCTTTTATTAGAGATAATAATACAGTACTTACCTGACATGTGAAACACATACACATTTTAATTTTATTTTGATCAATAAACATCAATGTCAGTGACAAGAAAAGAGCTAACCATCAATCATAAATCTCATTATAACCATGTTATTGTAGGGTTCTTCTCTGTTTATATATCATATTCTAGAATCACATGACACATTCATCCTATGCAATTTCTATGAAATTTCCTCTTCATGAATATACAGGAAGCCAATATTTTCTAGCTTCTCTTGAGTTTCATTGCAACATGAAGATGACATTGTCCTGCCCATTCCTTCACATCTCTTTAACTGGTCTGTGTCCCCACGCCCCAGTTGGGCCTTGCTGGTAATAGCTGGCACTTTGATCCTCAGACGTTTGCTCTGGGCACTGGTGCTGCCTCATCTTTAAGATGTAGAAATGCCCTGGACTTTCATTATCTCTTTTCATCTCACTATATCCAATGTCACAATCCTTTGCTAATGGCTTTGAAATGCACCCATACTTGTCTTCCTTGTCTTGTTTCTCTCTCCATTTACTGATTTTTCCTGGGATTGCTTGGTCAGTAAATCGCTTGGATTAAATCCGTGGCTAAGTTCTGCCTATCAAAAAAAAAAAAACAACCTAAAGACATTTACTGAGTTCTGATGAATGAAACTACAAAAGGAAATACATCACTTTTAATCTGAGGTACACTTTAAGAGCCAGTGTACCTCTTCCATATCTTTTCTCCTTTGGCAGCAAATTTGGAGGCCATGTTTTGAAAGCATCCTGTACTCTTGATTCACCATTTGGTGGAACTTTGCTCCAGAGAACTTCTTGCACTCTTTTAGACTTTTATGGCTGATAAATAAATGTTTATTTTGTGAAGCCACTGCTAATCAATTTCTTTTATTACACAAAAAAATCTAGCCTATCCTAATGAATAAAAGCCCTTTTATTGCCGTTATATGTTCATATCTTATTTTCTCCCTTAGATTCAAAGAAGAGTGCATGTGACTTATATGTCTTTATATACTTCTAGTGCTTTAACATAATAAGTGCCCTGTGTATATAGAACAGTGACTAAATGGTTGAATGGTTTACTGCTTAAATGAATTAATGAATAAAAAATGAATTTGATGCTATTAAATAAAGAAGTGTTTGTTTATTAAGAAGTATTCCCACAAGCCAGGTAGACTGACTGTCTTTCCAATGTCGGAAATAACAGCTCATATAACTTAGCAAAGCCTGTTACCATGTGAAAATAACCGCATAAAGTCTCTTGGTTTTAGGATAGAACCATACCTAGATCCTTAGAAACACACTGCCAATTCTACTTGAGCTAGAAATTCTTATGAGAAGCTGACCAGATTTGTTTTTCAGATATTATGCTATTTTCTTGGCCTCTGATCTTGGGGAAGTGTTGGCACATGGCTCCAGTTCCTGCTTCTTAGATTTACTTCCTGAATGGAGAAACCCTGGGCACTGTTTTCCTTTGTTCGGGTGGTTAATTACGTTTCAGGGTGGTACTCACAGGGAAGAACACTTTTACAGCTATTTGCTTCAATCTGGACTGCTCTGCCAATCCTCCTTCCACTTGTGGTCAGTGAACCCAAACTCAGGAGAGGTTAGTTTCCCACCCAAACTGCCCACCCAGGCTGGGAGCTTGAATTTAGCATTTGCTTTCCCTGTCAATTTCATCTTTTTCCACTTGCTTTTACCCTCTTCTGGTTCTCATCGAGTTGAACCCAGCATGGTTTTCCCTTAGTGAACTGCTGTGTTGTTCTAGGCATTAATATCATTGTCAGCACAGTTGTGTGAACAAGTTTTATTGGTTATTTTGGTCTTTTGCTGCCAGTAGGAAGACTAAGTCTATAATAGCAATCAAATGCCTTGGAGAACCATTCATTCCATATTTGTCACTTGCCAATTCCACTGAAGAGGATTTCAACTTCCTATTGGAATGAATTTACTATTTTGGAATTTAAAAATTAGTAGACTATGAATAATAAGTATAGAAAAGAAAAGAAATTTCACCCATAAAACCATCATTCAAAAATAAACACAGTTAAAATTTCTATATATTTTTCCATCCTTTTTATTCCCTAGCAATTATGGATAGTTATATATACATAAACACATATGCACACATACCCAAACTTTTTTTCAAAATGGGATTGCAACCTTTAATACCTTTTATAGTATTTATAATTATCATTTTAACCTTCATAAACAGATTAAAATTAGATGTCATTGTAGATACAGTTTGCATTTCTTTGAATAATATAGTCTTTATAGAATTGAATCTCAGATTCAATATCTCCCTTAGACTTTTGATATATTCCTTTTTCCTTCTCTTTTCATTTTTCTTTTCCTGTGAATTGTTTTCTTTCTGTTTCTTATCTTTCACATTAAAGGCTTTCCTAAAATTCCTGCTAATCCTGGGTTCTTCCTTATATTTAAGAGTAAAGAGACTACAAAGCTGACTATAAGCTCTATGCATGTGATGGGACCTATAGATTTTGAGATTCACAGTAAGGTAATTTGGATGGGCAATTTGTTGGGGCTTCCTCAATATCAGTCATTTTAGTGCTTTCTCGTGGGGTGATCAGTTTCTCCCTGGAAAACTCTAAACTCCTGCCCAGAAATTGAGTCCAGGCTGTAGCATTCAGGTAAACAGAACCCAGGAATTGAGGAAGTCTCCTCCTGCAGTTTGCAGATGTTCCCTTGATCTCCCTGCGGTGGGTTATGTTGGTGGTGGTTATAGCGCACCTACACTCAACTTGTCCGTCTGTCCCTCAGTTCAGAGATCCTCTTTCCAGCTTTCAGAGTGCAAACCTTCAGCCATCCAGTAGAGTAAGGGAGGGGCAGTTACTCCAGACAGAGGGGTTAAGATTGAGGCAGACCACTGCTTCTCAAATAGCTCTCATTTCCTCTGCCTTTCTCAGCCATCACCCTCACTTACAGAGGTATCTGTCAGGAGGTACCTGTAGACACTAATTCCTGAGTCTTCTGGAAACTCCGCGGTGCAGATCAGGCCAAGGCCCCAAAGTCTCGTTGCTCTTGTCCCTACTCCTACTTGCTCTATTCTTGTGGGCTTATGTCTTTTAAAATCATCTCTTTACTGATGTTATAATGGGTTTCAGGAGATAGCAATGTTGGGTGGCCCAAAGCTATCTTTGAAATTAGGCATTTATCTTATAAGAGCATAAGATAAACAATTTTTTTAATGTAAATGGTGAGTTTTATAATTTAAAGATTTTAACTCATTAAACTTTATCATAAGCAATATGACTAGACCTATTTTAGTAATTATTTTATGTATTTTCTTTATATTACCTTCCTCTTTTATTTTGTCCTTGATTTTCTTTTTCTTTCATTTTAAGAAGAAAATACTTACGATGGTTTCTAGACACTTATGTTATCCTATATATTTTTATAAAATTAAATGTCTTAAGTCTTTTGACCTTTTTTAGGTAAATTTAAAAATTAAGAATGCTTTTAATCTTATTCTCCCATCATTGAAAGTATAATTTGTAAATATAGACCAAAATGGTGAAAATTATCTTTGAATTATCATTTTTGTGTTAAATATCTGTTTTGAGAAGTTTTTCCCTTTTAACCATTTAATTGTACTATCATTTTTGTTAACATTAAACTTAATTGTTATTTGGGCACTCATGTGATTTCTTATTACACAGTTTTCTTGTTCTTGAGTTCTTCCTTTGATTCATCTTTAGACCAACTTCTTCAAGCACCTTTTTCAAGAATACTGTTATTTTCCAAAATTTGCAATGACACTATTTTTTGGTGATTTGCACAACGTTCTGGCTCAGTACAAAATTTAAGGCTAATGATTTTCCCCTGAAAAACTCTTGACATTCTTTCCTTTTAGGATGATATGTCACTTGTTTACAATCTCTGGTGTATAAAAAACAGAACTTTATTTTCCATATTTCCTATTGAATTCTGATTCTCAGTCTCCATTCTTTAGGACAGGTGAAAAGCTCACTCCTCCTTGAAATACCCATTTTAGACTTGTTCCATAATTTTATATCCTTATACACTGTGTGTATGTTGGGGTGGGGAGGGGGGATGACGTGTGTGTTGGTTGGCTTGGAACTGAGGGATTTCCCAGACACAGGGCTCCCCCGTGCTAAACCTGGGGAAGTCCTAGGTAACCTGTGATGTGTTGGTCATCCTGGATCATAGACTGCAGTCTTTGGTTACTGTGGCTTGCTTGTCTGGTGACTGTTGTAGAGGGCTGACAGGCTCTTCAAATTCAACTCCTCCCTACTGCTTCCCATACATACTTGGTAGACAGCATCCTTCTGCCTCCTTCCTGGGATCTTGTGTGCCTGATTGAGTAACACAACCATTTGTTTGTTTATTTATTTAATGTCTTGCCATCTCTTGGAACTGCTAAGAGCCAGGTGTGATTTACCTCTGTCTCTGAATCTATAGCAATCTATCTCCTCACCAGGTGAGGATGTACTTTCCTAATCTATGGATAATCCTCCTCCCTCTGTGTTAAGAAAATTATGTCTATGAAATCAAGAGAGCTTTGGCTCATTGTAAAATCTTCTAGGTTCTCCTGAAGGCTTAAAGTTTTGGAGAAAAGCCCGTGAAGACTTGTGGCTCATTTCTCTTTTCTCTCCTGCTTTATGTTTCCTCTGAAAAAATCACATACAGAGATGGTTATCTCCTTGATGGAGAAGGAGAAAAGAACTTAAAATCTCAACATGGCCTCCAGACCCTTAAATTTGGAGGCACTGATTCCCTGCTAAATTTACCCTTTACAAGAAACCTATTCTATTGATCTTCAAAACACTGGGATTTTTTTTCTTTAAATTTTAAAGGTATTTTTTAAGAGACTATTGGAAACCCTTTTGAATTATGGATTTAGATCTCTTGTCAGGCTAGCAAAATTTGTCAATTAATCAGCTACCAGGCTGTGATTTAGCTTATGTTCCAAAGCACAAGGGGCCTTTGGTCCTAATAGATCCTATTTACTTATTTGAATCCCATATGACGCTTGTTCTTCTTTCCAGACAATATATACAATGAATATAAGAAGTTAGGTTGGTCATTTTTCTGTTATCAGTAGTCTCTGCCTTGTTGTAAAAATTGCTGTACATAGAATGTCTCCTATTTCAAGATATTTCTATCTCAAGAAATAGTAGAGCTGCTTGACAGTTTCTTGGGAATAGGTAACCTCACATTAATGGAAATAAGATTTAAAGATACTTTTTCCCTCCATTTTCTTTAATAGTAGGAAATCAGCCCCCACCAGGAGTGCTTGGAAAGTTTCTCTCAGCTACGTGCCCCTCCTCACAGATCTGCCTGTATGACTGCGCTAGTGCCCACCGGAGAAGGCAGTCCTGGTAAGGAAAAATACAAATGTTCCTTGGCAGAGCTGAAGCTGCCAGTCAGAGAATATGGCTTTTCCTCCCTTTTACTTCACTTGGAAGGGTTGGTCCTGTTGAGATGAGGAATAGAACCTGAAAGTTTGGCTTTGAAGACCTTATCTATGTTGCTTCTGAATCTAATCAAGTAATGGGAAGTCCTCATATTTCCCCGGAATCCATTGATCTCTGCTCCCAAGCACCAGGAATAAAACTTGACCAGTAACAGTGCTGACTTTCTGACCATAGGTGTTCACTGCAGCCGTCAGTCCATCCAGTGTTCTGAGAATACCTGACGTAACCATGCCTATGCTGTGACGTTACTTTTATTATTTCAGTTTTGTAACTACATTCAATTGTCTCTAAGTATATATCCATCAATGTCAGCTAAGTGTTTTTCATTTTTGATCATTCTTGGGGTTTCGTGGTGAATATTATATTATTCTACCAATCATACTATAAGATATACATCTAGGAATTAATTTGCATGCCTTCTCTTTTTGCAGTTGACCAGTATTTGTCTTTTCATTCACCTTTCCTTTTTTAGACTTTGGTTCCATTAGATTTTATTTACATATATCTTCTTAGCAGACTTATGCACAGTTAATCAAATAAATTCAGTGATAAATCCAAGGTGACTCTTAAAATGATTAAATAAACTTTGCCAACCATTTTGCAGCTAAATAGTCATTATACTTTTGCCTGAATGTATTTATAAACAAATGTCTGCATCATAGCTAGTCAGTTGCCAGTGGGTATCCTGGGAGAAAATGATTCAGTGAGAGCCTGTTTCATGTTATTTGTTTTTATTGGAGATTGGTAAACCACAGCTTCTGTTTGCAGCCCCTCGTAGAATCCAGGATTACAAAACTGATTACTAAACTGATCATTGAAAACATTTGGATGCAGATAAAACTGATATCACCAACCTTCTACAGTATATCAGTTCTCCAACTCTCTCTTTGTTTGTAACAGATCAACAGTAGGAGCATTATTACTCCCTTTTTACTGTTGGGAAAACAGACCCAATGTGGTTAAATAAACTGTCTTAAGTAATTTAACTATAAAGAGTCAAATATTCTGACTCAAGTTTCAGTGTTCTTAGACCGTATACTACTGGCTCCCTGTTTGTTTTGATCATAATACATTTAGGTACACAAAGCTCACATAAACTTCCCATTTATACTTTCCATTTTGGTGGGGAAAGGACGAGCAATTATGATAAAAATAAAATGGCACAGTCTAAGCAAATTGTGTCCAGGGTGGCTTAAAAACTGAATCAATTAAGAGCAAGGAAAGCAATTGAAAAATATATCCAACTCAAGATTAGCACAGTGTTACCAGGCCTCTTGAACACTAGTGAATTTCTGATGACGTATGTGAGTACCACACATCAGCAGCTTTGCAACATGGCTAGATGTTGTCTAGGAGCAGAAATTATAGTAGAGAGAAACCCACAGTAAATGCCAGCGATGCACTAATATTCGTTTATAAATATTGTATACGTAAAGCATGATAATGCACTTAAAAAGTGATTCTCAGTTATACACAAATACATATTTGTGTGGAGTTGACCATCATTTGTTGGTCATAAGAACAGAAGGAAAACTTGCATTTTGGATAATTTCCACCCACTGGGTAAATTCCTTCTGCCCAACAGATCACAGCCTGTACGTGAAGGATCACTGCAGTGTGGTTTCTACATAAGTTTTAAACCATATTCCTTGGAAGGAGAATGTCTGGCAAAACTTATGCCACTGTCTCAACCAGAATAAGGTGGCTTTATGACAATCTATATATTGGGATTTAGTGAAAGGTTTAAATCGATAAATCAGTAAAATGATTATTAAAAAGAGTATGTAATCTAGAACTTTTCATACATTTTAATGTCATGACTCATGTAGAAAATCATTTTCTTTAAGTAGCACACGGACATTACCTAGAAGTGGTTGGTGGGGGGGTCTGTGGGGCTCGATGAGAAATATTATATTTTCTGTATTTTATTTATCAATAATAAGAAACATGGAAGCACAAAGTCTAAATGTTTTTTCAAAAGGTTTCTTGAGTAAATTAAAATTGCTAAATGAACATAGCTATTTTTGTAGGTTTTGATACTTGAAATGATGTGCAATAATTTCAACTGATTCATATTTTAAATGGCTGTAAAATTGATTTAAATTTTGTTTTCTCCTGTAACCATATCTGTAACACATTCATAGATCACTAATAAGCATGGCACATTGGTTGTAAAATGGTACACTGCTCCACATTCCTGGCTTCAAACTGGCATTCTCTTAGGACGTTCTCTGCCCTTAAAGGGGAGTTCACAGGTCCGTTATAATCCTCAATGCAGTTTTTCAATCCTCTGTGTTTTTTTTTTCCATTTATGCCAGATTTCTTTTTCCCAATTCTGGATCTTAAGTCTTTACAAACATTTATTGAGCATTTAGTATGTGGTGCGAATTCATCTCAGTACATTGTGATGAACTAATTACCACAAACCTACATAAGATAAGTGGTATTTTATTCTCCTTTTATTTTAAGGAAACTAAAGTAGAGTTTGTCCAAAGTTGCAGACTCAGGCAGTAGGGTTCAATATGTATTCCCTTAACCACTAGCTCTCATACTGCTGCTCTACTGCTTGAAGCCTTCCAAGGGATGAGAAATAGTCCACTGCAGAGATACCCATTTTTTTCAAACACCTTTTATGTTTGTACCTATTTTTATTCATACTGAGCTAATATCTGATTCCCAATAATTGCCAAAGTCTAACATTCCCTATTAGGTAGTGCAAGAAGATGCCTCATTGAAGATTGCTTCACAGCTGCTTCAAACTTTGGGAGACAACCCCTCAAATGCAGTCTTCTCTTCTCCAGTCTTAGTATGCCCCCTCGCTATGATTCTTGGAATGTCTTTCAGTTCCTGCATCTCTCCGACTATTTTATGGTCATCAATAGGTATGAGGCTGCTTAAGGTATGAGACCAAGACCTTGTCCAAAAGTGTCTGGTATGTCTGACGATCGTATAACAAAGACATATATCAGCTTCTCCCTTCAGACACCTAAACGTCCATTGGTGAAAAGTCAAATTAGCATTTTGGTGGCCCCATTACATGGTTCATACCAATTTTATATAGATAGGAAGGAAGGACCAGAATACGTACTTGGGATCTTGTGATGTATAGTGGTTTTATTTTCCCCCTCCATCATAGGAGGGTTGGTTTGTTCTGTAGAGTTCCTCGTTCTGGGCTTTGTCCTTTAGCCACGCTCCCTATGAATGAACCTGCCCTTTGGAGTACTCCTTTGCAAATAGTAGTGACATATGGCAGCCACTGTGTGGGTCAGAGAAAAAGCATGGCCATAGTGGGAGGTGATCAGCCAAAACAAATTGGAGAGATGAGAGACTGTGGGACTAAAGGTTCTTGTTTGAACTTGGAGTTGAATGAGAACTTTCTGGGACAAAACCAGCACATGAGACAAATTAAGAAAATAAAATATTTGGATATATATTCTTGGAATAACAGGAGACTTTGAGGTCTGGCTTTTAAACAGGGCCTGGAATGGGTGGTTATTTGGTCTAAATGAAATACTTAGTCATTACACACTAAACAAATATGGTTAAGACATGTTCAGGAGGAGAGTCTGACTCATTCTTAAACTCCTAATTCCCCCCAAAATAGATTATACAATATTCTAACAATGTGATTTTAATTATATTGGGGAGAGATTATTTTTCCCATTTTCAGGCCATTCTTGACAATTAAAGTGAGGGCAACCAATCTGCAGAGAAATTTTGCATGTTGGGTCAGAATATCTAGAATTGTATCCCTGTACTGCCATTAGGTATTTAATCTTTCTCTGCTTTACTTTCTCCCCACATAAATTGACATTAGAATATTTATATCATGGAATTAAAAGTGCTATTTCACAGAAGCAACTGTAAAGTATAACCTACTATTGAAATGTCAGCTGTTAACCAATAATATTTGTGCCACTACTTATATGTTTTAAAGATTCCTTTCTTTGTATGAAGTTCCTCAATATTATAAACAGTTGTTAAATTGGGACTCTACCAAAAATGCTCTATATTCTTATATTAGAAACTGGTAACCAACCACCATACTCCCTTCTCTTCTTCCATAGCAATAAATTTTTAGTTGGTGCAGTTCCCAGACTTCCTTACAGTTAGATGAAGCCGGCAGTCTCAGTTTATGTGTGTGAAAGTGACATATACCACTTCCAGGATGATTTCTTAAGACCAGGAAGTGCTAACTGTGTTGTTCTTTTTATCGCCACCAGTTTTAACCTGGACGTGATAACAACACCTGAGAGAGATCCCTTAGATGATGGTAGAGAAAAAAATATGAATGAAACCTGGGTCTTTGATCATGCTGTGTACCAAAGCTGCCTGATACCCTGGAGCCCCACCCTGTACTATTTTGGGGAGAGAAATTAACTATAGTTTTTAAACCCTTGAATCTTTGATGCCTGTTTGATAAAACAGGTCAGCCTTAACTAATAAAAATTACACCTATGATGTTTTGAGATATTTCCATGGTTCTCTTTAATTACAGAAAACTTCTGGGGGAAAATAAGGAAATGTCCTAAATAATAAAAACTCTCAAACTGGCAGCATGGAATGAACAGCATTGATAACCTATTACTAGTAGAATGATCAGGAAGTTTGATTTTTTAAATATTTAACATTGATTTTTTATATGAAAGATAATTTTATACTTATAAAATAATTGCAAAAGTGATACAGAGTCCCACTTATGGTTCACCTGGCTTTCTCTTATGTTAACGTCTCATGAAACAACAAACCATTTATCCAAAACTAAGAAATTAACCTTGGTACAATAGCATTAACAAAAGTACAGACCTTTGTCAAAATTTACTAATTCTTTCAGTCATGTCCTTTTTCTGTTCCAGATCTAATCCAGGATTCCACTTTGCATTGAATTGTCATGCCCATGTGGTCTCCTCCAATCTGTGACAGTCCTCAGTCTTTTCTTGTCTTTTATGACCTTGACACCCTTGGAGCACACTGGTCAATTATCTTATGGAAAGTTCCTCAACTTGGGGTTGTCTAATGTTTTTTCATGATTAGATTGAGGCTATGAATTAATGAAAGAATGTATCACAGAGGAGATGTGCCCTTCCCGGTACATCACATCAGAGGGTACATGAAGTTGACATATATCACTATAATATTAAATTTAATTGCTTGGTTATGGCAGTGTCTGCTATGATTTTCCACTCTAAACTTATTAATCCTTTCCTGTTTTAATTACTATATGCTATGCAAATCTTCTGTTTCAGTTTAAACTTTTACCCACTCATTTTAACATCTGTGAGTAGGTCTTACCTGTGGAATTTTTACTGTGGTGTTCTAATGGTGTTTTTTAAATTTTGTTTTAGTGTGGTGTACTTTTTAATTTGTTAATTTAAATTATTTTTATTTATTCTAGGTGGATATCTAGGAGTGGGAATGTTTGGTTATATCATAGGTGTGTATTGAATTTAAAAGAAACTGCCAAACTTTTCCAGTTTGGAAATGACAGAGGCATTTTTTAATGTCACCAGCAATGTATGAGAGTTTCAGCTGCTCAGCATGCTCACCACTATTTGGTATTGGTAGTTGTTTCAATTTGAGATATTTTAGTAACTGTGTAATGATGTCACACTGAGGTTTTAATTTGTATTTCCCTAATGATTAATGATCTTGAACATATTTTCATATGCTTATTTGTTCTTCTTACATTTTATTTTGCTTATTTAAATCTTTTGCTTATTTAAAAATGTTAGGGTATTAGGTGTTTTGTAATTGTTGAATTTTGAGTGTTCTTTATATATTGTGGATATAATAGCTTTTTCACATGCACACTTGGCACAGATTTTTTTTTTCCCACTGTGCTTTGTCCTTTCAATCTCTAAACTGGACATTTTGCTGACAGACAAATAAAGTTCAGTTTATCAGTTTATCCTTTTATGCATTGTGCTTTGGTGTCTGATTCATCAAATGTGGTTAGTGCAAACCTCTTTGCCTGACCCGAATTTAGACATATTTT
This sequence comes from Smutsia gigantea, assembly GCA_032199065.1. Classification (NCBI taxonomy): domain Eukaryota; kingdom Metazoa; phylum Chordata; class Mammalia; order Pholidota; family Manidae; genus Smutsia; species Smutsia gigantea. The sequence goes on from JAVSCE010016173.1 coordinate 32,652, forward strand.
ATCATATGCCTTCTTCTGTAAGTTTTAAAGGTCTACTTTTTATATATAGGTCCGTGTTCCAGATCCAGAGGATATGGTATAAGGTGTGAGGGTTAGGGAAGGTTTCATTATTCTGCACATGAATGAAGAATTTGATTTAAAGTTGTCTTTAAATGAAAGATAAAACTAACTATTAAGATGCTTTCAGTTGCAAATGAAAATTTGCCCCTCTGTTATCTTCTGATTACTTC
>JAVSCE010016174.1:0-203335 GCA_032199065.1 Smutsia gigantea
TATGTAATCTTATTTATCTCTCTGACTGCTTTTAATAGTCTGTCCTTATCCTTGATCTTTGCCATTTAATTACTATATGTCTTGGTGTTGTCTTCCTTTGGTCCCTTGTGTTGGGATATCTGTGCACCTCCATGGCCTGAGAGACTATCTCCTTCCCCAGATTGAGGAAGTTTTCAGCAATCACCTCTTCAAAGACACTTTCTATCCCTTTTTCTCTCTCTTCTTCTTCTGGTACCCCTATAATGCGAATATTGTTCTGTTTGTATTGGTCACACAGTTCTCTCAATATTCTTTCATTCTTAGAGATCCTTTTTTCTCTCTGTGCCTCAGCTTCTTTATATTCCTCTTCTCTAGTTTCTATTTTATTTATTATCTCCTCCACCGAATCCAACCTGCTTTTAATACCGTCCATTGTGCTCTTAATTATTGGATCTCCGACCGGAGTTCATTCCTGAGTTCTTGAATACCTTTCCATACCTCCATGAGCATGTTAACGATTTTTATTTTGAACTCCCATTCAGGGAGAGTCATGAGGTCGATATCATTTAAATCTTCCTCAGAAGTTGTATTAATAATTTTACTCTGGACCAGGTTTCTTTGGTGTTTGATATTTGTGTATCACGCCCTCTAGTGCCCAGAAGCTCTACTCTCTGGAGCTGCTCAGCCCCTGAAGCAATGTCGGGGGTTGCAGTGTAGTCGTATTGGTGTCTGGGAGGAGGAAAGAGCTGTTTCCTGCTTCCCGGCTGCTATGCCTGTCTCCACTGCCTTTCCTGGTTTGCAAGCCCGGTGGGGCTGGCCAGATGAAAGGCGCAGTAGGCTGCCTATCATGGAAGGGGTTTTTGGAGCTGTGTAGGCAGCCAGGGAGCGGGAGCACCTGAAGATTGTGAAAGCTCCCAACGTGCTAGGCAGAGTGCACCCAGGCAATTTTGTCTACCTGTCCTTTCTCCTGAGGAGTAAGCTCTGTGCAATCCTTGCCCCTTTAGCAGCTCTCTTGCTAGGGGCTTCTTTGTTAGGAAGTCTCTCAGACTGCCCGCCTTTCTTTTGTCCCAGAGCAGCTAGATATGGATCCCTGCTTTCCACAGGCAGCTGGAAATCTTAGTCTCTCCAGGAATTCTGCCTGTCTTAGCTTTCCAACCCCCTAATTATGAGAATATCATGTAAGCACCATGAAATGTAGGTTTGTGCTCCCAGAGCAGATCTCCAGAGTTAGGTATTTAGCAGTCCCAGATTTCTCCCTTCCTGCTCCATTCCTCTTCCTCCCACAGGTGAGCTGGGGTGAGGGAAGGGCTTGGATCCCGCCAGGCCAAAGCTTTGGTACATTACCCTGTTCCATGAGGTTTATTCTTGTTTCCAGTCATATGCAGTTTGGTGCAGTCCTCTTTCCTGTTGCTCTTTCAAGAGTAGTTGTATTAGTTATATTTTCGTATTATATGCAGTTTTAGGAGGAAGCCTCTGTCTCTCCTCTCACGCCACCATCTTTAATCCTTCTCCCGCCAGGAGGTTTTAATGAATCAAATATTTTTTAAAGACTGAAGAATACTAATCAGATAAATGTAAATGTAGTACCATAGCTAAGCAACAGCTAGTCAACTTGAACAGGGAACTCTATGTTAGTTAAAAATGAAAGGGCCATTTGTTATTTGCCATGTATGATAAGAAAGGCAGGTAGTTTAATTATGAATCTGAACTTCTTGAACTTGACATTTATCTCCTTGGTGCATAATTTTTTAAAGCAGTAATCTATGTAATATAATACAAGGATGCTAAACTATATAAACTCCCATACACACAAGATACCAACTAAGAGCCCAATTCAGTTATGGATAAATTACCAAAAGAGTTTTGCCATAGAGAAAACCTATTATCTTTACACTAAATGTGCAAATAATGCAATGCACTCAGTGAAAGAGGAAAGAATAAAGTCTCCTAGATCAAATGTCTGTCACAAAATGTCATGCATTTCCATATTCTTATCAAACTGCCTTGATTTCATTATCAAAAGTAATAATACTATTCATTTTATAGCTGTTAATCACTATGCCACAGAAAAGTAAAGTAAAATAAAAGGGTAAGGTCACACACATGACCTTGGTTGTTTATACACAACATTCTTCATGCACATCTTCTCAGAAATGATATTTTAAATATAAAATTATTTCTGATAAAATAAGGAATATAGTATAAGAAGAGTACTCTCTGATAAATAATTCAATTAAGGAAATATGTTGTTTACCAAATAAAATGATGTCTTGTTAATTATATATATCTATATTTTTGAGTCAGATGATTTTTACTGTGAAATAACTAAAAATGAAATATGCCTTATTAATTAAAAATTTCATATACTTGTTTATTTTCTTCTTTCAAAATTTAATCTTCCTTAAAAACATTCCTGATTATATTATTCTCTGTACAAAAACATTAAATAGCTACTATATCTAAATTATCTAAGGAGTGTGTGTGTTTGTGTGTGTGTGTGTAAGTATAATCTTAACTTCACAAGAACACCTTTCATTTGTCCCAGCTGGATATATTTTTTTGTCTTACTAGACTTATATCGTAATTTCAAAATCCTTTGCCTAGAGAAATTTGCTTAATTAATTGCAATATGTTTTTATCTATTGAAATAGGTCTGCTCTCACAGAGGCAAGGAAAAAAATGATGCCACATTCTTGGTTCCTAGTAGCTGGAAATGTCTGTCCTCTGAATTCATAACTTTTCATTTGTAATTGCCTTATCACTTAACATAAATTCATATTTTAAGGAGCACCTGTTCTTTACCAGGCCATGTGGTAGGGCACTTTTGAAACAAAGATGAAGATTTGAATCTTATTTGCTTTGATTAAGGAATTACTACCCTGAGAGAGAAGCAGATGCCTATTGAAATAACCAATAGGATTGATCACACAATACTTGTGAAGGTGCTAAACAGAAGGCAATTACACCTGACTGGAGGGTGATTTTCACAGAAGGCCTAAGGGAAAAATGACCTTTATGAAGGAAATAGCAGATAACAAGAAATGTTGGTAGAAAATGGAGGCCCAGAACCTCATTATAAGTGCTGGGAAAAGCATCAAGTATACTATAGATCTAGAGTGCAAAGTACATTGTATGCAATATGGTGGTGTTGGGAGAAGGATAGGAATCAATGAGACTAAAAACATAAACTGGAACAAAAATGCAGTGAGCCTTATTCTTTATGCTAAGTAAATACAATATTATTATAAAGGTCAGCAATGAGAGACCCTGTAGTACTTTACATAGCGAACAGACATGATATCATATAGAAAAATTAACTCTGGAAACAATACTGGTAAATAGACAAAAAAGGTATTTGTTGTGTCCAGAGCAACAAAGGAGAAAAATGTTGGTTGCCTTCATCCTATTAAAATATCATAGATTATTAACAAAATGGAATGGAATCAAACAATTAATTAATAGTTCTTTTGTCCCTCAAGCCGATAAATTTGCTCTCTGATTCCTTAGTAAGGGTTAAAAAGAAATGGTGTCAAAGTTTCCTCCCATGTTTCCTTATTTCAAGAGGTGAGACAGTGTTATGACTAAATCCACATGGAAAGTAAAAATGAGAACATTGTCAACTTTCAACACATTGAGTTTGAAGTATCTGCTCAAATTTGTATATAAATAACCAATAGATAATTATAAGTCTGTACCTCAGGAGGATGTTCCAATGAGTTAGTCGTCTTAGATAATTCAGAAAAATTAGGAATCATTCACATTAATGATGAGTGTGAATAAAGGTAGAAAGGCAAAACTTAGACTAATATATTACTGTTTGTGGCAGGTGCTCCTTGTTTTCTATTTTCATTTATTTTCTTTAAAAAATACTCAAAACATTATTTGGGGCATACATTTTGCAGAGTAAGAAACAAGACAGAGAGGAACTGGTTCCCTGGTCCCTCAAAATGACTAGAATTATGTGTGATGTAATTCTCTCCCATGGTACATAAGGAGGTATGCTCTGAGTGGGAACTTTTATATTCTTAATGAAAAACCCAACTCATCTACCTAAAAAAAAAATCTTCATACTTCTCTCTTAATTTTCTCTGAAATGCTAAAATGTTGCTAGAAAAAAATCTGCCAAATTCGGAACACTGAGAAGAAAGCTACAGGCTAAGAATAATGAATTCAAAATAGGTGAAACCTAGGTACTTGAGAGGTTACTGTACAAGGTTGGGTCATCAGCATCCTTCTTTTCTTGTTATGTGAGAAAAATAATTTTATTGGGTTCTTCAAGATAAAGATAATAGCCTCTTTTTCTCCCCTACCTAGCTTCTTCCCTTCTGACAGGAAACATGATGTTCTGGATCAGAGAACAGATTCAGAGCATCTGTTACTCACAGAGCATCTCAATGTGGATTCTTTGAGCTCCAACCCCCATAGAGTGATATAATGAGGCCATGATTTTACTCTCTAACATACAGCAAGTTTACACAACAATAGAAGAGCTCCAGAATTATAGCACTCAGAGCTTATACAGGTCAGCTGGTGCAATTTTTCCATCTCTTCCAAAGAGAGACAGAGTGAGAGATTGAAAACTTTACCCTGGAAATTATAAAAATCTCCCCCAGGAGAGAAGGGGAAGGTCTTTAGTTTCACCAACATAGAATGTAATACAGTAGACCTAGAGAAGATAATTCTCTAAATTTCCCTGGAGCTATGCATTGTCTCTAGATTCCAAGTAATATTAGCATTCTCTCACTTCTGTAACAAATTACCGTTTGTTTAGTTGCTTAAAATAATACAAATATCTTACAGTGCTGTCAGTCAGAAGTCTAATGCAGATTTCACTGAGCTAAGCTGTATTATCAGCAGCATTATATTCCTTTCTGGAAACCCTAGGTGAAAATCCATTTTCTTGCCTTTTCTAGATGTTTGAGTCTGCCCATATCTCTTAGCTCACGATCTATTTTATCTTCAGGATAAGCAATGACTGGTCTAGTCATTCTCTAATTGCATTATTCTGAGCCTGATTTGTGTCTCTCTCTAACACACTGAAGGATGCTCAAGATTATATTGAGCCCACCCAAATAATATAGGATAACCTTTGTGGTTTGAGATAACAGACTAGCAACCTGACATCCATCTTTAATTCCTCTTTGATATGTACTATAACATATTCATAAATTATGGGGATGGGGAAATGGACATCTTTGGAAGCCATTATTCTTTTTCCCATACATATGGAATGTCTGCTATCCATTCATCTTTAAATCAAATTTGCTGGTACTCCACTTAGAAAATAAGATTGTGGGGAAAAAAAAGGTGAAAGTATTAATAGAGAATTATCTTAAAAATAATCATATATATCATTTACAAAGCTACATGACAAATGAGGTTAAAGGGAGACATCACATGTGGAATTACTGATGAGGCACTTCAGTATTAGAGTTCACAGAGATTAGGAGGAGCCAGCAGAGAGGCAAGGGACAGAGTGGATAGTGAAGGTAGAGGCTAAGCAAAAGGGTATGGTTTCTTGGCAGCTAAATGAAAATGAAAGAGGGGGATAATCAAGTTTTTCAAATGTCAATAGATCAGGTGAGATGTGTATTGGGAAACAATCATGAAATTTCATAATGTAAAAGTAATATACTATCTAACAGAGGACATTGGATTAGGGTATAGCATCAGTAGTTCATATCATTTATCTCATTCTAGTGTATGTATCATGCTATCCCTAATAATTTTGTCTTCTAACAACCACAAGTTAAAATGTTGAATAAAACCGCATCTAAACCACATTTCACATTTATACTATAATCTGTCTTTTCTTGATCACAAGGGTCACCATTTAAGGAAAACATTTTAACAACCATATGAGGCTAATAAAACACAGAAGTAATTGAAAATCATGAATAAGGCTTTCAAAAAATAAATTATAACTATGAGGCTTGCTCATTTGCCAGAATAATGTAGCAGAAATCTCACAATGCAAAACTCTAAGCCGTGTATAGACTTTAAGTTTTGTTGTAAAAATTCAGACACCATATTTTCATTGGTAATATTGGTGAAGAACTGTTTACTGTTTACATTTTGTTATTTCAGCAATGTTTATAATTTTTCACAAAGGCTATGTCACTAATTTAGCAGTTACTTAACCATATAGGACCTTTATTCTTTTACTGTAGTTACTGAATGTAGTGATGAAATAATTGCTGTGGGTTATTGCACATGGAGGTAGTTAAATGTCACACATCTAATTCTTGCATGTATTTGCTTACAAATGTTTCATGCTTCATAAAGTAGGGTGTATCATGACCTCTAAAACACGTTCAGATGACAGTATTTTCAAAGACTATTCTTGCCACTTAGATTTATAATTTAAAGTCAAAAGCAAATAAAAAGGGCAGCCTTCAGTGAGTACTGTTTTTGTTTTATTTTTCTTCTTTAACAGCATTACTTTAAATTAATTTCTGAAATTATTTTGCAACTTTTAACAGGCAGCATTTGTGTTGACTATAGTTATTTTATTTCTTTTAAGACTCCAAATATGAGGCACTGGGAAGGGACAGATTTCTCTTTGACTTTTTCATGGTATTCTTTTCCACAAATCTTGTTTTAGATAACAGCCATAGGGGTAAAGTAGTGGGGTGGAGATTGGATATTGGATAATACAAGTGAAAATAAAAGGCATGCTTTTCTTAAAATGACATTAAAGTCATTTAAGGATAGAGAACTATAGGCCTATATAGATGTTTTTGATTAAAAATCCATTTCAATTTTTTTCATTGAATGATGTATTAATTCAAATGTAATAACATGTAAGGCTGGAAAAATAAACATATATGGCATATTATTCTTTAGTAGAAAATAGGGCTTTTTGCATGAATTTTCTATTTTTATTCTTTATATTTAAGTAACCATGCATTTGAAGAACTAAGTGAAAAATATTAACCTAAATTTGCAAAAGGTAAATATAATATCACATGTTATTAAGTAATTATCTCTGATTACAAACAGATGTTGGCAAATTGGACATAGGTGTACCTTTAAAATTTGGTATTAGTAAGTTTTATAGTACAAATATTCAAAATTCAATTGTCAGTAATTTTATAAACAATATTCTCCCTGCATACCCATGTTGCAAAAAAAGAGAGGTGTTTTGTGGCTGTTTGTACAAAATTTTTGAATCACTATTCACCCGTAGTTTTTAACATATTCTAGAAATGTGCTCCTATAAAAAACAAATTAGGGTGATTTTGTAATATGATAATGGGATAAATGGGTGGACAATAATATAACACCTTCCTTTTATTTTTTTCAATTTTCTTACTGTAAAATACATGTAACATGAAATTTACCATTTTAACCATATTTAAGTATACAGTTCAGTGGTATAAAATAGAGTAATGTTGTTGTGCAGCCATCATCCATCTCTAGAACTCTTTGCAGAACTGAAACTCTAAGCAATAACTCCCCAATTTCCCATCCCTTGGCAAACACCATTCTATTTTCTGTTTGTATGATTATGACTATTTTAAGTACCTTATATAAGTAAAATCATGTAATATCTGTCTTTTTGTGATGGACTTATTTCACTTAATATAATGCCCTCAAGGTTCACCCATGTTGTAGCATGTGTCAGAACTTCCTTCCTCTATAAGGCTGAATAATATTCCATTGTATGTATATACCATATTTTGCTTATCTATTCATCTATTGATGAACATTTAGATTGCTTCCATGTTTTAGCTATTGTAAATAATGCTGCTATGAACATGGGTATACAAATATCTCTTTGAGGTTGTGCATTAAATCCATTTGGATATACATCAAAAAGTGGAATTACTGGATCATTTGGTAATTCTGATTTTAATTTTGGTTTTTAAACCGTCCTGCTTTCCACAGTAGCTGTACCATTTAAATCACCACCAATAGTACAAAATGGTTCCAATTTCTCCACATCCTTGACACTTGTTATTTATTTACTTATTTAGACATCCTCATGGGTATGATGCAATATCTCATTGTATTATTTATTTGTATTTCCCCCATGATTAATGATGTTGAGCACTTTTTTCATGTGCTTATTTGGTACTTGTGTATCTTTGAAGAAATACCTGTTTTAGTCTTTTACCTATTTTTGAATTGGGTTTTGTTGTTGAGTTGGAAGAATTCTTTGTATATTCTAGATATAAATCACTTATCACATAAAGGATTTGCAAATATTTTCTCCATTCTGTGGATTACCCTTTTACTCTGTTGATATGTATAATTAAACAATTTTTTTTCATGATAATTTTTTCACAGAACAGTGTCTATTTCTCCTTTTGTTGTTTGTACCAGGGGTGTCATAAACAAGAAATAATTGCCAAATCATTGTTGTGATTTTTTTTTTATGTTTTCTTCTAAGAATTTTATAGTTTAATGTCTTAGATTTAGTCATAGATCTATTTTGAGTTAACTTTTGCAATTATGTAAATAATTTTGTAAATTTTTGTTAGGTAGGGTTCAACTTCATTCTTTTGCATGTGAACGTTCAGTTTTCTGGTACCATTTGCTGACAAGACTGTTCTTTAAAGCCCTATTAAATGTCCACTGCACCATCATCAAAAATCATTTGGTTATATGTGTAACGGTTTATTTCTGGTTTCTCTATACTATTCCATTGCTCTATATGTCTGTCTTTATGCCAATACTATATTGTTTTGGTCATTGTAGCTTTGTAGTAAGTTTTGAAATTAGGGAGTTTGAGTCCTCCAGGTTTGTTCTCTTTCAAAATTGCTTTGCTTCTTTGGGGTTCTTGAAATTCCATGTGAAATTCAGGATTAATTTTTATGTATTTTCAAAAAATATTATTGGGGTTTTGATAGGGATAACTTTGAATCTGTAGGTCACTTTAGGTAGTTCTGGCATCTTAACAATCATAAATCTTCCAGTCCATGAACATGGGATATGATTCCACTTATTTATGTCTTCTTTAGTTTCTTTTAGCAATGTTTTGTACTTTAATTGTGCAAGTCTTTTACCTCTTTAGTTAGGTTAATTCCTGAGCATTTGTTATTTTGGATGCTATTGTAAATTGAATTATTTTTGAAATTTCAGACTGCCAACATATACAAATGTAAATTACTTTTATGTGTTTATTTTGTTTCCTGCTGCTTTTCTGAATTTGCTTATTAGTTCTAATATTTTTCTTTTGGAAGCTTCATCATTTTCTACAAATAACACATCACTGGAAAATCAAAATAAATAAAAGATATCACTTTGGTTGTCTTTTATTTCTTTATTTCTTGGATAATTATTCTGGTCAAAACTTCCAGCATTATACTGAATAAAAGTGCTGAAAGAGAGCATCCTTGCCTTATTTCTAATCTGGGAAAAATGCATTCAGTCTTTTCCATTGAATATGAAGCATGCTGTGTGTTTTCATGGATGACTTTTATTATGCTAAGGTTGTTTCTTTGTATCCCTAGTTTGTTGAATTTTTTTATCATGAAGGTTGTGAAATGTTGTCAAATGGCAAATTATCACAAATGTAGTGACTTAAAACGACATTTATGGGATCCAAGTATGTTTGTTTAGCTGTACCCCTTACTCAGAGTCCTCACCCAGCAGAAATTTTGGGGTCGATTGTGTCTGAATTTCATATGAGGCCTGGGGATTTCTTCTAAGATCACTGGTCACTGGCAAAATTCATATAATTTTTATTATAAGATGGATGTCCCTATTTCTGTTTTATTGCTGGTTGTGAGGGAATCAGGTCCCAAAAGCTTCCTTCATTACCTTGCCCTGTGTCCTCCTCATAAACATAGCCCTCGGTGGTTGTTTGCTTTCTTCCAACCCAGCAAGTGGTTTCTGCTGCTGCTTGTTGTCTCTTTTAGGGATTGCCCACCAGGGGTGACCTCCATTTTGATTAACTCAATTAATGATGGACTTAATTACAACTGCAGAATTCCATTTGTCATATAGGGTTTTGATATCTATCATACTGATATTCTATCATTTTTATAGGTCTCAAGGGAGATTATACAGGGCATTTATTCCCAGGTGTAGGAACTGCATAGCCATTTTAGAAATCTGCCTCCCAGATTTTGAGTGGCAAAAATTAATGCCTATAATGTATTGACATACCTCAAATATGCATATACAGAAGTCCAAGAGAGCATAATTATATTTTTAAAAACTAATTTGTCACATTCAAAGATTCTTAGGTGATCAAGAATTCTTTGGAATATTGATAAATACAGAGAAAGAAGGTAACCAAATAGCTGATGACAGAATGTTCTTTATTGAAGAATTCCAACTAATAACTTCAGAAAGAATGACAGAGACAGAGAGTCACCTTTTTGCAAATGTTAATGAAATAATGGATCTAGGAAACTCTCATCAGTCACTGTTAAACTAGTAAGTGATAAGGTTCATGGGTAAATTGTCAATAGATCAATGCTGGCAATGCCTAACTCACTGTTCCACACTAGCACAGGCAAAATAGGAATGGCCAGATAGTATGTGCCTCCTGAATGATGCAATGGGAAGTTAACACGATGGTTTACACATTTATTCTCCGTGAATTGAACATGACTATAAACTAGACTTTGGGTCTAAATGCCATTTTACAGAATTTTGTGGATAAATACATGGGAGAATTTTGATGATACAAACTGCCAAATTGAGAATCTGAGACCATTATCAGGACTATGACTAGTTTATTCCACAAAAAAAAGTGACGTAAAAAATCAAGAAACGAAAATTCCTATGACCTAGAAGAGATTTCAAAGACATAGATACCAAACGCAATGTGTGTGTTAATCTGGATACTAATTCAAATAAACATAAAAATAAATTTATGAGATAATTAGAAAAATTTGAACATGGATAATAATTAGACATTAAGGAATTAATTTTAACTTTGTTACATATGTTGTATGTTGATAATTATCCCAACGTAAAAGTTACTTGCTAAAGAATTTAGAGGTAAAATAGTAATACAGAATTTGCTTTGAAATGAGGATGGATAAATAAAACCAGATTAGTAATATGTCAACAATTTCTGAAGCCAAATGGTGACTAGCTGGAATCTATTATTCTAGCTCCTCTAGTCTTGCATATGTTAGAAAAATTAATCCATAGCTAGGGATTTGCGATATCTGTTTGCTGATTCACTGGCCATGGTTTGCTGAACTCTTGATGAAATTAATATCAACCACTCATTGGTGAAGATCTAATAAAACAATACTGGTAGCAATTCAGATTTTTAAAATTTTATTTGTATTACATTGTGACATGCTTCTTGGAATTTGCAACTATAAAATTGATATTATGACTGACCTGAAGAATATTAGAGATAATGAACTGTATAAAATATAAAACACACACACACACACACACACACACACGTGAAAAGTTAATTTTGTTTTTGTATATAAACAGCCTCAAAACATTCACAGTGATTTGTACTGCAGTGCTATCTTTTATAGATCCGAGGTCTCACAGCAAGTCAAAAATTCATACTTTCTCCACAGATAATTCTTGTCATTGAATCAAGTTGAATTATTCTATTAATTATAATTCAACCATTATAATCAGTTTTTCAGATGTGGCAACAAAAATGATTTTTTAAATCTATTTAGCTTTGTTTATAAAAACAAATGGCTACTAGACAGCATCAAGATACTGAAAGTTCAAAATGAAACACTAGTCTTGTGCCAGTAAGTTGTGTGAGCACATGTGAGCATGGAGGTCTATGGATGCAGGGAGATGAGAATGGATTCCTTGGTAGGAAAGAGCCCAAGCACCTACCAAAAAGGTTGACACACCAAGTGAGAGGTATTTTGTGGCCAGAACAAAGTTTGAAAAATTGGTCCACTAACCACCCAACGTGAATTTATTTCTAATTCTCAGGTAGTAAATGCTTACAAACAGAAAAACTGGTCCCCCAAAGATATTTGAAATTTCAGGTCATCACTTTTATTTAGTTAGGAATTGACACTAAACACACATATACACACTCTTGAGTGAGTACAGGATAGTGGAACAGATGCTTCATACTTTATCAGTGCAGATTTAGTATAAAGTATCACTGGCAAAGTGTTATTTGGAGAAGTGTCAGTAGGATGCAAAAAGTGACACTAACCAGTGCTGAGGCCCCAAAATGGCTTTCCTGGCAATGTCAACAAATGTATCCTGAGGAGAAATGAAGAAATATTGACACAGTGTATATTTCAGGTGACTATACAATTCAGTAATTTAGAAGTAATTACAGGGAACAGCATAGAATTTGGAAGGAAGGGCAGAGAAACATGGGCTCAATTATATTTCAATTACTCAACTTCAGTGTTCAAACAAGCATTAAGTTTCTAAATACCAATAGTTGCAGTTGCTATTTTATCTATGTCGTCTATTGGACATATTCTAGGGCAATCTCAGGTTCTTCAGTATTCATCTGTAAAACTCTTTACTTGCATATGATTTGTGTTAGTTATCATTGTTTTTATTTTTCACTTAAAACACATAGTTCTACCCTATCCAGTTGATCTTTATTTTTTGCTTACACCCTGATAGCTTTTTTAATTGAGAAAAATAATTACCTTGTAGCTTGAGATCATCATTAATGAAAAATACATATTAACGCATGCTTTTAAAAATAACAGTTCAAGTTCCAATATCACTCCAAATTATAAACACCAACAAATTTGAAAATTCATTCTTCCACTATAATTGGAAGTATTTATTATAGTTGGCATATTTGCAGTTGATAATTTCCCACACAAGATATGCTGTTTATTTTTATAATCCACCAAATAAAAGAACCTTTAAACAATCAAATTTCTATTAAAATCGGGGCAGCAACAAATTTCTAGAACTCTGCCCAAAAGAACTCATATTTTGATTTTGGGGGGTTTTGCTTTGTCTTGTTTTGTTTGTTTTTTAACTGTAAAAATCTAATGATAAAAGAAGCATATATGTGCCTGAAATTTCTTGTTTTCCCTCTCTCTGATTCTTATGTAAATACTACCCAAACACATTGAAACAATTTTATATATTAAGGTTTATCTTCACATAAGCCTCACTTTTTAGTCCTATTCTATTTAAAAAGAAAAATAAATATTGCAATAGCTGTCAACCCCTACTGGTAATCTGTTTTCAGAAAAGTCTCATCATACTGTCCAAGAAGAAAAAGTTTAGTCACTTAAAAGTTTTCAAAGTATTTTTAATATTTTACCAATATGCTCACTCAGTTCCTAATTATTTTTGGATCCTGTTGAGTAATTTTCCCAGATTCATAGTATGGTGATTTGCATTCCTTCTCACATCTGGGTTCTTTTTGTGCCTTTTATTTCATATTGTTTGAATTGACATAGGAGCTTCAATTTTCTCTTAAGAAGACAAGATAAAACTTTTCTTAAAAAAGAAAATTTCCTGCAAACTTATAAGTTGTCTCTAGATGTCTTATGTTTGCATGCTTAAAAAATGCAGCAGTAAGTATTGCCTTGTTTTTCTTTGTCAGAGAAAGCTGCTCTGGGATTTTGCTAAAAAAAAAAACAACAAAATTATCCTTTTGTTTCTTAAAAGAGGTAATGCATGTAATTTATTTAGATTGAATGAATGGCTTCTACATAGTAAGAGAAATACCTAAAGAAAATTGAAGAATTTTATATTTTTCTTTTGAAAACATTTCCGGTGAGATATAAAGCTATCTTATCCAATATAATGTTAGACTTTTTAGTCTCTTGACACTGAAATCCAGTGCACTTTACCACAAAAGATTTCAAACATACCCAGATGACAGCTGTGAGGGTGATGATGATGATATCCACCTGCAAAAGGCTGCTAGTGTTCTTTTTGGTTATATTTGATATGTAAAATCTCATAGTTAATTAAGATCACTGTGCTTGATAATGATCACAGTGATTCAATCAATAGAAAATTGAACTAGAAATTAGGAATTCTGATTGCATCTCTAGCTACGTTTAGGAAATTTTGACCTTAAAGTCAACTCTCTATCATTTATAACCTTATAACTGTTTGTATATTTCTTATGTATCATATAATTGTTCCTACTGACTTGGAGCTTTATATGGCCAAGAGCCATATATTTTTCTTTTTTCACCAGTGTTTAAATAATTCCTAGAAAGAGAAAAAGTAAGTTTCAATAAATGATTGCTGAATGTATTAATGAACCAGTGAATCTCCAACACTGGAACACTTTAAAAATATCTTATGGCCATTAAATATCAATACAAAATTACCTTCAATCTCTTCAGTATTTTGAACATAAAGCAAAATCTTTTTAGAAGGATGTAGATTCTAAGGCTTTGCATCCCATCTTGGTTGAATGTCCAAAATATTTGTTTCTCCAGGAGCCTATCCGTATGAAATATTCAAATACAGAACTTAATGTAACTCAATCACCTGAGAAGTTTAAAATTTACTTGTAAACATATCATACTGAGTGATTTGGGAATAATTCAAAAGTACCTTATAAACAGGTGTTAACTAGTCTGATATTGGAATGAACCAAGGATTACAATACTTAGAACTATTAAGATGGAATTATAAATATTATAGAATAAATGTAAAGACATAAAAACAAAGCTATGAGTGGATTTTAGTATCCATGCAAGAGCTCTTATTTTTTTAGCATCTTTAATTATAGCAAAACATATTGTTGTATTATTAAATAAAACAGAAAATTGTGTTTGACTTTGGTAAGAGAGGACTCTCCATACAAATTTAAAATACATATATTGTAAGCCCTAAGTCAACCACTATTTTTTTAAAGATGTGTAAATGTTAAATCAGTTTGAGATAATATAAAATAAACAATGCTGAAAAAAATCCCAGAGTAGGAGGAAAAAGTGGGAAAAAAAGAACAAAGAACAGATGGCATAAATAGAAAACAGCTACTGAGATGGTAGGTTTAAATTTAAATATGTCAATTATTGTATTAAATATACAGGTCTAAACCACCATATTAAAAAAAAAGATTGATTAGATACAAAAAGACCTGATTATACAGTTTCTACAAAACCCAAATTATAAATATATAGATATATTAAAAAGAGAATGGAAAATCATACATATTAAAAACATATTTTATAAACATATATATTAAAAATTTATTTAAAGACTTCACTTTTTCCATGTATTTCCTTAGAAACTTTGTTAAATAAATAAACCAATTTCTCATGCAAATTCTGGTCAATTTCTGGACTCTACTCAGTTTTTTTTTACCTTACAAAATGTTTTTGATAAGCAGAAAAAATATTTGAAGAAATGATGGCTGAAAACCTTCCAAATTTGGTAATGGACATAAATTGACCAATTTAGGACTATTAGCAAATCCCAAATAATGTACATATAAATAAATCCATTTCCAGGGATATTATAATCAAATTCCTGAAAACTAAAAACAAAGAAAAATAAATCTCTAAGAGGAAAAATGCAGGAATCTGGGAGGAATAACAGCTTAAATAACAGTGGATTCTAATACAAATCTGGAATCAATGTCAGAGGAATTGGGACAATATTCCTCAAGAGCTGAAAGACAATAACTGACAATCTAGATTTCTATCCCCAGTAAAAATATTCTTTACTCATGAAGGTAAAATAGGAACATTCTTGGATGAAAGAAAACTAAAAGAGCTTATCACCAATGTACTTGTATCTAAATCAATTCACAGAGAAAGAGGAGATGATAGCAGAATAAACTTGGAACATCAGGAAAGAGCATGGAATGGATATATATAAAACACAAAAAAGAGATATACTTTTCCTCTTGAGTTTTTAAATTGTATTTCAGTTGAAAACAAAATTGATTATACATGAATACTTGGATGAATCAAAGGCATTATGCTAAGTGAGAAAAAGCAATTGCAAAAATGTTAAATAATGTATGGCAAATCTATATAATCTCTAAGTAGCAGAATTAGAGTCATAGAAAATAATTCAGCATTTGCTAAGAGTTAGGTTAGGAATAAGAATATGACCATTAAGGTGTAACTTCTTTCCTAATTATTGCAAGATAACATGTAACTTTACAGTTTTTTTATACAGCTCCTTAATCATATTATTTGCTAAACCCTCTAACACAGATGACTTCAGTAGTGACCTTTTGTGGAGTTGACATGTTCAGTTTGTTTACTTTTCCTCCCCGGCTTCAGATGTACTTGAAAAAAAATCATCTCATGCCTTCTTCTGTCTTAAATTATTTTTTTGGTTTGCTGGAGCACATACATAAGTAATTTTTTTTAAGAAAATATATATGATATATACAATTTCCTTATTTATTTTGGACTTAAAATTATAAATACATAAAAGACTAAATTCTGCCAAAACTCACACAAGGAGAAATAAACAATTTGAATAAGCCTATATATATTAATTAAATTGAATCAATAATTAATAACCTTCCAAAACAGAAAGCACCAAGGCTGGAAGAATCACTGGTGAATTCCATAAATTATTTAAGGAAGAAATTATGCAATTACCTACAATCTGTTCCAAAATAGAAGCAGAGGAAATACTTCCTTACTTATTCTATGAGGCCAGTATTACCCTAATATCAAAACAAAAGACATTACAAGAAAAGAAAGCTACAGATAAGTCAGTCATTAACAGAAATGCAAAAATCTTCTGGAAAAAGTATTAGTAAGTCTAATCCAACAAAGTATAAAAATATACACAATGAGCAAGGGACTATTTATCTCAGATATGCAAGACTGGTTGAGCAATCAAAAAATCAATTAATGTAATCCATCACATTAACAGACTAAAGAAGAAAAATCACATAATCATACCAACTGATGCATAAAAAGCATTTGAAAAAATATAACACTAACTCAAGATACAAATCTTCAGCAAACTAGGAATAGAGAATTTTATCATTTTGATAAAGAATATCTACCAAAAAAAACTATAGCTAACATCATACTTAGTGAGAAACTAAAACCTTTTCCACTAACATCAGGAGCAAGTTAAGAACGTCCCCTCTCACCAATGCTTTTCAACATCATACTGGAAGTCTTACATACTATTGTAAGACAATAGAAGGAAATAAGAGGTATGATGATTGGAAAGAAAGAAATAAAAATGCCTTTGTTCATAGACAACATGACTGTTTATATAGCAAATCCATACAAATCAACAAAAAAATTCCCAGAACTAATAATTATAGCAAGGTTGCAGGATACAAAGTTAATATACAAAAGTCAGTTGTTTTACCATATACCAGCAATGAACAAAGGAACTTAAAAGCATATTAGCACTTACATTAACACCAAAAAATGAAATACTTATGTGTAAATTTAACAAAATACATGTAAGACCTATATGAGGAAAACTTCAAAACTCTGATAAATAGAAGGCAAAGAAAAACTAAATAAATGGAGAGAAATTCCATGTATATGGATAGAAAGACTCACTATTGTGAAGATGTCAGTTCTCCCCAACTTTATCCATAGATTCAGTGCAATTCTAGTCAAAATCCCAAGTGGTTATTTTGTGGATATCAACAAGCTGGTTCTAAATTTTAGATAAAAAAAGACTAAGACTCATAAGTAACCAACTCAATATTGAAGGAGAAGAACAAAGTTGGAAGATAGATACTATCTGAATTCAAGACTTCTTGTAAAGCTGTGGTAATCATGACAGTGTTGTATTGGTGAAAGAGTAAATAGGTCAATGGAACAGAATAGAGAATCCAGAATTAGACCAAGATCAATATAGTCAACTGATCTCTGATAGAAAAGTAAAAGCAATACAGTGGAGCCAAGATCATCTTTCAACCAATAGTGCTAGAACAACTGGATATCCACATGCAAGAAAAATCAATCTACAAACACAGATCTTACACACTTCACAAAAATTAATTCAAATCGGATTATAGAACTAAATGTAAAACACAAATCTAAAATCCCCAGTAAGATAACATAGGAGAAAACCTAAATGACTTTGGAGACGGAGATAACTTTTTACATATAACACCAAACGCATAATCCATAAAAGAAACAAGTGATAAACTGGATCTCATTAAAGTTTAAAACTTCTATTCTGTGAAAGCCAATATCAAGAGAATGAGAAGATAAACCACACATCTGATGGACAGTTATCCAACATTAAGCTAGGTTACTAGAGAAATAAACCGTGGTACATTCAGACAATGGAATATTATTCATGGCTAAAAAGGAAATGGGTTAGCAAGTTATGAAAAGATATGGAGGAACCTTAAATGTGCATTAGGAAGTACAAAAAGCCATCTGAAAAGGTTACATACTGCATGATTTCAACTATGTAACATGCTCATAAAGGCAAACTATGGAGACAGTGTTTGCCAGAGGTTGGAGAAAGGGTGGGATGAATAGTAGAGAGAGCATGGATTTTTTCAGGCAGGGAAATCATTCTGTGTGATATTACAAATATGGATATATGTCATTATACACTTGTCAAAACTCACAGAATGCACAACACCAAGAGTGAGCCCTAATGTAATGTGGACTTTTGGTGATATGTCAATGTAAGTTCATCAGTTATAACAAATGTAACACTCTGGAGCAGGCTATTGATAGTGGATGAGGCTCTACATATGTGAGGAAGGGGATATATGGGAAATCTCCATACTTCACACTCAGTTTTGCTGAGAACCTAAAACTATTCTATAAAATAAAGAAATTAAAAATGAAAAATTAAAAAAATTATAAATACATTCCTTCAGAATTTTACAGTGCTTTCTAATAACTTCTAGAATCCACTTTGTTGAAAAGGGGTTACTGTTAAACACATTTTATTTGATTTTTGTTGGTAGCTTACATATTTTTTAATTACCTTCATGCTTTTGAATTATATCTTGATATTTTAAGGTCAAGGTTCTTTTTTTTTGTTTCATTTTGTTGTATTAATGCCTTTTAGACTTTTCCCTATTTTCCTGCTTATTTTCTTAAAATATCTATTAAAATTTAGGTCTATTTTTATTTATATGTGAAAGGAAAGATTGATTAATAAGAATACCAGATGTCACTTTCATTCCCCTGATAATTCTCTCCCCTTTCCACAGCTCACTTTCAGCTCAGGGTTGCACCAAGGGCATCTTCATGATGATTCATTTAAGGGTATAAATTGGGTCACAAGCAGATAGATGTGTCAAAATGAGGAGACTACAGTTTGGGAATTGACTTTCCAGTGGAAATATGCCAATCCACAAGTTACATCTCTTAGGAATCATCATAAAGTTATTTTCCAATGTAAACCTAGGACTAACACAAAGTTCATTAACAGTCTTTGAGTCAATTATCATGATTTCTCCAACTTTTTCTTCCCCCAAGTCACAAAGCATGTCATCCTTTTTTACATGTTCTGAAATGAAGCGTTCAGCTTTCATTTGTTGATCATGGCTCCCATAGTTCTCCTGTTTTCCAAAAATTCATCTGTCCCTGGCTAACTCATGTCACCTTATTCCATCCATTTTGAATGTTTTCCTTATTGTATGTAATATTAGTACTAATATTATGAGACAGCCAAGACATAAATCCACTTGATCAGCCCATCATATACTAGAAATGTCTCCTCTTTATTTTAAAACTAATGTTTTACAAAAGATCAATAGTATCCCCTGTCAGTTGAATCACTATGTAGCAATACTTCCAACTGTTGGTCAACTTTCATCACAATGTTTCACTATTTTTAATTCAAAAATCACATACACACGTGTTTGGTCTATGTATCAATGCATTTTCATTGGAGTTTGGTAATAGGGTTTTTATTATTGTGTTTATCTATTATTCATTAATTACTTTGGAATCTTTCTTCATTTACTATATACTGGTCACTAGATCACTCATTTCTAATCCAAGAAGAAAGCTATAAGTAACTTAAGTTTTAACAGCCACTGCACAAATGTATCCTGTTGCTTGGAAAATGATTTATAAAAAAAAATGACTGCTATGACATGGGGATAAGGGTCTAAAGGTGTACAAAAATGAGATAAGATTTTAATTACTTAAGGTAGCTCTAAACTCCTAAATAAAATTTGGAGAAATCATAATAAGTATTGTAATTTTTGCTACCAATTACCATTCTGGAAAAGAAACACATGGCAGTACAGTGAAGGGGGTCAGATTTCAATTTTTTGCTATCAAAACTAATAGTAAGTGGTTTGCATTGCAAGAAACCTTATGTGTTGGTAGAAGCAATAATAATCAGTGGGACAAATGCAAGAATTGTACTAAAAGAAAGGAGAACTAAAATTTTCTGGATACATTTTTTCTAGTTACATAATGACTGAGAAGGAAAAATATTCTTGGACATTCCATGATACATCAAACTTTTTTTTTAACAACCACAAATCTATTATTTCTTCTAAATTAAATGTAAGATGGATTTATACGCATGGTTAAGCAGTGAAATTTCAATTTGTTATATAATGGTTGATATATATTACTTAGATATAAATTAAAAATGAGTTATTTGAATAAAATTAAATCTTCTTTTAAAATTAAACGTTAAAGTATATCTCCAGGTACCAATTTTAAAATATAGAATAGTGGCATTTCAGCATGTTCAACTATTCTAGTAAGTTATTTCCTTGGTATATCACTATTTAAATGAATCATGGATGCATTTACATATTAGAGGATATGTATTTTGCTTGTTAATGCTGTTTCATAAGTTGAAGTTTTTAAAAAACCTATGTTGCTTCCCTCTGTACAGAAAGCATTGTTAGTAAGCTAACCTTAAAGATTTAAAAGAACCTATGTTGCTTTTATGCTTTACAACTTACTTTAACTGGTTTTCTAAAATGTGATAGAATAATTTTTTATTTTAACTTAGAATGTTCAGATTTACTGATAACATTTTCTACCTTCTAGTCCATAGTTGCTGATTTCCATTAGTTCATAGTATGATATAGGCCTTCCTTTTTCACAGTGTACTTGTTGAGGTGATGAGTTAAGAAAACATAATTTACTCCTGATATACTAATTTTCTACTAGGACTGCACATGACCCATCAATCCTTTGCCAAAGCTAAGTAGTTTGCATAACATACATTTTCAAGATAAGATGGTAAATGATATTTTTTTCTATCACCTTATTTCTATTCTAAAGGAAGATATTTAGTTAGACTTAGGATATATCTATGTAAACTGGGCTTTTACTCACACTACATTTTTTGTCAGTATTCAATCTAAAACAGTCATATTTTGCTGTATTTAATAAGGTACCCATGAATAGACTTAGCAAGGGCAACATCTATTTGCAAAGGAATAATTACTATTACTGTACAAAGCATTTAATCACTTAGTACTTTAACTTCAGCTGCTCTTCTAAACTAAAGGCAAGTGTCTCAGCCATATGTTTCAAAAAACTTCTAATAACAATGTCTTTTTTTGTGGATGTCTTACATTTCTACACTTCTCTACAAGCAATTACTGATACTAAATCTGATTAATAAGAACATTCCATAAAGACAGATTTGGTCAATTGAAGTCTGTCTCACCCCCTCCAAGAGACATTTGGGACCAAATATATCATGACTTTGATTCCTTCAATTTCTGCTGTGCATAATGTCATCTATTCTTAATATAAGTAAGAAATATGCACAAAATTCACAAGAATAGCCATGGCCAGAACAATCTCAATGTAACACATCTATCATGACAAATAATTCCACAGTTTCCCATTCCCTAAAGTGATACTAGTATGTTGAGATGGAAAGCTGTCCAAATCAGTTAATTCTGAATTATATTCACATATCTGGAGTTAGGTCACTAGAAAAAATGAAAACATTCTTTCACAGACAGTGATATGGAAAGGGAGAGCCATCTAAATGGCTGGGTGCCTTGAGTATTTGAATCTGAACTCAACCAACATAAGCCACAAGGAGGCTGATTCTCTGACTAACCCATTTTACAAGAGAATGGTATCACTAGCTGAAACAAGTCAAAAGAGAAATGTATGCTACTATATGGTTTCTTAAGCTCAGAAACATGACCAGAAGATTTAAGAAACAACTGTGCATTCCTTCAGATAGTCTCAGACACAATATGCAACTTCATGAACTTGTTTCCCATAGGTAGTCCCCTCAAGGGAAACTTTCAGCACTGTACCCATTCTTTTTGTTATCACTTCATTTTAATGTGGGTAGGGTTTGTTACCTTAGACAGCCTGGTTTACTGCTGACTGTCTTTTCTTGGCCCTATGACCAGCTGGTTTTCCCTTACATGTGTGCAAATTATAATAGTGATCAAAAGCACAAAGACAATCATAAACAATTCCTATGAACTTATATACATAACCAAATGGATTGTTATCCTGTGTGTTTCATTATTGTTTATAAATTGGGTACTAATTATTTTGTTATTTGTACAATATAAAAAAGAAGCATATACAGATACACATCTATTCTTTGCTATATTAACATTGCCAAAATATTCTATATTATCATCTTGATCTGTTTCAAGTTTCTCCCTAATCTTTTCCCCAACCAAATTCTTCCACTGTGGCTTTGAACTGTTACTCCATATATGAGAAATACAGTATTATCATAAGCTGCTATTTTAAACTGGTGCTTTACCATTTCACCTTAACTGAAACTTAGCTCTTTTCCAAGGAAGTCCCTTTCCCTGAAACTTTTTGAAGTGGTATTCTCTTATTCCCTATCTCATACACATCAGGACTGCATGTGGGGCTGGTGTCCTTCTTGCTCACTTTTGAAACATCATGCCCATCATTTTCTTATCAAGTTAAGAAAAACTTTTAAATCAATGACACCCTCTATCTACATAAATATCTGAAACAACCTCTCATTTATTAAAGACTTAGAGACTTGGCTTTTTATGTTTCTTCATTTTAGGTTAAATCATCCTTATAGGTGATTTTCTTTCTATATTGATGACCAATCTAACACTAAAAAATAAAATCCTAGAATTCTGGTCAACTCTAACTCATCTACCTGTCCCTCCATGTCACATTTTGGAAAATTTCATCACATAAGCTGGGATAACCCATATCATTTATCATTTAAACTGGGACACTTTTGAGAGTGCAAATTGGCAGTAATAATTATTAGGCCAGGAAAATGGGCATAAATAAGTACTTTCCTGGATACCAGAGATATATGGCTACTCTCATTTACTGAGCCATCTCCAAATATGATTGATATAACATCATCTCTATTTGGAAACAATCTCATGTCCATACTAACCATTAGTATCCAAATAATATGTCAAATGATTATGTCACTTGAATTGAAAAAGTTAACAAAATTTTATAGGCATACAAAGGCTTATTTGGATTATGTAGAACATTGTATATATATATATATATATATATATATATATATATATATACATATTAATGTTTATAATGTAAATTTATATAATTATATGCATGTATATATAATTATGATTGGGCATTACCAGCATAGATGCTTCTATGTGAATCTGAAGCTTCCTATTATCATTCCATTGTCCCGTTGTCACTGTCTAACAAGTTTAGAGTGGATATTGGGCCATTGTGAAAGCAAACTTCATTTGTCCTATTAATATCTATGAAAATCAACAACTGAAAGATAAAGATTTCCATTTCAAATATTCTTAGTGAATAAACCAAATTAGTTGTTCTTAACAATCTGCTGGGTCTGGCTGATGGTGCCCATAGAGTACTCCATAGAAATAGTTGTTAAGCTCTCAAAACTCCACTAAGCAAGCATTTCTTGATCATGAAGTATTAACCAGTCCCAGCAGGGGAGAAAAACTATGCTGACCCTTGTTTTTGTCATCCTGCTGGAAAATTATTGGCATGTAGAAAAATAATGGAAAAGCAATGATAATTCCAGAAATAAGGATAAAATGAATGTTTTATCAAAATAGAAGCTTTTGTAGTCTCACTTTCCAAGCTAGGTGATTTCTATGTCAAAAATATTTTATAGAACTTCTCACACAGCCACAGCTGCATGGTGAGAATGAACATGCTATATAAAGTGGGTTGTTTCTTGATCAAGAAGGAGCTGAATTTCTCTGTCAAGGCTTTGGGAAGCCCAGATAAATCATTCCCACCCATCTTGAGTACAGCTAAGTCTGTAGTCAGGAATCAGTTAATCATCAATATGAGAGCAAAGTCAATGACATGATTGCTGCAGGTATAACAGGTTTACCTTCCTTTGGGCTTGTACCTCCATGTTTAGATGATGAGGGAGCTAAAGTCCAGAATGAGAAGACATGAAGATTAATTTGTTTACTTTGTAACTGCTTACAAGCTTCATGACAATGCCCAATTTCCTATTCTATGTTGAAATTGCTGTCTGGATGAACTTGACAGAGGTCCTGAAAGCAGCAAGTAAGAATTTGATACTGTGGTCCTGAACACAGCAGACTTCATGTATATTTGACTTGGGAGCCATTGCCAGGGAACCCAAGCACTCATGGATTAGATGGACAAGGGCACTTCCTGGTGCTGCATCACTATCTCAGGTGGTAGAGTCACGGCCATCTTCTGTGTTAAATGGATAAGACAAAATCATGTGAGCGCTAAGGACAGTGCCAGTATAGAGATTCTGGAAGGTAAATTCTTCCTTTCTTGCCACCTGGTTCCTGTGGATTGCCACTAATTAAAATTGCTATGTTCCATATCTGTACATAACTTTAGTTAATATCTTCCTCACATCAGTACTCAGCTTAAGGGCCAAAAGATGGAGCACCAGGAAGGAACTCTTAAATGGCATACATCAACTTTGCCCTTGGATATATTTTCACTCCTTCATTAACTGAACCATCTCCAAATGTGACTGATATAACATCATCTCTATTTGCCTATACTTTTCAAGATCCTATCTGTATTTCTTAGTATTTATAAACTAGTGTGCTTTTGAGAGTGATATATTTTTAAAAATTATAGCTATAGAGAGGGAAAAAGATGGTGGTGTGAGAAGTGAGAGAGAAACCTCCTCCCCAAACCACATATAACACAAAAATACAACAGATATACCTAATCCTGAAAGAGTGACCTGAAGACTACAAAACAGACTGCCTACATCTGGGGAAAACAGAAGACTTAAGAGAAAGGGTAAAGTAGCAAAGCCACGATCCAGCAGGACTTAAGCCCTCTCCCTACCCCAGCCCACAAGCAGGAGGAAGAGAAATGGAGTGGGGAGGGAGTAGAAGCCCAGGACTGCTAAACACCCAGCCCTGGAGATCTGCTCCAGTAGAACAAACCCACTACAATATAGGAGCACCTAAACATGTGAAAAAATAATAACAGTAGTGGGGTTGGAAAGCAAAGACAGGATAAATACTTGGAGAGACTAAGATTCCAACTGCTTGTGAAGAACAGGCACCCACAACTGGCCCTCTAGGACAAAAGAAATGTGGGTGCTTTGAAAGACTTCCCAACAGTGAGAGGGGTTCTAAAGGGGCAAAAAGAACACAGAGCTCACTGCTCAGAAGAAAGGACTGGTGGACAAAATCATCCCTTCACACTCAGCCCAGCAGGTTGGGAACTTTCAGGACCTTCAGATGCTCCATCCACATGGCTGGCAATGCACCCCGCGGACCCCAGTGTGATATGCAGCCTGCCACTCCTTTCTCCCAGCAGGCACGGGTCCACACACCTGCTGCCCCCACCATTGCACCAGGCCAGTGGAGGGTCACCCTGTCTATGGTAGCTACAGGGGCGTAATGCAGAGGTTGCTCCCTGAGCAGTTGGCCCACTGTATCTGGCAGTGGAGGAAGGCACTATGGCTGAGAAACAGGAAAGAGCTCTTTCCTCCTGGCAGGTACCAGTGCTGCTCACTTGCAGTCCCTGCCATTGCTCCAGGTGCTCGGCAGCTCCAAGGAGTAGAGCTTCTGAGTACTAGAACGCATTGCAAATGCAAAGTTATTATTCAACAGAAATCACTAAAAATATGAAAGAGCAAAAAATTTTGTCCAAACAAAAATTTAGAAAAGGACACCAAAAAGAAGACTATGCAAAACTGAAATAACCAATCTTCTTTATAAATATTTCCAAATAAAAACCATAAACATGCTCACAGAGCTATAGAAAAATATTCAGGATCTCAGGGAGGACTACAAAAAGACATAGAAAATTTGAAAAATACACTATCTGAAGTGAAACATACAATGGAGATTTAAAAATACATTAGATGATGTAGAGGAGACAGTAAGTGAAACAGAAACTGGAGAACAGGAAAAAAAGAAGATCAGGCACAGAGAGATAAACGGATCTCTAGGAGTGAAAGAATACTAAGAAAAATGTGCCACCAATTCAAATGGAACAATATTTGCATTATAGGGGTACCAGAGGAAGAAGAGAGAGGAAAAGGATGAGAAAGTCTCTTTGAGAAAATAATTGCTGAAAACTTCCCCAAACTGGGGAAGGAAATAGTCTCTCAGGTCATGAAAGTGCAGAGGTCTCCCAACACAACACCAAGACATAATAATTAAAATGGCAAAAATCAAGGACAAGGAGAGAGTATTGAAGCAGCCAGAGAGAGTAAAAAGATCACTTATAAAGGTAGCCCCTTCAGGCTAGCAGCAGACTTCTCAGCAGAAATCTTACAGTCCAGATGGGAGTGGCATGATATATTTAATGCAATGAAACAAAAGAGCCTCTATCTAAGAATACCCTACACAGCAAGAGTATCATTTAAATTTGAAGCAGGGATAAAGCAATTTCAAGATAAACAAGAATTGAGGGAATTTACCTCCGACAAACCATACCTACAGTGTATTTAAAGGGACTGCTCTAAATGGAAGTGCTCATAAGGCTAAATAGCTGTCACTAGAGAAAATAAAACCATAACAAAGAAAGTAGAACAATTAATTACTAAGAAAATGAAAAATTAAATCAACTACTCACAAAGTTAGTCAAAGGTTGCACAGTGAATACAAAATATATCACCTATTATATAAAAAGGGGAGGAGAAAAAAACCTTTAGATTGTGTTGGAAATAATGTAATAGACAAGTTAAGACACACTTATGGTAAGGAGGCTGCCCTTGTACCTTTGGTAATGACAAATCTAAAACCTAAATTGGCAATAAGTAAATATCTTTTGATAATCACCCTAAATGTATATGGACTGAAAGCACAAAACAAAATAGAGTTACAGAATGGATAAAAAAGCAAGACCCATCAATATTCTGCCTACAAGAGACTCACTTCAAACCCAAAGACATACACAGACTAAAAGTGAAGGGATAGAAAAAGATATTTCATGCAAATAGTAGGGAGAAAAAAGCAGGAGTAGCAGTACTTATATCAGACAAGATAGATTTCAAAACAAAGACAGTAACAAGAAAGAAAGAAGGATATTAAAAATGATAAAGGGGTAGTCCAAAAAGAAGATATAACCATGGTAAATATAAATGGAAACAACCTAGGAGCACCTAAATACGTGAAAAAAATAATAACAGAATTAAAGGGGTAAATAGACTGTAATGCATGCATTTTAGGAGACTTCAACACACTACTCAATCCAAAGGACAGATCAACCAGGCAGAAAATAAGTAAGGAGACAGAAGCACTGAACAACACACATTACAAGAGATGGACCTAACAGACATCTACAGAAAATTCCACTCAAAAGCATCAGGATACACATTCTTCTCAAGTGTACATGGTACATTTTCCAGAATAGATCACATACTAGGCCACGAAAAGACCTCAGCAAATTCAAAAAGACTGGAATTGTGCCAACCAGCTTCTCAGACCACAAAGGAATAAAACTAGAAATATATTATGCAAAGAAAACAAAAAAGCTCACAAACACATGGAGGCTTAACAACATGCTTGTAATAACCAATGGATTAATGACCAAATTAAAACAGAGATCAAGCACTATATGGAGATAAATGAAAACAACAGCACAATGACCCAACTTCTGTGGGATGCAGCGAAGGCAGTTTTAACAGGAAAGTATATAGCAATCCAGGCCTATTTAAAGAAGGAAGAACAATCCCAGTGAATAGTCTAAATTCATAATTATTGAAACTGGAAAAGAAGTACAAATGAGGTCCAATCAGCAGAAGGGGGGACATAATAAAGATCAGAGGAGAAATAAATAAAACTGAGAACAAAACAATAGAAAAAATTAATGAAACCAAGAATTTGTTCTTTGAGAAAATAAACAAAATAGATAAACTCCTAGCCAGACTTATTAAGAAAAAAAGAGAATCTACACACATAAACAGAATCAGAAATGAGAAAGGAAAAATCACTATGGACACCACAGAAATACAAAGAATTATTAGAGAACACTATGAAGACTATATGCTAACAAACTGGATAACCTAGAAGAAATGGAAAACTTTCGAGAAAAATACAACCTTCCAAGACTGACCCAGGAAGAAACAGAAAATCTAAACAGACTAATTACCAGCAATGAAATTGATTCGGTAATCAAAAAACAACCCAACAACAAAACTTCTGGACCAGATGGATTCACCACTTAACTTTATCAGACATTTGGAGAAGACATAATACCTATTCTCCTTAAAGTTTTCCAAAAAACAGAAGAGGAGGGAATACTTCCAAACTCATTCTATGAAGCCAGCATCACTCTAATACCAAAACAAGGCAAAGAAATCACACAAAAAAAGAAAAATACAGGCCAATATTCCTGATGAACATAGATGCAAAAACACTCAACAAAATATTAGCAAACTGAATTCAGAAATATATCCAGAGGATCATACACCATGATCAAGTGGGATTCATCCCACAGATGCAAGGATGGTACAACATTTGAAAATCCATCATCATAATCCACCACATCAACAAAAAGAAGGACAAAAACCACATGATCATCTCCATAGATGCCGAAAAAGCATTTGACAAAATTCAGCATCCATTCATGATAAAAACTCTCAACAAAATGGGTATAGAGGACACGTAGCTCAACATAATAAAGGTCATATATGAAAAACCAAAAGCCAACATCATATTTAACAGCAAGAAGCTGAAAGCTTTTCCTCTAAGATCAGGAACAAGACAAGGATGCCCACTCTCCCCTCTTTTATTCAACATAGTACTGTATGTCCTAGCCATGGCAATCAGACAACACAAAGAAATATAGGCATCCAGATTGGCAAGGAAGAAATCAAACTGTCACTCTTTGCAGATGACATGATATTGTACATAAAAAACCCTAAAGAATCCACTCCAAAACTAGTAGAACTAATAACTGAATTCAGCAAAGTTTCAGGATACAAAATCAATACACAGAAATCTGTTGCATTCCTATACACTAATGATGAACTATCAGAAAGAGAAATCAGGAAAACAATTCTATTTATAATTGCAGCAAATAGAATAAAATACCTAAGAACTAACCTATCCAAGGAGGTGAAAGACGTATACCCTGAAAACTGTAAGACACTCATGAGAGAAATTAAAGAAGACACTGATAAATAGAAATGCATCACATGCTCATGGATAGGAAGATTTAATATTGTCAAAATGGTCATCCTGCCTAAAAAAATCTACAGATTCAATGCCATCTCTATCAAAATACCAACAGCATTCTTCAATAAACTAGAACAAATAGTTCTAAAATTCTTTGGAACCAAAAGAGACCCCAAATAGCCAAAGCAATCCTGATAAGGAAGAATAAAGCTGGAGGGATTATGCTCCCCAACTTCAAGCTCTACTACAAAGCCACAGTAATCAAAACAATTTGGTACTGGCACAAGAACAGACCCATAGTCCAATGGAACAGACTAGAGAGCCCTGATATAAACCCAACCATATATGGTCAATTAATGTATGATAAAGGAGCCATGGATATACAGTGGGGAACTGACAGCCTCTTTAACCACTGGTGTTGGCTAAACTGGACAGTTACATGTAAGAGAATGAAACTGGATTACTGACTAACTTCATACGTAAAAATAAACTCGAAATGGATCAAAGATTTGAATGTAAGTCATGAATCCATAAAACTCTTAGAAGAAAACATAGGCAAAAATCTCCTGAATAAAACATGAGCAATTTTCCTGAACACATCTCCTGGAGCAAGGGAAACTAAAGCAAAAATAAACAAATGGGACTACATCAAACTAAAAAGCTTCTGTACAGCAAAGGACACCATCAGTAAAATAAAAAGTCATCCTATAGTAGGGGAGAATATATTTGTAAATGACATATCCAACAAGGGGTTAAAATCCAAAATATATAAAGAACTCACATGCCTCAATACCCCAAAACAAATAACCTGATTAAAAAATGGGCGGAGGATATGAAGAGATAATTTTCCAAAGAAGAAATTCAGATGGCCAACAGATGCATGAAAAGATGCTCTACATCACTAATCATCAGGGAAATGAATATAAAAACCACAATGAGATATTACCTCACACCAGTAAGGATGGCCAGCATTGAAAAGTCTAAGAACTACAAATTCTGGCGAGGATGTGGAGAAATGGGAACCCTCCTACACTGCTGGTGGGAATGTAAGCTAGTTCAACCATTGTGGAAAGCAATATGGGGGTTCCTCAAAAAACTAAAAATAGAAATACCCTTTGACCTAGGAATTCCAGTCCTAGGAATTTACCAAAGAAAACAAGGTCCCAGATTAAAAAAGACAAATAGTTCTAAAATTCTTTGGAACCAAAAGAGAACCCAAATAACCAAAGCAATCCTGATAAGGAAGAATTAGGCTGGGTGGATTATACTGTCCAACTTCAAGCTGTACATATACACCCCTATGTTTATCACATCACTACTTACAATAGCCAAGATATGGAAGCAACCTAAGTGTCCATCAGTAGATAAATGGATAAAAAAGAGGTAGTTCACACGCACAATGTAATCTTATTCAACCTTAAGAAGAAAACATCCTCCCATTTGCAACAACATGGATGGAGCTAGAGGGTATACTATTCTCAGTGAAATAAGCCAGATGAAGTAATACAAGTACCAAATGATTTCACTCATTTGTGAGTATAACAACAAAGCAAAACTGAAGGAATAGCAGCAGACTCACAGACTCTCAGGGACTAGTGGTTACCAAAAGGGAGGGTTTGGGGAGGGTGGGGGAATAGAGAGGGAGAAGAGGATTAATGGGTATTGTAACTAGCACACACAATATCTGTAGGTCACTGGGATGGCAGTTCAGCACAGAGAAGATAAGTAATGACTCGATTGAATTGTATTACGCTGATGGGCGGTGACTGCAGTGAGATTGGTGTGGGGGGCTTGATAATATGGGTAAATGTTGAAACCACAATGTTGCTCATGTGAAACCTTCATAAGATTGTATATCAATAATACCTTAAAAGATTATAACTGTAATTTTTTTGTGTAAATGTATTTTGATGTTTTATAATAAACAACATAGTGCAGAAATTAGATAAATTCTAGTTGTGGATGAGGAAGGGGACAAAGTTGACAATGTATTACACAGTGATAATGTTCATTTTATAATTATTTAAAATTACTTTAAAATAACTTATATACTAACAATGTGATTTGTTTACAATTGGATGAAAATAACTAGTATTCAAAAGAGTCAGAACCAGACAGCAATTTAATTGGAAGTTCTCTATAATCTGCACAGTCCTGGCTAGTGCTGACTATAATTTTGCCTGAGTAAATATTGTCAATGAACTTTCATTTTTCTCTATGAATAATCATCTTCCTTATTTCTGTCATACTGCTATTCAGACTTAATATTAGCCATAATGCTGTTACTATCACTGGTAACTTTCTTGTATTCATTAATAGAATAAACCTGTTGTTTCAAAGTAGAATACCAATGGAGACATTATTTGCATAGGCACAGTGAAAAAGTGGTTAGGTTAATCAAAATTCTCTGATTACAAGACTTCCCAGTGTCAATTTTTTATAAGCTTAAAAAAATCATATGATATTTTAATTGAGAATATTTTGCTATAATTTCTCAGCTGTTTCATTTTCTGTGAATATATGACTATGCTTGCTGCTTTAGAGTTTATGAAAATATTCTGAATTATTCAAGCCTACAACCAATGAATCTATGTTTAAATATCTTCTATAAGACTCAATTACATATTTTTATAATAAATGGAATGCTGTCATCCGTTAGTAAGAAGGACTCAGAAAAAAAAATGCTACGTATTTGTTCTGATTTTTAAGGGAAAATAAAACACATATAAAAGTCCTGGAAATTCTGTTCACATTTACATGAGCAAAGAAGTGTTTCTGTGGTGGGATATAATTATGTCTGTTTCAGACAACAGATGAAATGATTTTGGAAGGTGAAAATTAATATTTGTCAATTAAAAAAATTCTGATCATACATAGAACTAGTGCACAATATATAATTTATTATATTTAAAAATAATGTTTTGAATAGGCCAATACTGCTATATATCCATTACTTCCAATGCCTTTTATTTCAATGAGAAAGTAGAAACTGTCATACTAGATCTTGTTCGTCATCACACATTAAATAATGAATCTATGCATCATATTTGTATGTGTATGTATATATATATATGTATATGCTTTTATTCTGGAAAATAAGAAAGTTATAAAGAAGAGGACCCTTCCACAATAAGAACATGGAAGCAGTGCTCAGACCATGATAGAGAATATAGAGAATAGTACTTGGTGCACAAGCACCTCAGTTTCCTCAGCCTTCAAGTGGGAAAGTTCTAAGGCAGGTTCTACATGGTCTTCCAGAGATCTCTAGTTATACAGTTACATGTGCTCACTGAAGCTAAAAGCTATACATAAAATCTTAAAAGATGTGTTATACAAAAAAGCTATGGTCAAGAGAGAAAGTAGTCAATGGTTCCAGAACTAGAGATCATCCCACTGCTATAATAATCAGACAGAAACATAGTCTATATGTGTAATACTGTTGCTGACATAAATAGGTCTATAGGAACTGTGCTTGTTAGGATGATGGTAGTTTTTCACTGGAGAATATTGCTTAAGTTAGCTTGTGAATGTATCTCCAGGGAATTTTTAATGTGGGATTAGATTTTAGAGACATGAGGAATAATATGAAAAATGTAAGAGTTCAGAATCATTTGTACAGAGAACTCTGTGAGAATCATTTAAAATTCTACAATACATTTATATCAGCAAAAAAGAAATCTACTTGCTACCAATTTAGGAAATAAATCAAGTGAAGAATAATGTCACAGATTCCAAAGGAAGAAATAGTTTCAGATAGAAGAGGTGAATGGAAGATGCAAAATAAAAACAATACATAAGATGCAATTAGCTTGATGTGCTGTTGTTGTTATTCAAGGCCAGATTCATTGTTAATCTGTCCACCACATAACTCTTTGGTCCTTGTGCCCTTCTTGGAAGTAGTTTTGGTAAAGTGTTGGTGGAAAAAGTCAAAATGAAAAAATATTTTACAAGAAAGGTTAGGATAAAGGGTAAGGAGGACTATTTTTGAGTAATTTAGTAGATTATAAATACACCTAAGAGAAGTATAGAGACTTTTATAATTATATGCCATTTATAATTGAATTCTCAATTTAATAGTATACATGAAAATTTTGCATCAAAATAATAAACATCAAAAATCAGATTTTGAATAAAGTAGTTTGTTATAATTTAGAATGAAGCATGACAAAATGAAATCACTAAAGTCTAGCATGATCAATTTTATAAAAACTAAACTTCTGTCTAGTTATTGAATAAAACATATAGATTAAAATAGCAAAAAAATAATAGAATACTAAGTAAGCCTGAGCTCCATCACTATATGTACCCCCCAAAAATCAGAACTGTAACATCTAATTAATAATATTTAATGGTTTTAATTTTGATTCATGTGCTAAAAAGTTGAATTTCTTTTTGCATTAGCATTTGTGTGGAGGTTATCTTTAAAATTTTTTATTTATATTTTAGTAAAAATATTGCAAATTAGGTAAGATATTATATATTCATATACATACATATCTATATATCTACATCTGTGTGTGTGTGTGTATTTGGTCATTCTGCTTCTAAGTTGTGATAAAAATGAAAGTAATATTCTTACTTTGATTTCTCTCAATTTAATTATTACTATTTCCCGATATTTTATCAGAAGTAAAACATGGTTAATTTACATTTTTTTTGTTTTTGTTTTAAGCATCAATAAAGTATTCACATTACTAGTATCATTCAAGGCCAATTTATTGTTAATCTGTCCACCAATAACAATTTATTACATATTTTTTCTAATATAATGGACATATTTCTTCTTCCTTATATAAAACCCAGAGGAAATGATATATAATAAATACTTTTTAAATTAATTTACACTGATTAATGAATAAATCTACCATTTATGTTGCCAAACATACTCCAGACTCCATTCTAATGGGGAACTTTTTATTCCATTTTTATTGGTTACATTTAAATATATAATATTTTGTACTAAAAGATTTCATTGTGTATTGGGACTACATTGCAAAATTGTATTGTTTAAAATTCCAATGTTAAGATCACTGCCCATGTACATTTGAAATATGTAACATTAAGTAAAAACAAATTTCCACTGGGAGAAGGAAGCTAGAACATAATAGCTTGTTTTTATCCTGAAATTTAGGAATTCTTTAACTACTAGTAAAATGCAGTTGGATGGAGAAAACACACATGGTTTGTAGATTTCATTATGTGAAACACTGGAGAAGTAGCAATAAAGTGGAATAAATCATATGGTTCATACTGAACCTTAACTCCGTCCTGTGGCAGCAATGAGTGAATCATGCTCACACCATGTTAGAATTCACCTGACATCTGTTCACCAATCTCTTTAACTTGTTTTGATTTGTTGATACAGATTGATTTCCCGAAATTTTTAAACATATCAAGAATGAATGATTTCATAAATATTTTTAGAATGACAAATTAGTTCTTGAAGGTTAAAATTCAACATAGAAATATAATGAAATAAAAGCTTTTTTTTTCTATGGTTCATTTTGTTATGCCATTTAATCACCACAAGACTAATGCTTAGTATTTCTTCTCCTGAGGCAAAACTATAATATACTCTGCAAATCTCAATTACAATTTGGATAAGAAAATATATCAAAACTTAAAATCTGTTCAGGAGCTTCACTATTTCAAATTCAGAACAGTTATTTATAAGAATTTTTTAAATTAACAGTGCATAACAAAGTCTCAGACAATACTTACATAGTTTAAGGCCAACTAAACATCAAGAGATGTACTTTTGACAAATCTCTTAGAAAACGCATTTGTGAAATAACATTATATCCTCTTAAAATCACTGTAGTCTCCTGACTGATACATTATTTGTACATCTATCTTTCAGGCCCTCCCAACAATCTAAGGCATATAAACTCTGGTTTTAAAAAAATGTCAATATCTATTAATTGCTTCCTGAGTAGGTTTTGGTGTTATTTCAATGAAAGGTATAATTTAGCAAACAGATTTAGCAGGCAGCAGATAAAACAATTAGTACAAAGATCTTTTGTGAGAGAAGTAACTGGCAGTACACCCGCAGTGAAGGCTGAATTTGTAATTTAGAAAACAGATTTAGAAAGTGGCAGATACAACAATTAGTCTAAAAATCTTTTTGTGAGAGAAATAGCTCACAGAATAGGAAGAGGGATTTGCATAAAAATGATATGTCAATTTCACTGAAAAGCAAATAATTTTCCATCTCCACCTTTTAACCTTTTCTTTTCCTTACGATTTTCTTTTTCTGGGTTTATTATTGAGTGGTTAAGGCACTAGAATATTGCAAAAGTCCCAACATAAGCAATGTTGTCTCATGTAGCAGAACCACCATATTTTTAATAAATAATAACCACCACTAACTTGGACACAATGTCTATTGGATTGTGGAAGGAAGGAATTGAACCCCTCTCTCTTTTTCCTAATGGGTATAAGCTTTCTTTCTTGGTCTTAGAATTGACATATTAGTCACAATTAAAAAATTTGGAAACCCAAACCAACTTGTTCTTATAGTAAGAGTAACTATGATACCATTCATTATCAGAGTCCTAATACAGAAGCAAAGAAACCATTAAAATAATAAAGAGTGAATTCACAGTAAGTTTCATTGGATTGCATTAGCTTCAGATATCTTCCTCTTACTAAGGAAACAATATTAGCAGTGTGAATACTGGATCCTCAGGCATAAGGCCCTGTTCAACAATTAGATTACACTAACAGGGACTCCTGTCAAAAGACAATGAGGCTCATTAAAGCAAGAGGCGTGGCTCAGAAAAGAAAGACCGTCCATGTTGAACTTGAGCTACTCTTTTTAATGTGATGAGAAATCCTCTAGAAACCATGAGTGTTTCCATGGACCTCTCTTGACATTAACAGTTATAAAGTCCTGGGTATTATGCTGTATTAAACAGCTTACCACTTCCAGGGACACTATGTCAGACTCTCAGGCTTAGAACTCCGTTCTTTAATTTTGATGTGTCCATTGCCAATAACCAGCCTCTCTGTTTTTGACCATAGTGTTCAAACATGAAGCCCTTGTCAGTGGTGCTGCAACTCCAAGGTCACTCTAGTTCACAGACTATAGCAAAGAGCTCATGGACCCAGAATGTTTATAAAGTCAGTGTTACACATATATGTTTACAAATAATTTTCACACACAATATCAATTCTATAGTTGAAATCCACCTAATTTACTCAATTCAGAAAAATACCTTGTAGGAAAAAATATCCCTTGCACTTTCTTATTCATTTTCAAGTTCTATTTGTTATCGCACTCAATCATTTTGCTTTAGTCTTTCAGTGTTGCTCTTGTACATGTTTGTTTAATTTTTTTACTATTTCAAAGGAAGGGTTGGCAAATTTTTGCACAACAGCACGCTGCAGGCCATGTAGTCTCTGTTGCGACTAGTCAACTCTGTTACTGTAGTGTGAAAGATATCTTAGATAACAGACAGTGATTGTGACTGTGTTCCAAAAATCATTAAAACTTTGCAATAGAGAAAGTGGAAGTAAAAGATTATAGAAATAAATGAATCAAAATTCCATATTCCACAAATAGGAAACTGAAACCAACAGTACCATATACTTCACAGTTCTAGAAAAAACATGGTTGGGATCTGATTTCATTGAGTCCTTATATTATTTTAATAGGTATTTTTTTAATGTCATTTTTTTCTTCAAAAAATGGATCAATTGCTGATGTAACATGAATTCTATCAATCAACAGCTTATGTAATCAAATATGCTACTTATTAATTTGATACAATATAGTTCTTTCTCTTGTATTAAAAACTATAACTTGTATTTTAACATAAACATTGTTTATGGACTTAATGATCATTAAATACTGATAACTCATATTGAATACATACAACTTAAATTCTACCATTATATGATTATGATTTGACTTTGTTACTAAGCCATAATAAACTCAAATAGTTTCTAAGGTAGCAAAAGAAATCTGCTATATGCTGTTCATTGTTTATATAGCATTTTGGATTTGGATTTTTATTTTTATAGTTAATGTGTTTCATAATATGTTTATAGTTAATATGTTTGGTTGGTGATAGATTTGTCATACAAAAACACGAAATAAATCAGCAGAAGTCTTAGATATTGATCTTGGGGTATTGCTGTTAACTAGTATTAAAAATAATAAGTCCATTCATCATTTTCATCAACATATTAAATAAACATAATAGTTGTACATTTGAAGATCATACAATTAAGAATTAAACAGTAGATGATATTAACACTAATGAATCCAACCAAAGGAACTGTTATTTCATATAATTGATTTAGTAGCTGAGCTCTTTGGTTTAAAACATGCATAATATCAAAAGTTTGAATAGTACCACAAATTACACATATAGCACTATTTATATGGAAAATATGTACAAACTAACCACTTTGAAATTTACTTAGAATGATTTCTCTTTATCAAAATAAGTATGCTTCTCAAATGGCCAGATGTAAAATGCTTTGATGATCTTGCAATAGTGGAAACAATTCATTTATTTATCTATTCTTTTATCTGATTTAGTGATTGCTCCATTTCTGCAAGTCCAAAGTCCACCTGATCTTCAGTTGCAGCACAGTTTTATGAAGTCTTCATTTTTGCCTCATTGTAGATACTCTATTCATTTTCAGGACTCCTAGAGCACTTGACTGTTCTCATATGAGAGCATTTGTGTTTTGTTATATATATTCATATGTATATGTTATCTCTGTTTCTAAACTCAAAGATCTTAAAGGTCAGGATCCATATGTTACTATAGTTACATCTATACAGCATCTACTATGTCTATTCATTTATTTCATCAGATATTAACTGTGGCACCCTAAATAATGGTCCCCCCAAAAATGCTCATATTTTAATCTTCAGAATCAGTGAATATATTACTTTGCATAGTAAAGGATCTTTGAAGATGTAATTAAGTTAAGGATATTGAGATGAAAAGACTTCTTGGATTACCCAGCTGGGCTCCATCACCAGGGTCCTATAAGTGGAAATCGGGGGGGGGGGTGGAGTCAGAGAGAAGTTTGCCTTTAAAAAATATATTTTTAATTAAGATACAAAAATTAAAATGCACAGATCTGAGTGTACATCTCAATGAATTCTGACATGTGGATACAGTCATGCAACCATCACTCAGATCAACACATTAAAGATTCTCACTGATATTTTCCTCTTCACCTATTTCACCCATCCCCACAACCTCTCCCCTGTGGCATATTCCCTTTCATGGGTATAAACCCCTATACTAGCCCAAAATGTATACATGTATATTCTTTCCCTATCTCCTTGCAGTTTACTTAGCCTGGATTGCCCTACTCTCACTAATACAGTATTTATTCATGCAAGATTAATTCAAATATGGGGATGTCTATTATAAAAATAGTAACATGTTAAGAATTAAACAATGCCTCTAATCATCTCATGTAATTAAGACTTCATGAGATTATGAATTTCAGTAAAATACAAAGTTCTTCACTACTCTTTTTGTTGTCCATAATCAACATCAATAATAATTAGCCATTATTAGTGATAATAAGCATTAATGTTTGATCCCTAACGCCCTGCAAGGTAACTTTAATGTATGTAACAGAGAACCATTCAATACTCAGAAGCTGATTAAGTATCCAATACTAAGATTTAAAATAGTTCACTGACTGTGGTAATACTGAATGCTCAAAATGTAATTGGTGGAGTCCTAAGGAAATTATCTTTATTTCCTTAGATCACTCCTTCCTTTTTAAAGACATATCTCATTCATCTAGATTGCCAAAAATGCTAATACAAATAGACACTTTAAAAGTATTTTTGGAACAGGAATGAAATGAGTGTAGAATCCAGACTGCAGTAGGGTAAAGACTCGGTCAGCAATGAAATTTAAATAAACTTAGATCAGAAAATAAGAATGCTGCCAAAAGCTGAGTCAAGGTAAAGTTTCTGTTTTGTTATTGTGGCTTATTTTGCTTCTTTTCAGTAGTGGAGATCTGACCCCGTTAGAAGGTAGGAAAGGCTACATATATAAGTGAAGATATGAATGGCAGAGAAAATGATATTTTGGTAATACTAAGCATGGTCTTCAAACTCTAAATTAGTTTATGCCAAAAATATTGCAAGGATATACCTCTGGGGCTCTGTTATCTATTGATGTAACTGGCATCCACAGGTGGCTATATAACTTTATATTTAAATTAATTTAAACAAAATTAAAAATTCACTTGGACTAGCTACATATCAAGCACTCAGTAGTCAGATAGGCCTGGTGGCTACTGTTGTGCAGTGCAGATGTAAAATGAATCTGTTATCTCAGGAAATTCCATTGCTTCACGGTATTCTAGACATAGACATAAGTAGAAATATGCAGTATGGAATAAATCATAGCAAACATGAATATTATCTGCCGTAAGCACAAAACAAGTGCCCTCTTGGCATTTACTTTGCACTCATTAGTCACACATTGTGTTAGACAAGCCCAGTTCATCCCTAGACTATACCTGTGTTTTTGGTATATTATGTAGAGAGGAAAAGATATCCTCCAACTGTACAACACTGTTTCTTTGAATTTATTTCTTGAGGATATCCTTCATCAACTTCTTTTAAGTATTGTTATTATTAGAACAATGAGCTAAAAACAAGCCTTGGATGCTTCTCTGGGGCAGGGCTCCCTGCACGTGGAAAGTACAGGTTTGGGTGTGTTATGTTATAACAACTATTCTTTTTCACTTTTGTACTTTTTACTTGGCCTTTATGTTTTAATGACAATGCAATTTGGAAAATTAAGGCATTGATTAATTAGCGAACCATTTTAAAAACATGCAAATTTAGCGAATGAGTGGGAATAGGAATAAGAGATGACAAGTAGCAACACTATGATAAGAAAAGAGAAATGCAACTTAAATTGTGTGTCTTGAGACATTTAAAGTCATGCCAATCCAAAAAGGAAGTTAAAATTATACTGTCTTGAGGAATTTGAGGAAGCTTAAAGAGTTGGGAGATGCTAACATCTACAGGTGAATTCCAGGGCCCTTGTAAAGAAAAAGATTCTACAATTTCATATATGCATTTTGACAGGGTTATACAAGAGAACAGACATTCAGAATAATTGAAAAGGGTGAGAGATACAAGGTCTGCAGTTCAAATGTTTGTAAGTGAAGAAAATCATGAACTAATTATCTGGAAGTGCACTGGCATGCGAGGACACAGACAATACTGTCACCACCATCCCTGAACATCCCAAAGGTAGAGAAGGCCCTCAGTGGAAGCATCCTCTTCAGACAGAGTGTCTGAAAGAGAAATGCATGTATATGATACTTGTGGAAATAAAAGCAGTATCACCATGGCTTATAGTGCAAACAATCATAGGCAGGGGAAAAGGAATGAGATTTTTTTAATGAATAAAGGCAATTTGTGTTTAAGGAGCTTATGCAAGCAAAGATATGAGATGTTCATTTTCATAGTGGTAGATGTGATGAGCAGGGATGAATGAAACACTTAATAAAGAGCAAAATGTATTCTGACATTTAAAGTTTGATTTACTTGTTTGAGAAGAAAAGGCTTACTATCACCTGGGTGTCTAAATAAGATGTGGCCATCTGACTTAAATGATTTTGTAATCTTCCTCTGCCGGAGTTAAAAAATAATAATAATATACAAATTCAAGCTCTTGTCATGAGACAAGATGATGTCATTTTTATAATAATATATTTTTGTGTTAAAATTATATTCAACCTTTATATCTCAGCTCAGCTGGTTCCTCTTTAGTGAGAAGTTCATTGATGTTCTGTTCATGAATGGGTCTCCCTTTTTTACAGGGGACATAGAACAGCAAATTATCTGACCAAAAAAAAAGTCTTAGGGAGTCAGACAGATGTCATAGAATTAAGGAAATAGATGACAAGCTGGTTAGAGATATGATAGGAATCAGGGATTCCCAGAAACAAGAGCATCTGCAGCACTAATAGAATAAGGAGACTGTTGCACTTACACATTGTCCGTTCAATTGAGACTTTTTAATAAAAGCTGCTTATTTGAAAGACAAGAAAAAGCAGAGCAGAAACTTCGAGAAAACTCTAAAATCATCTTCTGCAAGAAGTATTATCTTTCTCATCTGAAATGCAATGGGATTTTATATTTACAACTAATACAATTACTAAAGTTTCCCCTTATTACAGGAATTAAAACACATATCTGTCCTTGTAAACTTGCTTTCCTTGACTGATGATCCATTATTTACCTTTAATGTCTGCTCTAATCTCCTTTGCTGATTTCTTGTCCTTTAAGCAGCCTGGTGTAGCGGCAGTACAGGACTCAGTTCTCTGCTCTTTGCTCTTCTCTAATTGCATC
The DNA here is from genome assembly GCA_032199065.1 of Smutsia gigantea. NCBI lineage: Eukaryota > Metazoa > Chordata > Mammalia > Pholidota > Manidae > Smutsia > Smutsia gigantea. The sequence continues at coordinate 41,721 of JAVSCE010016174.1, forward strand.
CACTTAACAACATCACTTTATCTCTTAAAAGCCAATTCAAATTGATGGCCACAATACTTTATTTAGTCACTCTCTTCTCTGTGAACTCAAGACTCAAATATCCAAAACAATATTCAACATATCAGTTTGGATATCAAGAAGCATCTCATTTGTTTGGATTTGTTCCTCTCCAAACCGTCTTCTCCTGTATTTTCCATTTCAGCAACTGATACTAGCATTTAACCCAGTGAGTCAAAACAAAAACGTAAGTATCAGACCTGACAACTCTCTTTCTCTCATTTTATGGTACATATTCCAGCATTTAATCTATTTAAGGTCTTTCTGCTCTAACTTCAAAATCATATCTCCAATCCAAAAATTTTTCACATCTTTAATATTGTCAGTCTCTCTGCCAAATTCTACTTACTCCATCCCCACCACTGTCCACAGAGTTGACACATATAGCATCTAAAAACTGGAAATCAAACCAGACTGTTCATCTGCTTTTCCAAAAGCTTTCAAACTCATCCTGGTTTATATGCCTTTAAATGATCAGGCTATTTGCCTATTTTTGACATCATTCCCATCACAGTCCTCTTATTTCTACTTATCAAGCATATTTTGCAACATCTAACACATTTTGATAACACTCATTTTGGATGTAAACTCTGGTTTCTATGTACAAATGCTATTGTTCCAAATATTTAATATTCCCATGATCATGTGTGTCTGCTATCATGTTGTTTTAATCAGTTATGCTTTCCTTTTGTGGCTACTGTGAAGGGAAGCTGTTCCTGATCACTGTTTAACTTATAAAGATGATTCCTGCAGGAAAGGATATAATTTGCTGTCTAGCAATTATTCACCATTGTATTTCATTTTAAAAATAAGTCTTGTATCATAACTGTATGTCAATAACATATCCTTTTTCTAATGTGTTATGTTTATTGTTACTTAAAGTCACTGGGAAGTAATAACAGAGGTTCTATAGATTTTTAAGCTTCAGTACTGATAGACTTCTTATAATCTTGGGATAGTTTCAATGTTAAATTTAGAAAATATTTTTGACATATGACCTTTTTGAAATTAGTATCAACTATGGTAATGCTGAGAAGTGATCAGACTGATAATGTTCAGGTCATATGTGAAAATTAACAATGCAGGAAATATTTCCTGAATGAGTATGCCAGATTTTTAAATAAATATTGTGTATTTATGAGAGGAATTTGATGTAAGAGAATAAATACATCTGCTTTTTAATCATATGTAGAAATTATGATTCTAATCTGTAACATTTAATAGCACAATATATTTGAAGAATGTACTACTAAGTATTCATGTTACTAAGCATTTTTGCACAACAAGCATCACTAAAATAACTTGTAATCTATGTTTTTTTGAAGCCAGATAGGCATTTTTTTCCTTAGTGGGCTCATTTCTTTCCCTAACACATAGCACTAGCAAATAACCTCGAGCTTGTTTGAACAAAAGTCTTTCACCTTTGTTTTCTTAACCCTGCAAGCTGGCTATCCATGTCTCTATAGTATGGGTGATGTCTTGACTCTGGAAAAATGAGGTATTTGTGGAAGAAATCAGGGAGGAATGCCCTCTGTCTTCAAACACTTCAATGTGGGAACATAGTCACTGATACTAGAGAAAGCAGCAAACCATGCTACATTAACTGATTAAAGCAATATTGGAAAGGCTAGCACTATTGACAATAACACCATTCATGCACCCATTTGTGGTCAAGGTGTTAATATATCTTATGCAAAAACTTTGATTTAATCCTAGGACTTTCAAGATAATAGCTATCCTTATTCACCAGCTGAGTCCAATAAACCCTTCTTTTAAAATGTTAAGTTATTTTAGGAATAAATCCAAAAGGAAGAATAAAGTGATATTGGAAATTATTAGGAATTTTCCAAAAATTTAAACATAGTAAACAAAAATTTTTATTCCAAATGTTACTGATTTTAAAGACATGCTACAATGTGGCTAGTTGAGGAACTTAGCAATTACTGTAAATAAAAATAAGCAACAATAAAACTGGGGAAAAAATGTCTAAAACAACCATTTCAGGGCTATGAAAATCAACCAGTTGGGAAGTAGCTCGTTATGAAAAGCTATTGAACTTTGGGCAAGAACTGTGCGAATCTGTCATGTTAGTGCATGGGGTCACTCCTATTTCCTACCTACCTCTGTAATATAGTTGTTTAAACAGAGAAGGCTGGCCATGAAAATCAATAACTTCATTGAAGGAGGGATGTCACTTGGTTAGAACAGAGTGCAAAACACAATGCATCCAGAGAAATTAATAGTAATATAGTAACCTCAGTGGCAAATTATAGGAATCATGAGAGACTCAGGAAGCCTGAAATTTGATCCTGGTTGGGGTGAGCAGGAGCCAGCTCTTGGTTATTTTCCAGGAGATCCAGAGAATAAGACAAGCAGAGGAGGATTTGCTAAGTGTCACAGGATGTCTGGCGGACTGAAACACTTTATGGAGGCACAGAAGGAACTGAAAAGGACAATATCAACACATAAAACATATCCCTGGGTGACCGTGGGACTGTGTGTACATGTGGAAAGAACACAGGACAGTCCTGTGAAAAGGAAAAGCCAGAGCAGACCTGAAAATGACCTAAAATTTTAAACTGCTCTGTAAACCAAACATAGATCATTAGCAAAGTGTGAAAGTCTCACTAGATTGAACTGTGTTAGCCAAACTTCTGACAATCATTGACAAATCAGAAGTTACATAGATGCAGGGATGACTTTAAGAAAACCACCACCACCATAATCACCAGTTATGAATGATGAAGACCAACATGAAAAGATGCCCAACCTCATCACATGTTTATTATAAGAATGTTTATGAAAACAAAATACCACTTTCCCACAAAAGAATGACTACAGTGAAAAGACAGACAATAGCAAGTGTTGGCAAAGAGATGGAGGAATGGGAGCCCTAATATATTGTTGGTGGGAACGTGAAATGGCACAGTCACATTTAAAAATAATTTGGCAGATTCTCAAAATGTTAAAATTAATGATGTCCTATGACACAGTAATTCCATAACGAAATAGTCAATTGAAAGTAAAACGATGGAACAGGATGTGTACATTAAGCAAAAGAGAGCAAAATGGGCAACGCATACAGCTTTCCACTACTTTTGAATGCCTAATCTGACCCCGAGCAGAACATATTACACGATGGATTTGTATGATACTGCCCCTTGAGGACACTGTCCAGACACCTAATAAGAAGTCAGTCACATCAGAATGCTTCAGTATTAGTTTCTCAGGGCTGCTGTTACAAATTGACACAAATTGAGTAGCTTAAAACAAACAAAATTTGTCTCTCACAGTGCGGAGGTCAGAAGTTCAGAATGAAGATGTCAGCAGGGCCATACTTCCTCTGAAGTCTCTAGGGAAGAATCTTTCTTGCCTTTTCCAGCTATTGGTGGTCCCAGGCATTCCTTGACTTGTTACATAATTCCAACTCTACCTCTGTCTTCACATCGTTCTCTCTCTCTCTGCTTTCTTGACTCTTCTTTTTTTTTGTTGTTATGCAGCACAGAAAACACACACACACACAGACACATGACCCATTCTGACCTTGGATGTTAACACAAAGTATTTTTAAATTCCAGCTGGACTGCCCATGACCCTAGGTGAGTGCTAAAGCAATGGGCATCTTTTATTTTTTTGTATCATTAATATACAATTACATGAGCAACATTGTGGTTACTTGATTCCCACCATTATCAAGTCCCCACCACATACCCCATTACAGTCACTGTCCATCATTGTAGTAAGATGCTGTAGAGTCACTACTTGTCTTCTCTGTGCTATACTACCTTCTGCATTCCCCCCGCTATACTATGTGTGCTCATCATAATGCCCTTATTCTCCTTATCCCTCCCTCTCCACCTTTCCTCCCAGTCCCTATCCCTTTGGTAACTGTTTGTCCATCCTTGGGTTCTGTGAGTCTGCTGCTGTTTTGTTCCTTCATCTTTTCTTTGTTCTTATACTACACAGATGACTGAAATCATTTGGTACTTGTTTTTCTCCAGCTGACTCATTTCACTGAGCATAAACCCTCTAGCTCCATCCATGTTGTTGCAAATGGTAGGATTTGTTTTCTTCTTATAGCTGAATAATATTCCATAGTGTATATGTACGACCTCTTCTTTATCCATTCATCTACTGATGGACACTTAGGTTGCTTCCATTTCTTGGCTATTGTAAATAGTGCTGCGATAAACATAGGGGTGCATCTGTCTTTTTCAAACTGCACTGCTACATTCTTAGGGTAAATTCCTAGGAGTGGAATTCCTGGGTCAAATGGTATTTCTATTTTGAGTTTTTTGAGGAACCTCCATACTGCATTCCACAATGGTTGAACTAATTTGCATTCTCACCAGCAGTGTAAGAGGGTTCCCTTTTCTCCACATCCTCGCCAACATTTGTTGTTGTTTGTGTTTTGGATGTTGGCCATCCTCACTGGTGTGAGGTGATATCTCATTGTGGTTTTAATTTTCATTTCTCTGATGATTAGTGATGTGGAGCATCTTTTCATGTGCCTGTTGGCCATCTGAATTTCTTCTTTGGAGAAGTGTCTGTTCAGCTCCTCTGCCCATTTTTTAATTGGATTATTTTCTTTTTCTTTGTTGAGGTACATGAGCTCTTTATATACTTTGGACGTCAACCCCTTATCGGATATGTCATTTATGAATATATTCTCCCATACTGTAGGATCTCTTTTGGTTTTACTGATGGTGTCCTTTGTTATACAGATGCTTTTTAGTTTGATATAGTCCCTCTTGTTCATTTCTGCTTTTGTTTTCCTTGCCTGGGGAAATATGTTCATGAAGAAGTTGCTCATGTTTATGTTCAAGAGAGTTTTGCCTATGTTTTCTTCTAAGAGTTTTATGGTTTCATGACTTACATTCAGGTCTTTGATCCATTTTGAGTTTGCTTTTGTGTATGGGGTTACACAGTAATCCAGTTTCACTCTTTTACATGTAGCTGTCCAGTTTTGCCAGCACGAGCTGTTGAAGAGGCTGTCATTTCCCCATTGTATCCATGGCTTCTTTATTGTACATTAATTGACCATATATGCTTGGGTTAATATCTGGACTGTCTATTCTATTCCACTGGTCTGAGGGTCTGTTCTTGTGCCAGTACCAAATTGTCTTGATTACTGTGGCTTTGTAGTAGAGCTTGAAGTTAGGAAGTGAGATCCCCCTTCTTTATTCTTCCTTCTCAGGATTTCTTTGGCTATTTGGCATCTTTTGCATTTCCATATGAATTTTAGAAGAATTTGCTCCAGTTCATTTAAGAATGCTGTAAGTATTTTGATAGGGATTGCATTGAATCTGTAGATTGCTTTAGGCAGGATGGCAATTTTGACTATATTAATTCTTCCTAGCCAAGAGCATGGGATGAATTTCCATTTATTAGTGTCGTATTTAATTTCTCTTAAGAGTGTCTTATAGTTTTCAGGGTATAGATCTTTCACTTCCTTCATTAGGTTTATTCCTAGGAATTTTATTCTTTTTGTTGCAATTGTGAATGGAATTGTTTTCCTGATTTTTCTTTCTGCTAGTTCATCATTAGTGTATAGGAATGCAACTTCAATCTTTTGAATTTACTGATGCTCTTTTTGGGGCCTAGTATATGGTCTATTCTGGAAAATGTTCCATGTGCACTTGAGAAGAATGTGTGTACTGTTGCTTTTGGTTGGAATGTTCTGTAGATTTCTGTGTATTAATTTTGTATCCTGCAACTTTGTTGAATACAGATATTCCAGTAGTTTTGGAGTGGATTCATTCTTTAGGGTTTTTTATGTACATTATCATGTCATCTGCAAAAAGGCACAGTTTAACTTCTTCCCTGCGAATCTGAACGCCTTTTATTTCTTTGTGTTGTCTGATTGCCGTGGGTAGGACCTCCAGTACTATGTTGAATAAAGTGGAGAGAGTGGACATCCCTGTCTTATTCCTGATCTTAAAGGAAAAGCTTTCAGGTTCTCACTGTTAAGTATGATATTGGCGGTGGGTTAGTGATATGTGGTCTTTTTTATGTTGAAGTACTTGCCCTCTATACCCATTTTGTTGAGAGTTTTTATCATGAATGGATGTTGAATTTTGTTGAATGCTTTTTCAGCATCTATGGAGATGATCATGTGGTTTTTGTCCTTCTTTTTGTTGATGTGGTGGATGATGTTGATGGAGTTTCGAATGTTGTACCATCCTTGCATCTGTGGGATGAATCCCACATGATCATGGTGTATGATCCTCTTGATGTATTTTTGAATTCAATTTGATAATTTTTTGTTGAGTCTTTTTGCATCTATGTTCATCAGGGATATTTGCCTGTAGTTCTCTTTTTTTGTGCTGTCTTTACCTGGTTTTGGTATCAGAGTGATGCTGGCTTCATAGAATGAGTTTCAAAGTATTCCCTCCTCTTCTGTTTTCTGGAAAACTTTAAGGACAATGGGTCTTATGTCTTCTCTATATGTCTGATAAAATTCAGCATTGAATCCATCTGCCCTTGGGTTTTGTTCTTGGGTAGTTTTTTGATTACCGATTCAATTTCGTTGCTGGTAATTGGTACATTTAGATTTTCTGTTTCTTCCTTGGTCAGTCTTGTAAGATTGTATTTTTCTAGAAAGTTGTCCAATTCTTCTAAGTTATCCAACATGTTAGCATATGGATTTTCATAGTATTCTTTAACAGTTCTTTGTATTTTTGTGGTTTCTGTCATGATTTTTCCTTTCTCATTTCTGATTATTTTTATATGTGTAGATCCTCTTTTTCTCTTAATAATCCTAGCTAGGATTTATCTGTTTTGTTTATTTTCTCAAAGAACCAGCTCTTGGTTTCATTAATTTTTTGTATTATTTTATTCTTCTCAATTTTATTTATTTCTTCTCTGATCATTATTATGTCTCTCATTCTACTGACTTAGGGCCTCTTTTGTTCTTCGTTTTCCAGTTTCAATAACTGTGAATTTAGACTATTCATTTGAGATTGTTCTTCCTTCTTTTAATAGGCCTGGATTGCTATATACTTTCCTGTTAGAACTGCCTTTGCTGTTTCCCACAGAAGTTGAGGCATTGTGCTGTTGTTTTCACTTGTCTCCATATATTGGTTGATCTATCTTTTAATTTGGGCATTGATCCATTGATTATTTAGGAGCATGTGGTAATGCCTCCATGTATTTGGGGGCCTTTTTGTTTTCTTTGCACAATTTCTTGTTTTATACCTTTGTGATCTGAGAAGTTGGTTGGTACAACTTCAATCTTTTGAATTTACTGGTGTTCTTTTTGGGGCCTAGTATATGTTCTATTCTGGAAAATGTTCTATGTGCACTTGGGAAGAATGTGTGTATTGCTGCTTTTGGTTGGAATGTTCTGTAGACGTCTGTTAGGTCCATCTGTTCTAGTGTTTTTTTCAGTGCCTCTTTGTCCTTACTTACTTTCTGTCTGGTTGACCTGTCTTTGGAGTGAGTGGTGTGTTGAAGTTTCCTAAAATGAATGTATTACATTCTATTTCCTCCTTTATTTCTGTTAGTATTTGATTCACATATGTAGGTGCTCCTGTGTTGGGTGCATAGATATTTATAATCGTTTTCTTTCTCTTGTTGGACTGACCCCTTTATCATTATGTACTGTCCTTAATTTTCTCTTGTTACTGTCTTTGTTTTGAAGCCTATTTTGTCTGATACAAGTACTACAACACCTGCTTTTTTCTCCCTATTATTTGCATGAAATATCTTTTTCCATTCCTTCAGTTTTAATCTCTGTATGTTTTGGGGTTTGAAGTGAGTCTCTTGTAGTCAGCATATAGACGGTTCTTACTTTTTATCCATTCTGTAACTCTGTGTCTTTTGATTGGTGCATTCTGTCCATTTAAATTTAGGGTGACTATCTATAGATATGTGTTATTGCCATTGCAGGCTTTGGATTTTTGATTGCCAAATGTTCTAGGGCAGCTTCTTTACTATCTAACCATCTAATTTAACTCACTTATTATGCTATTATAAACACAGTCTGATGTTTCTTTATTTCTCTCCCTTCTTTTTCTTCCTCCTCCACTCTTTATATGTTAGATGTTTTATTCTGTACTCTTTGTGTTTCCCTTTACTGACTTTGTGGATAGCTGATTTTATTTTGCATTTAGTAAGTATTTCGTTGGTCTACTTCCTTTGCTGTGGTTCTATTTTCTCTGGTGACAGCTATTTAACCAAAGGTATACTTCCATCTAGAGCAGTCCCTTTAAAATATACTGTAGAGATGGTTTATGGCAGGTAAATTCCATCAGCTGTTGCTTATCTGGGAATTGTTTAATCCCTTCTTCAAATTTAAATGATAATCTTGCTGGATAGAGTATTCCTTGTTCGAAGCCCTTCTTTTTCATTGCATTGACTATATCAGGCCATTACTTTCTGGCCTATAAGGTTTCTGCTGAGACGTCTGATGATAGTCTGATGGATTTTCCTTTGTAGGTGATCTTTTCTCTATTTCTGGCTGCTTTTAATACTCTGTCCTTGTCTTTGATTTTTGCCATCTTAATTATTATATATCTTGGTGTTGTCCTCCTTGGGTCTCTTGTGTTGCGAGATCTGTGCACTTCCATGGCCTGAGAGACTAATTCTTTCCCCAGATGGGGGAGATATTCACCAATTATTTCTTCAAAGACACTTTCTATCACTTTTTCTCTCTCTCCTTTTTCTGGAACCCCTATAATGCAAATATTTTTCTGTGTGGATTGGTCACACCATTCTCTTAATGTTCTTTCATTCCTAGACATCCTTTTTCTCTCTCTGCATCAGCTTCTCGGTGTTCCTGTTCTCTGATTTTTATTCCATTAACAGTCTCTTCCACCTCATCCACTCTGCTCTTAAATCCTTCCATTATTTGTGTCATTTCTGTTATCTCCCTCCTGAATTCATGCTTTAGCTCTTGAATATTTCTCTGAAGCTCCATCAGCATGCTTGTGACTTTTTTATTTTTTTTTATTTTGTTATTGTTAATGTACAATCACTTCAACAACATTATGGTGACTAGAGACCCTATTATCAAGTCCCCGCACATACCCTATTACAGTCACTGTCCATCAGCATAGTAAGATGCTATAGAATCATTACTTGTCTTCTCTGTAAATACTGCCTTGTCTTGATTACTGTGGCTTTGTAGTAGTGCTTGACTTTAGGAGCATAATTCCCCTTTCTTTATTCTTACTTCTCAGGATAGCTTTGGCTATTTGGGGACTTTTGTGTTTCCATCTGAATTTTAGAAGAATTTGTTCCTGTTCATTTAAGAATGCTGTAAGTATTTTGATAGGGATTGCATTGAATCTGTAGATTGCTTTAGGGAGGATGGCCATTTTGATGATATTAATTCTTCCTAGCCAAGAGCATGGGATGAATTTCCATTTATTAGTGTTGTCTTTAATTTCTCTTAAGAGTGTCTTGTAGTTTTCAGGCTATAGGTTTTTCACTTCCTTAGTTAGGTTTATTCCTCGGTATTTTATTCTTTTTGATGCAATTGTGAATTGAATTGTTTTCCTGATTTCTCTTTCTGCTAGTTCATCATTAGTGTATAGGAATGCAACAGATTTCTGTGTATTAATTTTGTACCCCGCAATTTTGCTGAATTCAGATATTAGATCTATTAGTTTGGAGTGGACACTTTAGGGTTTTTTATGTACAATATCATGTCATCTGCAAACAGGGACAGTTTGAGTTCTTCCTTGCCAATCAGGATGCCTTTTATTTCTTTGTGTTGTCTGATTGCCGTGGCTAGGACCTCCAGTACTATGTTGAATAAAAGAGGGGAGAGTGGGCATCCTTGTCTTGTTCCAGATCTTAAAGGAAAAGTTTTCAGCTTCTTTCTGTTAAGTATAATGTTGTTGGTGGGTTTGTCATATATGGCCTTTGTTATGTTGAGGTACTTGTCCTCTATACTCATTTTGTTGAGAGGTTTAATCATGAGTGGATGGTGAAATTTGTCGAATGCTTTTTCAGCATCTATGGAGATGATCATGTGGTTTTTGTCCTTCTTTTTGTTGATGTAGTGGATGATGTTGATGGATATTTGAATCTTGTACCATCCTTGCATCCCTGGGATGAATTCCACTTCATCATGATGGATGATCATTTTGATGAATTTTTAAATTCGGTTTGCTAATATTTTGAATATTTTTCATCTATGTTCATCAGGTATATTGGTCTGTAATTATATTTTTCTGTGGTGTCTTTGCCTGGTTTTGGTATTAGAGTGATTTTGGTCTCATAGAATGAATTTGGGAGTATTCCTTCCTCTTCTACATCTTGCAAAAGTTTAAGGAGGATGGGTATTAGGTCTTCACTAAATGTTTGATAAAATTCAGCAGTGAAACCATCTGGTCCAGGCGTTTTGTTCTTAGGTAGTTTTTTGATTACCAATTCAATTTCTTTGCTGGCATTTGGTCTATTCATATTTTCTGTTTCTGTCATTCTTGGAGCGTTGTATTTCTCTAAAAAGTTGTCCATTTCTTCTAGGTTATCCAGTTTGTTACTATATAATTTTTCATAGCATTCTCTCATAATTCTTTGTATTTCTGTGGTGTCTGTAGTGATTTTTCCTTTCTTGTTTCTGATTCTTTTTATGTGTGTATCCTCTCTTTTATTCTTGATAAGTCTGGCTAGGAGTTTATCTATTTTGTTTATTTTCTCGAAGAAGAGCTCCTGCTTTCACTGTTTCTTTCTATTGTTTTATTCTTCTTATTTTTATTTATTTCTGCTCTAATCTTTATTATGTCCCTCCTTCTACTGACTTTGGGCCTCATTTGTTCTTCCTTTTCTAATTTCATTGATTGTTGGTTTAGACTGTTCATTTGGGATTATTCTTCTTTCCTGAGGTAGGCCTGTATTGCAATATATTTCCCTCTTAGCACGGCCTTTGCTGTGTCCCACAGATTTTGTGATGTTGAATTATTGTTGTTATTTTTGTCTATATAATGCTTGATCTGTTTTTATTTGGTCATTGATCCATTGGTTATTTAGGAGCATGTTATTAAGCCTCCATGTGTTTGTGGCCTTTTTCATTTTCTTTGTGTAATTTATTTCTCGTTTCATACCTTTGTGATCTGAGAAGCTGGTTGGTACAATTTCAATCTTATTTAATTTATTGATGTTCTTTCTGTGGCCTAGTGTATGATATATTCTTGAAAATGTTCCATGTGTACTTGAGAAGAATGTGTATCCTGTTGCTTTTGTATGGAGTGTTCTGTAGATGTCCGTTAGGTCCATCTGTTCTAATATGTTGTTCAGTTCCCCTATTTTCTGTCTGGTGGATCTGTCTTTTGGAGTGAGTGCTGTGTTGAAGTCTCCTAAAATGAGTGCATTGCATTCTTTTCCCCATTCTGTTAGTATTTGTTTCACATATGTAGTGGATCCTGTGTTGGGTGCATAGATATTTATAATAGTTATTTCCTCTTGTTGGACTGACACTTTTATCATTACGTAATGTCCTTCCTTGTCTCTTGTGAATTTCTTTGTTTTGAAGTCTATTTTGTCTGATACAAGTACTGCAATTTCTGCTTTTTTCTATTAGTTGCATGAAAAATCTTTTTCCATCCCTTTACTTGCAGTCTGTGTATGTTTTTGGGTTTGAGTGAGTCTCTTGTAGGCAGCATATAGATGTCTCTAGTTTATTAATCTATTCTATAATAGTTCTATGTCTTTTGATTGGTTAATTCAGATCATTTACATTAGGGTGATCATCAATAGGTATGTACTTATTGCCATTGCAGGCTTTAGATTCATGGCTACCAAAGGTTCATGGGTAATTCCCTTACTATCTAACAGTCTAATTTAACTTACTTCATATACTATTACAAACCCACCCTAATGCTTATTTTTTTCCTCCTTTTTCTTCCTCCTCCATTCTTTGTATGTTATGAATCTTATTCTGTACTCTTTGTCTATCCATTGTGTGACATCTATTTAACCTTAGGAATACTTCCATCTATAGGAGTCCCTCCAAAATGCACTGTAGAGGTGGTTTGTTGGAGGTAAATTCTCTCAGCTTTTGCTTCTCTGGGAATTGTTTAATCCCTCCTTCAAATTTAAATGATAACCTTGCTGGGTATAGTATTCTTGGTTCAAGGCCCTTCAGCTTCATTGCATTAAATATATCATGCCACTCCCTTTCTGACCTGTAAGGTTTCTGTTGAGAAGTCTGATGATAGCCTTATGGCTTTTCCTTTGTATGTGATCTTTTTTCTCTCTCTAGCTGCTTTAAAAAGTCTGTCTTTATCCTTGATCTTTGGCATTTTAATTATTATATGTCTTGATGTGTTCTTTCTTGGGTCCCTCGTGTTGGGAGATCTGTGCACCTCCATGGCCTGAGAGACTATCTCCTTCCCCAGATTGGGGAAGTTTTCAGCAATTACCTCCTCAGTGACACTTTCTATCCCTCTTCCTCTCTCTTCTTGTTCTGGTCCCCCTATAATGGGAATATTGTTCCATTTGGATTGGTCACACAGTTCTCTCAATATTCTCTCCTTCTTAGAGATTCTTTTTTCTCTCTGTGCCTCAGCTTATTTGTATTCCTCTTCTCTAATTTCTATTCCATTTACCGTCTCTTCTACTACATCTAATGTGCTTTTAAATCCCTCCTTTGTGTGTTTCATTTCAGATATGGCATTTCTTAATGATTGAATCTCCAACTTAAAATTGTTCCTGAGGTCTTGAATATTTTTCTGTACCTCCATAAGCATGTTTATAATTTTTATTTTGAACTCTCTTTCAGGATGATTGGTTTCATTTGGCCCTTTTTCTGGGGTTTTTGAGATTTTCATCTGAACCATGTTCTTTTGAGGTTTCATATTTCTGTGTGGTGCCCACTATTTGTGCAGAACCTCCAGTCTCTGGATCTGCTCAGCCCCTATAATGAGGTTGGGGGTCATAGGGGAGCAGAGATGGTACCTGGGGGGAGGAAAGATCTGTTTCCTGATTCCTGTCTGTGGTGCCTGTCTCCAGTGTCAGAGCCAGTAGGCCACGCACACATGTGTAAGCCTCTGTGCTTTGTGTCTCTAGCTGTTGTAGGTGGGGTCCCCCCTCTGGCTGGCCTGACGCCATCACAGTGACTTCCAGTTTGTGAACCGTTGCCAGCAGGCTAGGAGGAATGTGAAGCAGGCCGTGTGTCGTAGTGGGGGTCTCAGAGCTGAGTATGCATCCATGGGGTTGGGGCACCTGAAGCCCCTCAAAGTTCTCAACCAGCTGGGCAGAGCATGCCCAGACAACCTTGTTCAGGTCTCCCTTCACCCATGCAGCAAACTTTGTGCAAACCCTGACCCTTCAGCAGCCCTCTCACTGCTAGGAAGCCTCTGAGACCACCAGTAACTCCTCTGACACAGAGTGGCCAGATGTGGATCTCTCCCTCCACAAATGGCCAGAATGTCAGTCTCCCAGCACTCCACTCATCCGAGCTCTCCAATGCCCAGAGCACCACACAATATAGGCTTCCGTTCACAAAGCAGATCTCCAAGGATAGGTGTTCAGTAGTCCCAGGCTTCCACCCCCTCCCTGCTCCATTTCTCTTAGCAGATAAAATGTGTATGGGTGGCTGAAGGGCCTTGGTCCAGCTGGATTAAGGCTTTCCTATGTTACCCTGTTTTGTGAGGTCTGCTCTGTTCATGAGGTCTGTATGCAGTCTGGTTCAGCCTTCTTTCTTGATGCTGTTTTAGTTGTATTAATTAACTATATTTTTGCACTATTTGTGGTTTTGGGAGGCGTTCTCCATGTCACCTCCATGCCGCCATCTTGAATCCTCGCTTATTACTTTTATTTTGAATACTTTTGTAGGAAGATTGGCGACTCAGTCTCACCAAACCCTCTTTCTGGTGTTTGAGGGATTTTAGATTGAACAGTTTTTCTGCCTTTTCATGGTGATGGGAGTGGTTGCTGGCAAGTGACCCATGTGTCAGCTGGTAGAACAAAGTCTTTTCCTGCTTGCCAGTCACCTTGCCTGTCTCCATTCTTTGTGCCGGTGAATCCCCTAGGCTGCCATAGGCAAGGCGGCCCTCAGGATGGCCTAGGGCACTGGTGGGGTTCGCAGGTCAACAGTGCATGTGTCTGCCACAAAGACAAGGCCTCTTTGTGCCTTCCGGTCTCCTCTTCCATATCCTCTATCTGTGCTGGTCAACTGCGTGCAGGGAGCAGCCTCTGGGTTAATCCCCTAGGCTGCCATGGGCAGGGTGGCCCTTGGGATGGCCTAAGGCACTGCCGGGGGTTGCAGGTGAGTGGTTTGTTTTCTGCTATGAGAACAGAGCCCCTTTTTGCCTCCCAGGGTCTGTACCTCTCTCTGCTGTCTGTTCTGGTGAACTCCATGCAGGGAGCAGTCTCTGGGTCTGGGCCGGTTAACAATGAACAGGGAGTAGCCTGTTTTAAGCTCTGTGATTGCTGTAGGCGGGGCTGCTCTCTGGTTCTCTGCAGCATGGCAGTGACAGTTGGCTTGCTCGCAGGTGCCAGCAGGGAAGAAGGAATGGCAGGCTGCTTATTGCTGTGAAGGGCCTCAGAGCTGCATTGGGGATAGGGTGTCAGAAGTTCCCGACCTGTTGGGCTGAGTGTGACAGGACGGTTTTGTCCACCTGTTAAACCCTTGTCCCTTAAAGATTTTTAAAGCTTTTCTTTACCTGCTTTTCTTTTGTCCCAGGGCAGCTGGCTGTGGGAACCTGTCCACAGTCTTGTTCTCAGATTTTGCTTTTCCACTCCTCTAATATCCAGAGCACCATGCAATGTGTGTCTGTGCTCCTGGGGCAGATTACTTGGGTTTGTTATTTAAACAGTCCTGTGCTTCCACTCCCTCCCCACTCTGATTCTTTTCCTCCTGCTGGTGAGCTGGGCTTGGGGGATTGCTCAGGTCCCACTGGGTCACGACTCTGCACCTTACCCTTTTCCATGAGATGTTGGGTTCTCACTGATGTAGCCTGGCTGGTCTACTGTATCTTCTGGTCGCTCTTTTAGGAATAGTTGTATTTTCAAAATATATATGGTTTTGGTAGGAGATTTCCGCCACCCTACTCATGCCACCATCTTTAGGTGGAGCCTTCTCTGCCTCTTCTTATATGGATACCAGTTATTAGGTTTAGGGCCTACCATAATCCAATGTGATCTCATTCTAATCCTTAATTAAATACTTGCAAAGACCTTATTTCCAGATATGAGCATATTCTAGGTAGTTCCAAGTAGATAGGAATTTTGCCGGGATACTGTTCAACCCACTCTACCTTACAACATTTAATGACAACAATTTATCCTTACTGGAATTGAAGCCATGGGCACCACACATGTCTACACAATACCTAATTGAACAATATGGGATCCTGTAGAACATTGCCTCAGACCCAAGGTACCATTCATTTGAAGGAATCGTGACATTTGACACATGACCATGATGTCCACTGATACAATCACATGCCACATCACTAGCAGGTACCCAGATGAATAGAATAATGAAATGCCCTTTTATAGGAAGAACTAATTTCTGAGCTCAGGGACAATACTTTTGAGGCCCTGTAATTCATGATCTCTTATATTCACTTAGCCAATGACCGTGATGCATGCTCCCAATAACAGAATAAATGGGTGAAAACAGGATTGGCTCTTCTCACCTCATTCCAATATCCGAATATGTGAATTTAATTTTTCTGCCTTTGAAGGCATGAGCTCTGCTAGAGTACAGGTTCTGGCTCCCAGAAAGGAAAGCTGCAGTTATAGCTAAAAAAGTTTGGGAAGGGAAAAGTACATCAGGAATGTTTCCTGTCAGTGTTTCAAGCTCTGTAAAACTATTAATAAACAATTTTAGCAACCATGGTTTGACAAGGGTAATACAAAAGTCTGGTCTAGAATGGCAAATATGGGAAACCTACATTTTTCTGGAGGACATACTTAATGAGTATAATTTATATCATCAGGATCTGTTACAGCATTGGGGATTATTTCAACAATCATCTTGTATTTAATTTCTTAGAAACTTTGGAGCTTGTCACCTTCTTGTAGACTAACTAATGGAACAGACTTAATGTAAGACTTGAGTTGATCTGAGTGATAAAAGGAATAGACTCTAACAGTAGCTTCTGGTGCTCTACATCACTTCCATTTTGTGTACCTCTCATCTCATCAAACAGCTTTGTCCTAACTCAGACTCCCCTCAGGCTGACAAAATACTTTAGGTGTGTGCCACTCTTTTTTCACTTTCTGTTACGGGGCATCTTTATGAGAGTGGAAGTCTTCTCATTGTGAGTTTAAGTGCAACCTAGTCATATGGAAGAGTTAATAGTTCACAAATGTCAACCACTGGGGCAGAAGATAGTTAATGAATGCTTCAAACTTCTTTCTTTCACTTTAAATTCAAGAAGGTAGGCTCTATGCTGCTCAGGTAGTCCCAAAAGCAACACATTCTGATTGCATAGGCATTTTTGTTGGCTTTTCTTGAACTATCTCTCACTTTTGCTTTTTGAGATCACTACCCAAAATACGTGATTGCACTCAAGCCCTGCCTAAAGTTTACTTTTAACAGGAACACAATTGAAGTCATAAAGGTATTACATTTCATCATTGACTACATTTCATCAGCAAGGGTTAAGACAATTTATGCTTAAACATTCTTTTCTCAAAAATAAATCCAGTATTTGATTCTGTTAACCATTTCTTTTAATAAGCACTGCACTGCTATGAAAAATTAGCTCCAAAACATAAAACTGAAAGATCAGGTCCAGTTGAATACATTCACTGCAACTGCTAGTTCCATTCTTTTTGGACATTATATAAATATAAATGATTGCATGTGAATTCATCAGGTGGGAATTTCCATTTTTACAGCCACTTACTCATATTCAAAGGGCTTCCAATTTGAATCGCCATTATCATTAATAATAGCGCTATAGAGATCTGAAGATAATTATCATCAATCTACCCTCTATTGTAAGTTATTACTTATATCTGAGATGGAACTTATAAACTTCCCTTCTAATTTGTGCCTTTTTCAGTAGTAGGGAAAGATTAGCAGATAAAAGGTGTTATGGAGTATAGGGATGTGGTGAATCTTGGTTTATATAAACGCTCAGTTACAAAAACTCAGCTCTAATCAGATGATCATGCCATTTATTCTTATACCTGGCATGAGTTGTCTAAAAGATGAGATCTTATTCTATTTGAAATGCTAATTAACTAGAATTTAAAAATTCTTTTTTAAACCTGGAAAATATAAAGAAAATTACAGGAGTGATGGATTCTCTATTAGTGAGGAGAAAGGAGGATTTCTTCATGTTTTCAAATCTTTTCAGATATCTGTATGTGGTAGTCTTGATTAAATCTAGACTATCTGTTGGTTTCATTATTTATTATTTTATTATCTTTTCAAAATTCTAGAGTATTTAGAGGTATTATTTTAAGTTGTGGGTAGCATGACTCATCTGAGATTAATCAATTTATTGCACTAAGAATTAGTGTGAGTGGACTAAACATATCCAATATTTCTCTAGTTTAGGGATTTGTAACTGCACACCAAACTATGACACCAGATGAAGCCCACAACTTCTTACATATTTTTTATATTGTAGTAAGGTACACATATAATATTTACCATATTAATGCCATTGTAGTGTACAGTACCATTAAGTATATGTACATTGCTGAGAAACAGACCTCCAGAACCTTTCAGCTTGTAGAAATGAAATTCTATACTGATTAAACACTTACTCTTCTTTCCTTCCTACCTTCTGTGCCTAGCTCCTGGTAACCATCATTCTACTTTCTGTATCTATGAATTTTACTACTTTAGATCCATCATGTAATTGGAATCATAAACTATATGTCCTTTTTGTGATTGGCTTATTTCACTTAGCATAATGTCTCCAAAGTTCATCCATGTTGTAGCATATGACAGAATCTCTTTCCTTTGTGAGGCTGCGTTGTATTCCAGTGTGTATAAACTGCAGTCATTTATTCATTCTTTCATTGATGGATGAACACGTGTTGCTTCCACTTCTTGGCTGTTGTGAATAGTGCTGCTGTTAAATTGGTGTGCAAATATAGCTTTGATAATCTGATTTTAATTCTTTTGAACATATACCCAGAATAGGGATTGCTGAATCATGTTAGTTCTACTTTTATTTTTTTGAAGAACTGATGTACTGTTTTCCATGGTAGTTATCCTATTTTACAATATCACCAATAATGCACAGGTTTTCAACTTCTCTACATCCCAGCTGACACTTGTTATTTTCTGTTTTCTTAACAGTAGCCATTCTAATGTGTTTCAGGGGATAGATAGCTCATTGTAGTTTTCTTTGCACTTTCTGATTATAAGTGATTTTGAGCATTTTTTAATATACTTGTATATCATCTTTGGAGAAATATCTATTTAAGTACTTTGCCCATTTTTTAGCTGGATTATGTTTTGTTGTTGAATTCTAGATTGTTGAATATCTATTATGGATATTAATCCCTTATTAGATGTATGATTTACAAATATGTTCTCCTATTCTGCAGGTTGCCTTTTCACTCTGTTGATTGTATCCTTTGATGAACAAAAGCTTTTAAGTTCGATGTAGTCCCATTTGTCTGGTTTTGCTTTTGTTGCCTGGGTACTCACTATAATTTTTGTAAATTCATAAAATAAAATGCTAAGGATTACAAAGAGTCTGATTATATTGAAACATATTAATCAAAATATATCAAAACCATTAAAAATGCAGTCATATATGCATATTGGTAACATAAAATGATGAATTATTGTAGCAAAATTGGTAATACTAAATATAATAAATATAAATGTATACAAACTATTATAATAAATTATAATACAATAATAAATGTTATACATAAAATTATAGCATACATATTTTATTATATTAATCTTATAGTAATAAAAATATAGAGGTAATGATTGTAAATATATTTCAGGGTACCTAAATGAGATATAATGCAATATGAATATATACACCATTTTAATTAGCAATAAGTGGGGGTACTCCCATACTACTTTCCATTGTGTATATCTACTTAAGATGTGTTGTTTTTGTTAGATATTAATGAACATAAATTTGCAATCTTTCTGCTCCCCTTCAAAGGTCATGGATTAAATCTCATTATGGCTGCAGGTAAAGAACTACTTTTGTAGTGCATAAAGGTTTGATCTAACAGCTGCTATTTAGAAAGATGAACTTTTCATCTACCACACCCCACCCCACTTCCATACTCTTCAAGAGGTTGCTATCTAAAATTGTCCAGAAGAGAGTCCCTCCTACACCTAAGGACACTGAAACCAACATGGTGCAGAAGACAGGCTGCATAGTAGAAGAAATAGCTCTGTGAAAGTGCTTATTTACAGTCCTTTTAGGTTCTAGAATCATTGTACTCATAACAAGTCATAGTAACCTTGCAAATATATACATATCTTAAATTTTTTAAAGAACTTTGCTAATATTATTTTCCTTATACATTTTGATAACAAGAAGCAGGAGAGTTTAAGTCCATTTGGTATGACACATTTGTATAATAGGCATATATAAATGCCTGGTCTAGAAAATCCCCATATTGGCAATTAAAAAAAAATTTCTTGTAAGAAAGAATATTGATAGAGAAGATACAACTCACCCATATGTCTCATTCCTGGGAAAGTGATTCAGTCAGAGAGCCAAGAATAATATTGAACAAAATAAAACTTTTCATGGTTTATGAACCAGGAAAAATGGAGTGAATTAAACACAAAACTCCAGGAGCTACTTCTTTTGAATAACAGTGGGGATTCTTGAGTTGGTCAGTTGCCCTAATGAATACAGTCTATTAATTAAATCAAGTCTCAACAAAATGACTTTCATAATGAAAGAAAATGGTTGACAGGCAAAAATAAATGTGTGTTAATGTGTCTTTAATAGCTTATAAAAACAAAAGAGCAATATTTTCAAAGGAACTTTGTAAAAATATAGCATATAGGAATAATTGAATTATGAGTAGACATGTTAAGCAGGCAATTCAATTGCTCTTGACCTACTTTAGCAACTGAGACTTTCTTAATATTTTCTTTTAGAGATTTCTTTCCATTTTATAGATTCTTTTTCTGAAATAAAATGGCTGATATAAGTTAAACTTTATGACTTTTATTTGAAATTTAACTGAGAAGTGTTCATAATTTTAGAGTTTTAGATATATATGCATATATATATATATATATATAATTTTAAAATCCCATTCATCAATTCTCTTAATGTCAAGTTCTCAGAAGTTAACATAGCTTCGCAATAAAAATAAGGTTCTGCTAAGGAATATTTTTAATGTCCTTAAGATACACAACTTTCAATTTACACGAAGTCAATGAGTAACAGGCAAATTTATTTGGGTTTCTGTAGCAGATGTTCTAGTAGAAACAAAAACAAACAAAGCATACCTTAACCAGGCATATTTAAATAATTCAGACATATTCTTTCGATGTAACTTTTGTTGAATGACATTTATTTCATTTACTCTAATTTATAGTGTTTCTTTCCTATGAGTGATAATTTCTCTACACAATAGCTATGCATTGTACATAGATCATATTTCAGGTGCACTGGCAGAGCTTCTCTCTTCTCAGACCATTTATTACATAGTACATTTTATATGCTTTTACATCAAACATATTACATGGGTGAGAGTTTGCTCCTATGTGTGTGTGTGTGTGTGTGTGTGTGTGAGGAAAGTTTCTTATAATAACTTTTATAAGGAAATGTATTTTTTTCTAAACACAGACAACTTGATTTTATGTATTGCCTTTTTGATTCCCTGGAAGCTCTCATTACATAATATCCACACATAAATGTGTAAAAACACTATGTTTGAACCATATTTGGTTTATATTGTCCAGCTGTTCCAACATCTTTATCGATTGAACATTAGGAGAGATATAGTAATTATATCTAAGTATATAGATAGAGATATATACAAAAGTAGATGTACTGGTTGGTCAGATTGATAGAATGATAGATATATAGGTAGACTGATCAGTGGGAAGATAGATTATAAAAATACGGGTAAAATAGACAGAATGAAAGAGGAAGAGAGATGACAGCATGACATTTCTAAAATCAAATCTGTGGATTCAGATTATCTCAGAGCTCTCATGACTGTGGTTATGGGAAAGTTTTTAAATATTTCCTAAGGCTCATTTTCCTCTCCAAATAAAAAATCATAGGTAAAAGCAAAAATAAGAAAATCAACCTCTCAAGGTATATAAGTATCATTTAAAATAGTTGTTATATATCAGGGCTTAAAAATTTCACTAAACTACTTGTAGTGACTCCAACAATTCATTGAAACTCATACTGACTACTAAAACAAAGAAACAAGAGTTTTCAGAAAAATGGGAAATAATTTCAAATAACCTTTTTGTGGCTTTCTCAATTTTATTAGCATGCTTTCTTTCTACATTAGTTGAAAGACCACATACCCATGAAAACAGTGCAAGGACGAATTTCATTTTGAAGAACAAGAGCAGAAATGTGTAGTTGTAATCAATAAAACTGGTGGAGGAGGGGAGAGTATTTGAGGGAAAGAAGAGTTTTAGAGGGAGTACACTTGGGGAATTATTTTATCACATGTTCTGAAGTTGGTATGTCAGAGAAATAAGTAGGGAACAGAACAAGAGAATATACATGTATAGATAATATGTTTTGAAACACTAACTTCTTTCAGAAACAAATGTATGAAAATATTCAAGTAATGGTTATTCTGTGAGGGTAAAGTATAGGAAATATAAGGGAATGAAGGGTTAAAATTATTGTTTAGAATAACATATGGACAATTCCACAGACATTTTTAGAAAGTTCTCAGCAAAGAATCCTGACAAAATACAATAAAAATTCTTACCAAAATAAAATTAAAAATTTTAAAGAGCATCTATTTAGTAGGACAGAAATGAACTTTTCTCTGAATTTTTACAGTGCTCACAGGCTTTCTTTTTTTTTTTAAGAGGGGGTAAAAGTAACATTACTCTAAATGATAACACAAATGTTTCTCATTTAAAATAATCCCTGTGAAATAAATACTGGTTCATATTCCTCATCTTATAATTTTGGGGTCAAATATGAATATGCAGTGAGAATGTGTCAGATTTTACAGAGGTAAAGTAGTCCCTATATGTTCTGAAATGTCCATTGGGTTCTTGGGCAGTGGACCATAATCAAACACTTTCATATTTCTGACTTAAAAATCTATGACAAAAAAAAAAATCTATAACAACTCATAATGAAGTTAAATCAGTAATGACTTGCAGTAATTGCATTGTCATTAAATTATTTTGAGAGCTATTTGCTTATTGGAAAAGTAGGCACAGACTGGTGAATCCAGATCAAGTTGGTCAGTATTTCTTCACTATTTTCTTTCCTTTCATTCTCAGCTGGCTTTATCTAAATTCCTAGGGAATGTGCTATTAATCCAGCTTTGAGGGAACAATTGGATTACTACGTGTTTTCTCCCCAGTTTGGTCTTTTCTGTAAATAAGGTTCATAATAACTGTGTAAAGCTCAATGATATGTCAATAAATAAGTAAGAAGTGCTTGCAACCCCAAGTACTTGCTATTTAATATCTTTATGGTCAGAAGCCACCCTCACTTTTTTGCATATAAACAAAACCTTTTTCTAATATAGCAGTGATATTTTTTAGGTTGACTAACATGCATTTAAAAATTCCATATGTAATAGTAAAATGAATGTGTATTTATATATATATTATGTGCCAGAACATGTTATATGTGATTTATAAATAATAGCTTAATGGGTTTGAATATTTCACTAATATTACACATTTTTACACAATTCATTTCACAGAACTTAAGTATTCCCAATGATAACATAATTATTACATATGTTTTGATATCTCCTTCCTGTATTGTTTTTAATTTTTTATATAATCTACTACCTCCTTGAGTTTTCTATTTTATGGGGCTTTATAGCTCAGTCTTAATTTCAACCAAACCTTAAGTTACTTCAAGATCCATGCTCTTTTCCATTCCATATGTTTCATTATTGTATAGACCTTATTAAGAAAGAAGATATCATTCCTGTCATTTTCTACACTATGATTTTTGAATGTTCCACTTTTCTGGTTTGTCTCTTTGCTTTAAATTTTTAAATTAAGTCTCTCTTAAACAAGTTTCTGGAAAATGTCAGTAATGATTATTTGCTGATTTTTAATCTATTCATTGCTCATTAATATTATTTTTTAAAGTAACAATTTAAATATATATATATACTTCCACATAAATCGTTGTGGATTCTTTTCATTAAGAAGCAAGGGAACAAATAGTAAAAAAATGATCCCACTTCTCTCAGGAATGTATTTTGGGAGTCAACAGAAGAAGTGGGAAAACTAGAGAAAATTATGATTCCTCAGCTAATATCCATTTTTCCAAATATGAATAATAGCTTAAAATGTTCTTTTAAAAGCATAACAGCTGCAACTTTAATACTTTCCTTACAATGTGCAGCTTGTAAAATGATATGATGCTCTGTTATTCTTTTTTTTAATTACTTCTTATTTTCAAGGAGCTAAAGATTCAGACATGAAAACAAAGATGAATTTTTGGTTTTCATGTCCATTAAACAAGTGGCTATTGTTTCTATAAAATATACTTATGAAGGAAAAATTGAAGAACCATATCTATTAAACTTGAACAGGAACAAAACAGAGAACAAATAGAAGCTCTTAAACCTACCCCAGTCCTTTATTAGTTTGTTTTGATTTTAGATTCCACAAATAAGTGAAATCATGTAGCATTTGCCTTTGTTTGACTTACTCCACTTAGCATAACTAATATAATATGTCAACCTTACTTCATTAAAAAAAAAATGGAACACCCAAGTTCTACTTGTGACACTACTGGGTCACAGACAGAACATTTTCTACTGGACACATGAAACTTCTCAGATAAATGTCAACCAGAACAATAAAGACTAGGACAACAAAGCTGTCTTAGGATATTCATTTCAATAGGGATTTTTGAGTAAAATGGGGGTAAAAATTCTCCGAGTCCTGTGAAGTCTGCTTCTTTCCCCAGGGTCATCAATTCCACCTGTCTCTGCTGAGACTTCTTTAAACTATTCTAAGAATGTGTAATTCCAGAAGAAGGGAAATCCCAGAGCAAAATACCTTTGAAATCAAAATCAGTTAAAGGCAGAAATAAAGTTTAAGAAACCTATTTATTGCTTGCAAGCAGTCGTCCTGCATCTCTCTCCTCCCAATGCCCGCAGCAGAGTAAAAAACTCCACACCTCTCAGGTTCCTTGCTGGCCCTTGTAATTACCTGTTGATATGGAGGTGGACTACTTATCTCACCCCTTGGAAACACCTATTGATATGAAGATACACTAAAGCCAGGTGAGAGATTCTGGAAATATTGCAATTTTACCCATAGGCCATGCCTCCAAAGATCTCACATCACAATATACTCATTCCCCATCTTCCACAATGGTCCCTGTGTGAGAAAACTGGAGAATTGTAACCAGACTAATAACATAAAATCATGATAATCCTCAAACCAGAGGATTCAGCTAAGTTCAAAGTCCTTAAGTCCATAGCTTGCCCAATTCACAACCAGTCAGTAGCTGAACAGGTAGGGAGCTCAGAGCAATCATCCTGTGGCACCTGCAGCCAGGGGACATATCTAGGACAAAGGGAATATAGAAAAAAATAACCTTAAGGGCAATAAGATACATGTTTTAATGACACTAGAATAGGCAAATCTTGTCCATCAGGAAGGATGCATGTAAGAGAGTTGTCCTGTGATAGGACAGTGGCAGGAATGGGATCTCATCCTGGTCTAGTATAACAGACTTTCACCCCTCTCCCTGTGGGAGTTACAGGTGGGTCAAATATATAGGGATATGGGAGGTATTGTCCCATGTTGCTGCAAGACTATTGGTGTCCGACTTCATGCCAAGTTTCAACAAACTGTAGGGATACCAACCATAAAGATAAAATAAAACTTCACCATAAGAAGCTCTTACCTCCTAGATGTTTTGGGTACACTACCTTGATTTTTGGGGACCACTCTGCTGTTTCCTCAGAAATACACAAGAGGCCAGCTTCCAGGCCTTTACCCTAAGTTGCCAGAAGGGCCAGCCATTATTGATCCATGTGTTGAAATTTCCAGGTCCACATCCACCCAACAGTGTTCCAGGATTTAATGCAGTAGGGGCTGACAGCAGGATGTTGCTCTACCAACCATATCCTGGCTTCAGTAACTCCTCTTTGGTTTCCACATAAAGTTGTATAGGAGAGACAGCAAAGTGTGTTAACATATCCACAGGGCTCAAGGCTCCTTTTCAGGGCTTCTCATTCAAATGCTGTAGCACTGTCCATAAGCAAATTGACCAACCCCAAAGACTATTGGTGTCCAACTTCAGGCCAGATTTCAACAAACTATTGTACCTCTCTATCTTGCCTGCCCCTGGATTTATGGTACATGAAACTTCCACTTTATTCTTAATTGCTGCACCCATCCTTGTAATGCATGTCCAATAAAGTGGGTGCCTTGATTGCTCTCAATCAACTGCAGCTGGTCACAGGCTGCAAAGAGATGCTCTAGGCCCCTCTTTCTGGTTTGCTGATCTGTGTGATGTGCAGGAAAAGCAACCAGTATTCCAGTAGCCGTGCCTCCACAAGTCATGGCATACTGATATCCTAATATGGGAGAGGCCCAATCTACTCTATTTGCCACCTGACAAGGGATATCACCCCTCTTATTATTGTCCCATGTGGCTGCAACACTCAGTGTAAGTCCCTCTTAGAGCACACAAGGCACTCCCTCTGGGCTCTGCTGGCTTCTTCAAAGGTCAAAGGTAAGCCCCACCTATGGGATACAGCCGACATTGTCTTTTGCCCTGCGTGCAACAAATACTGATGTAACCATTGGGCTACATCAAAGGCAGGCTTTCTTTCTAACCAATGCACCTAGATTAATATGTCTGCTTCATCATTCCCTGGGGATGTCAAAGGCAAATAGTCAGTCACATGATATACAGTAAGAGTCTTAGTCTGACCAGAGGACCATAGGTCTTGCCACAACTCTTGCCGCCAAAGGGTGAGGTGACCAACCATCCAGTTGGCAATGTACCATGTTGATAGCCACAGGGTCAAGCCCCAATAGACAGCCCAGTTGCCAGTGTAGACAACTATAGGGGTGGGCTCATGAGTGATCACAAGCCATATGGTCCGCAACTCAGCCCATTGGCTGTTCTTACCCTCTCCATCCTCCACCCATATTGTCTCAGTTTTAGGATGGAAAGCCACAGCCCTCCACTTCTGGGGCTGCCCATGACTGGAGTTGTCTGTGTACCAAGCATCTTCAGGTATAGGGCCCTCCAGATAAGCACTCTCAGCTACCAAAGCAAGTTCTTCCTGCTTTCCACTGGTCTATGTCACTGGCCCCAGTAAGCATTGGAGTTCTCATAAGGGGCTACTAGAGAGAGCACTATGCTGCTATAAATATGCACCCCATTTGGCTGGTGTAGGCATCTGTGCCATGCTACTCTATGGCCTTAGGGTCTGTCTCACACCCACCCCACGATATGATAGATAGTTATCACCTTGGTTGGAGCTGTTCCACTGATGGGCTCCCTAGGCAGCCAGGCATGGTACACCACAGACAGTTGCTTCTCTATCAGGATGTGCTGGACCTCTGCTCCTTTCCATAGTTGTGACCAGAATTCAGTAAGTTGGTTTGTCCATACAAGCCACTGCCAAAGACCCCATAAATAACCATCTTCGGTTACATGAACATCTAGCTCACAGGGCCTTGATGAGTCAATTACACTGAAGGCCTGTATGGCCTTGACTGCTCACTTAGCAGCATTAAAAGCAGCAGCTTAGGTCTCACCCCAGTCCCACCTGATGCTCTTTCCTACCAACTGATATAAGGGCTTCAGAATTTGTGCCAAGTGCGAGATAAACACTCTCCAGTAGCCCAAAAGAACCAAAACCTCTTGTAAGATGGTCACAGTGGTAGGGGTAAGGAAAACCTGGATCTTGGCTATGACTGCTTCAGGAATAACTTTAGTTTTACCCAACCAGACAACCCACAAGACTTTTAAGGACAAACCAGGTCCCTGAATTTTGGTGCTGTTCACAGCCCATCCTTTCTCCTGTAGATGTTGCAGCAGTCTAGGAACTGCCCCTTCTAAATCTGCAAGACAATCAGACATGAGCATAATATCATCAATGCAGTGATACAGCTGCACCATTTGCGGTTTCTTCCATGTGGCCAAGTCCTGAGCCACAAGTCCATGACAAACGGTGGGACTGTGGAGGTATCCCTGCGGAAGGACAGTGAGTGTCTACTGCCGGCCTTCCCACATGAAAGCAAAGTGTTCCTGACTTTCCTGTGCTATGTCAATACAGAAGAAAGCATTAAAAAGGTCTACAACATAATGATATGTTCCCAGTTCATGACTGAGTGTGTCCATAAGGGCAGCTACACAGGGGACAGCAGCATGCAAAGGGGGTGAGAATTTATTCAATTCCCTCTAGTCCACAGTCATATGCCTGGAGCCATCTGGCTTTTTCACTGGCCACACTGGGGAATTAAAAAGACTATGAGTGGGCTTTATAATGACCACCTTCTCCAACTCCTATAGAGTTTCTCCAATTTCTTTGTGTCCTCCCAGGCAATTTACACTGCTTAGAATTTGTCACCTACTGATGTACAGGCAGAGCTACAGGTGTGTGCTTAGCATGTCCCCTAAGAACTGCTTTTACTGCATGTACCCTCAGTCTGAACTCACCTGCAGTGGTCTGTAACCACACACCCTGCAAGATATCTACACCCAAAATATACTCAGGGATGGGAGAAATGAACACAGTATACTCCTTTGGGTAGTAAATATCCTATCTCTCTCTCATGGGCTTTGGGCTTTCTTCAGTCTAATTGCCTTACCCCCATAGCCAGCTATCACAGCAGGGTCTGGGAAAACGCTCATGATTGCCATAGATAAGAGAACACT
This sequence comes from Smutsia gigantea, assembly GCA_032199065.1. Classification (NCBI taxonomy): domain Eukaryota; kingdom Metazoa; phylum Chordata; class Mammalia; order Pholidota; family Manidae; genus Smutsia; species Smutsia gigantea. The sequence goes on from JAVSCE010016174.1 coordinate 69,737, forward strand.
CAGCTTCTGTGTCCACTAGCTCCAGGACACATCGTACATTCACAGGGGACCAATGAATTGTTAATTCTACATGTGGCCTCTGGTCCCCACCACATCCCCCAAGGTGGGGACCTTGACCCCCACCTACAATACCCAATCATCCTCCTGTGGGGGTGAGGGCCCATATGAATCCTGAGTACTCTTCCCCAGGAAGTTATGCAGAGACACAGGCCAGACATTAGACTTTGACTCTGGTTTCCATGTCCTGGACCTCAGTGGCTGGGCCTGCTGCTCTGGCTTTAATTGGTGCCACAGTTCTAACAATATCCTATTTGGCTGCCCATCAAGCTTTTCTTTCACTACCCCAGCCTTTATCAAATCAACCCACATCTGGGTCCTTAAGACCTTCATGGGAACTTTTGCACCTCTCCTTTCAATCATAGCCCATAGTTCCCTCCATGCCCTCATTGTTTCAACCCCCACCAGATCTCCTAAAGTATAAGTAGCCTCACTTATGGGTTGCCCTATGTGGGGGGCAAGAGTAATCACTAGGGACCCAAAGAGAGATATGGGAGCTGTATGCACATCACATTTCTGATTTCTACCATGAACAACTCCTTACTGGGGCCCTGGGGGTCCAGATTATAAGTTATATTTATCATGCCCAATTTCCACAACACCTGTTGGTGCTCTACATATGTTTTCCAATAAGTGGGAAAGGTAAATCACCCTATTTAGGCCGAACTGCCCTGATGGCAGATGTCAGCCAATACAGAAATGTCTGATTCCCTGAGGCATAACATGCACTTTGCAACCACTGCTGGAGGGAAGGGTGAGACATCAGGGAAGCCAGTCTACTCATTTCAGGACCTAACATAACAATGTATTCTACCCCCATATTCTAGAGTTGTAAAAGCTATGTAGGCAGAGATTCTGATGGCTTCTGCCTATACCAGACGCTCACGTACACCAGCTCATCCTGGGTATAGGGGTGGAGTATAGAGTGCTCCACTACCTGGGGAGAGGGTGGCTCCCTCCCCTCAGGAGGCCACAGTTGTTTAATTTTTATTTTTTAATTACAGCCATGTGGGCCTTTAATACAGGAGAAGCTGGTGCCTTGGACGGTGGCCTCTGTAGCAGATTGGCCCTCAGTGCCACCTCCACATCCTCTCCCCTCCCCCTCTCCCATGACCTTCTGCAACATGGCTTATCCTGCTGCATTCCCTCTCACCGCTGCTAAGGAATCTTTCAGGAGTGTGACCTGTCTTTTCAATAACTCTCTCTCTTCATTAAGGGCATCCTATAAGTCATCACCTTGCTTCTCCAAGCCGTGTCAAAATCTCTTTTCTCGATAAGCCTCTCCACTATCTAGACGAAAAATGATCCTACAATGCCAGCTATTACATGGCCACTCAGGGCCTCTAAGCAGCCTTATATCTCATGGAGGGCTAATTCCACAGCTTCCAGTGTCTCCACCCATCCCTAATTCTGGTGAAGGCCCCAGCCCTCTAGGAGGTGCTTTACCCCAGACCAATTTCCCACTAGGGGCTCCTGAGTTGGAAGCCCCACTGGTAGGGGCTTCCTGGGTGAAGCTGCACCCTCTATCACTGTGGCCATTGTGGCCTCCACACTATACACAAGGGTGGTTCCAGGCATCTCTCACCACGTCTAGGGCCATCCTGGCCAAGAGTTGCACCAATGTAGACAGATTTTGGGTTCAGAGGTCCTGCTGACTACTGCCAGATATAACTCCATGGGGAAGGGAAATCCCAGGGGCAGAATACCTTTGAAACTGAAATCAGTCAAAGGGAGAAATAAAGTTTAAGAAACCCATTTATTGCTTACAAGCAGTTTTCCTGCATCTCTCTCAACCTGGCTGCTGCAGCAGAGTAAAAATTCCACCCTCCTCTCAGGTCCCTCGCTAGCCTTTGTAATTACCTATTGATATGGAGGTGGACTACTTCTCTCCTCCCCTTGAGAACACCTACTGATATGGAGATGTACTGAAGCCAGGTGAGAGATTCTACAAATATTGCAATTTTACCCACAGGATGTATCTCCAGTATCTCCCCCAACATTTCCTCCCCACTCTGGAGCCTCCTTTTCTCCACTGGGAGCTGAGAAGGGTGGGGCTTTCTGGATGAGCAGCAAGCCCAACTGTGACTTCCACTTTGCCACTTTTTAACTTCCTTGGGTAAGAGTCTTCAGATTTTTTGCCAAACGTTCCAACGGCCATGTCCCAGCTCTATTCAGCAAAGCACTAGATTAATTTTCAGAAATTGTCTGGAAAACAATTGACTACTCTTTTTTGTGTATTTGTAACATTAATGAGCTCCCATTGAGAGCCCCATTTTCTTGTTTTTGTTTACAATTCCTATAGGGTTAGGCCAATTATAAGTTACTTCTACTCATTAAAGAAGCAATAAAGTGTCATTTTTCTTTGTGGCAAGCTACTTCCTAATGAATTAAAAATATATTTCTGAATGGCACTAAAATGTATCCAATTCTTAAAATGTTTTATACAATGATAACATCATGGAATATAGAAATAATTAAACCATTGGTATTTTTGTGGAAAAAAAATTTAAAGTAAAGAGAAACTGAACTTTGTTTAGCCTGATATTTCCTAACAAGACTGAGACAGTGACAGTTTTTTCCTGTGATCATCACTGTTTAGATATAATGGAACCCAGATAAATTCAGTCAAACACAATTAAATACCATCCTCAAGCAATGTGGTATAATAGTTAAGTGTATAGAGTCTTGAGTTCAACTCTGGGTTAAAATACCAATTCTACTATGTCTACCATATCTTAGGTAAATTAAAAATAAAAACGTGATTAAAGTACAAAATCAACCATTTATATAACATTTTAGGCACTCTTTTATGCAAAAAGATATTGACATGAAAAATTGTACTTTGTAAATGAAGATATTCATTACTAAAATTTTAAATCTCATAATTTATTCAATATCATTAAAATACTATTCAGGAAGAAAATTCTCTATTTTGAAAGAATATTCTTGAGAGAGACAGAGAAATTTTGAGAAAATGCTTAACCGATTTTTTTAAGTAAATTTATTAAGAGAAAAATTAAGGAAACATATTTAGAGCAAACTATTCATGAGGTTGCCAGGCAGCTCTGTCTGGGAGGTCTCTCCCTGCCCACCAAGTGAAACCTCAGCCTGGACAGGGGAGGGTTCTTGACTCTTAATGAGAAAGAATTCTCAAGCAGTTTGGAAGAGTCTAGGTAAAGAAGGAATTCATTAAAGCAAGAGTAGCAGGGAATGGTAGCTGACTTGCATGTGGCTGAGAACAGGAAAATGCAGAGGTGCAGAGGGAAAGTTTGCTAAACATTTTCTTGATTCATGGCAGGTTCCCTTGCCATCTGTTAAAGCCAGGGTCACTTGTCATCCCATGTCCGCTTGGATCTGCACTGTGTAGGGGCTAGCCCCTACTACCCCAGGATTTGGGGAGCTGTGGATCACAGGATGAAGTGAGATTGTGTCCTGAAAACTTTCCAGAGAAAGATTTTTAGACAGGCTGCTGCAGCTGAAGTTCCATCCAGGTCACCCACGCAACTTGCAGGTCCAAATCTGAGCTTTCAGCAGTCCCTCCCTACTTAACAGGAATAAAGAGGAGACTTAAGAAAAGTCTTAGAATGAAAGCAAAGAAACAGTTTTCAGTTTACCACTGGAAAAATGCAGAGAGACAAAATACAATTAAGTTGAGCAGTGAGAAAGCTTTATTTAAAGTTATGCACTTAAAGAGAGAAAAAAATGAAGGCATCCTCAGAGAAGAGGCATGCTAAAAGGCTGAGGGTTCCCTCTTTTAAGGATTTTTCAAAGGGCCAGTGGGTATAGACTTGTAAAGTGGTCTCAAAATGCTTATCTCCAGTGAGAGACATTTAGTTTCTTCTATCTACAGCCCTCCAGGCAATACTTCAAAATTAATTTAACACAAGAAATTGGTTATTTCCTTTCCAGGATTGCAGCTCCCCTCTGGGAACATACCAATCAAGACAACCTGCCCTGCCCCCAAAGTAAACTGAGTTGTTGTTTGTTTGTTAAAGAATATGTTAGGAATCTTACTTCCTAACTCTCTGGTTTTTAAAATTGAATCTTAGCTTTAACATGGAATACTTCTTGTTCTTACCATACTGTTTATATATCAGCATTTTTCATCACAGGCAGGAAAAGTTAACTATGATGCTTGCCCCAGGTCCCTGCCCTACATGAATGACTTGAAAGTAAAATATAAAAATAAAAATTTATACGATTGTGTAAGTTACAAAAATACAAAAATGCATACATTTCAAGGTAATTCAATAATTTTTAATAAGAAAAAAAGAAAATGCACAAAATTGACATAATAAAAAGAAATAGTTTATAAAATTAAATGTTACTTAGATTATCTGACTTAAAAAAGAAAAAAAAACTTTTGAATGTTCTCATGTAACCTACTCATTTTTAGGAAAATGTAAATGAGCAAAATTTATCCAGGAAAAATACAGAAGTGGAGAAAAAATGAAATCAGAGGTCAAAGGGAAAAAGAAAAGGGAAAGAGACAGATCATACTTCCATATCTGTAATAAAACAAATATGGCTTCCTCACCAGATTACTTCACATTGCTAACCAATCTACTGGACTAAAGTAAATAAATAATAGCTATTCAAATTTGATATACAAGAAAAATGATTGTGTGTATATGAAATTGTTAGGTAGAAAGACAGGAATAAGCAGCCAAGGAAGAGAAAGCTAAGGTACAAGGGAAAAACTGTCCATACTCTATCTACCCAGGCAGAGGGGCCCGTGTGGAGACAACAAAGGCTTTTCATGGAGAGAATGTCTTTGCCTATTGGGACCAGTCTAAACTGTTCCTAACATGATCCCAATATGGGTGCAATTGATCAAAACTAAGAATGGCCTAAACCACACCTCATCATAATCTCATTAAAATAAAATTGTGGTTTTGCCTCCCCTCCCTCACGGGCATTTCTGTGTATATTTTGGGAAAAGACATGCACACCAAGAGGAATTGGTGTATAACTAAAGCTTTCAATCTAATAATCTCACCCTGTCAATCAATGAAGTACCTTCCAGATAGGTCATGATAAATAAACCCTCCCCTAAAAGTTTGGGGCCTTTGTCTACCTTGATCCTGGCCTGTTCCTACTTTGGAGTGTATTCAAATAAACCTTTTGCTCTGCTTTGATATTTTGTTTCTGCCTTTCAATTCTTTGTTTCAGCAAGAACTGAGGAGAACAAACTCAACCCATAAAAAATGAAATTCCCAATAGAAATTACTGAAAAATAATATCAACATGTGCATTCAGTAAGATTAGATGCAATGAAAATATAAAAGTCAGTATAATTCTTATATATACATAGTAATAAACTAATAATAAATAGAATTGCTAGGCAGAAAGACAGAAATGAGTGGGATGAGAAGGAGAAAGGCCCCCCCAAAAGATGATTCAGGGAGTTGATCAAATAGAACCAGAAAGCCAGAAATGACTTAAAGAGTTAATCAGATGAATCCACAGGGTCCTAGAGTGACTCAGCAAATGTCCAGGGTTCCCCAAGATAGGAAACATCAGAGGCACAAGCACAGCACAGCCCCTGTCCCCATTTCACCAATCAGAACAAGCCTAGAGAGCTGACAGCTGTCAGTCAAGAACCTCTGTGCCCTGCCAAAAACCACATAAAAGAAGCCTCAGAATGAACATCCACACCTGACTGTCTTATCTTAGGCAGGCCCGCTCTGCTACTCTATGCAGTGTATTAAAACTTACTTTGCTTTCTTGACTTTGGTCTGTTGTCTCACTATATCTGACTTCCCTGTGACAGTGAGCCAAGCAAGTCCTTTCCTTCCCAACAGAATTTATAACCATTTAAAATAGCAAACAAAAATAGGAAAGTATACATGAACAAATTAAAGATGGCTGATGAAAACTGGAAACTCTAGTGGACTCAGAGACACTGAGAAGTGACTAATGGTTATCATGGGAAGGGGTGGGGGTGCGTGGGGGGATAGGTAAAGGGGATAGATAGAGGCACAAAATCTCAATCATAATATAAATTAGTCATGGGGATGAAAGTAAAGCATAAAGAATATAGCTAATAGTTCTGTTACATCTTTTTATGTTGACAGGTACTACACTAGTTGGGGGAAGTATTTAATAATGTATCTAACTGTTGAATCACTATGTTGTATACTTGAAACCAACATAATATTGCACCTCAACTACATACACTTTAATAAAAATATTGATAATTAATTAATTATAAGCCACAAAGAAACTTTACTGAGGAATATTAAAGAAAATTTGAAAAATAACTATTCTTTTCTAAGAAGTTAATATAAAACAGTCATGCTTTCTCCATTGACCTATAAACTCTGCAATCCAACAACATTGTGTCCCTAATATCTATCAACCACTATATTATTCTCCATCTCTATAATTCTGTCATTTCAAGAAGGTTATATAAACAGTATCAGAGTATTCAAGCTTTTGAGACTGAATTTTTTCACTCAGCATAATTCCATGGAGATGCCTGTGTTTTTATTTATTTACAGAGTTTATCTCCTATATTTCAGTGGTTTCTTTACCATCACATTATAAATACATAATAAATACATAGAATTCTTATATAATACTGCTGTCAACATTTTATTAGTTCAAATAAAATGTAGGAATGATTTCAATTTAAGGGTCTTTATGGTCCTCCTTTATAATGTATTGTTTTTATTGTTTTAAGTATTTCCTTTAAATATATTGAGACTCACACCAAATAATGTTATAATTTTTAATCCAGTCATCTCACATAATTAAGAAAACTAAGGAGGGTGATGGTGTATCATGTTTACCCATTTTTACTCTTCTCTTCCCTGATGTTTCAAGTTTCCTTCTTTTATTATTTATATTATGGCTAGAGAACTTCATTTAGTAATATTTTAAGGTAGGTAAGCTGGGGACAAAAACTCTGTTTTCCTTCTTTTCAAAATGTCCTGAATTCATCTTCATTCCTAAAGGATATTTTCAATGGATATAGATTTCTTAGTTGACTGTTTTTGTTTTTGCTTTTCCTTTCACGACTTGAAAAATGTGTTGTTTCCTTTTAGACTCCATTGTGTCTGATGACAGCCAAGGTATTTATAATTATTCCTCACTTACAGATAATGTTTAATTTCTCTGTAGCTGTTTTTAAGATTATTTTCATAGTCTTTAGTTTCCTAAAATTTGATTATGATGTGCGTACAACTCATGGATTTTTTTAGGTTTACCATATTTGAGGCACAGACCTTCTCAAACAGATTTATCTCTTTTGTCAAATTTGGACATTTTCTGCCATTATTTTTTAATGCTTTTTTAGTCCCACACTCATTCTCTTCTTCTGGAATTCTAATGTAGACATAGCATATAATAACTAATGTTATTGTCCCCAGGTCTCTCTGACAATATTCATTTTTTTCCATTTACTATTTCCTCTGTTATTCAGATGGTTAATTTCCACTGTTCTGTATTCAAGTTTGCTGATTTTTCTGTTATATGCATTCCACTCTTGAGACAATCTATTCAACTTTTTTACCTTAAGTATTTATTTTTTAGAGCAGTTTTAGTTTCACAGCAAAATTGAGTGAAAGTACAGAGATTTCCTAGATCCCCCTATCCTACACAATGCATAGCCTTCCCCATTATCAACATCCCTCACCAGAGCAGTACTTTGTTACACCTGGTAAGCCTACACTGACACATCATAATAACTCAAAGTCCATATTTACCTTAGTGTTCATTCTTGGTGTTCTACAGTCTATGAATTTGGATAAATGTTTACTGACAGGTATCCACCCTTTTAATATTATGCAGAATACTTACACTGCCCTAAAAATCCTCTGTGCTCTACCTATTCATCCCACACCCACCCCCTGAAAACTGCTGCTCATTTTACTGCCTCCATAGTTTTCCTTTTCCAGAATTTCATATAATTAGAATCATACATTATGTAGCCTTTTAGATTGACTTATTTTACTTAGCAATATGCACGTAAGGTCTCTATGTTTTTGCTTGGCTTGATAGGTAATTTCTTTTAAGCGTTGAATACTATTCTATTGTCTGAATGTATAAAGTTTATTATTTTCACCTACTGAAGGATATCTTGGTTGTTTTCAAATGTTGGCAATTATGAATAAATTATAAACATCTGTGTGCAATTTTTTGTGTGGACATAAATTTTTAACTGCTTTGTGTAAATACAAGGAGTACAATTATTGGATCATTTGGCAAGAGTATTCCTAGTTTTGTAAGAAACCACTAAACCATTTGCATTCCCACCAGCAATGAATGAGAGTTCTTATTGCTACATATCCTCACCAGCATTGGTGCTGTCTGTGTTCCAGATTTGGGGTATTCTAATAGGTGTGTAATGATAGCTTATTGTTTTAATTTGCATTTTCCTGGTGACATATGATATGGAGCATCTTTTCATATTTTTATTTGATATCTGTATATCTTCTTTTGTAGGTGTTCCTTAAGTCTTTGGTCCACTATTTAATTATGTTGTTTTCTTGTTGTTGAATTTTAAAGACTTCTTTGTATGTTTTGCATAACAGTCCTTTATCAGATATGTCTTTTGCAAGTATTTTTACCCACTCTGACTCGAAATTCTGTTCTCTTAACATTGTCTTTTTAGAACAGAAATTTTTAATTTTAATATTTATGAAGTCTAGTTTATCAGTTCTTTCTTTCATAGATCATGCCTTCAGTTATATTTAAAAGGTATCATTATATCACAAGCATGAATTTTAACTTTAGTTTTATTTTTTCTATTCTAAAATTTCCATTTAGTTATTCATCATATATTACATATTATATTTTTAACTAAGGATGTACTTTTTTCATTTGCTTCAAATATGCTTTTATTTGCTCTCAAAGCATTTTTATGATGGCTGCCTTTAAATCTTTGTCAGATAATTCTATTATCTATGTCACATCTGTGCTGATTGATTACCTTGTTGCACTGAAGATTTGATATTACTAATTCTTGATAGGATGACTAATTTTTAATTATATTCTTGATCCTTTGTATATGAGCTCATGAGACACCCCCATTGCACCCCACTAATGCTAGTTTTGGGGGGATGATAGTGCTATCACTGTTTCACACAATTGCCAGGTGAGTCTGGTAGAAAGTGGAATGTGTATTAACACAACTTCAAGCTTACTTATTTCAACTCATAGCTTTAATTTTTGTTGTATTATTGACCTGTGTCTTTATTTTTCCCTTGCTACTCTCACCAGAGATTTGTGTATTTTCTGTTCAAATAAGTAACTCTTGGATTATATGATAGTCTTTATTGTATTTTTATTTATTAGGCCATTAAAGTGAGTACAAGCAGAGTTCAGCAACCTACTACATACACACCTTACTGGTCTATTGCCTTGGTATTTAAATTAAGTTTTATTGAAAAACAGCCAAAACCATTTGTTTAAATATTGGCTATGGCTGCTTTTATGCTAAGTGGCAGCATTGCATAGTTGTAGAGAGTTTGTGGCCACAAAAGCAAAAATATTTACTGCTTGAACATATGCAGAAATCTAGTGCATTGACTAAATATTTGTGCATTTGTGCTCCACTCCCATTCATATGTTAAAGTCCTAATCCCCAGTGCAATGGTATTTTGAGGTGGCCTCTCTTAGGAGTAAATTAGGTCATGAGGGTATAGCTCTAGTGAAGAAATCAGTGCCCTTTAGAAGATATATGAAAGAGATTCTTTGTCTATCTGTCATGTGAGTATACAGAAAGAAGATAACTCATTTGAGAACTAGTAAGAGAGCTCTCATGAGTAGCTGATTATTCTGGTATTCTGATCTTGGACATCCCAGCCTCTAGAGCTGTGAGAACTGTATTTCTGTCATTTAAGCCACCTAGTCTGTGGTGTTTGGTAATAGTAGCCTGAGACAATTAAGACAGATGGTCAATCACTGAGAGCACATTTTGGAGCCAGTCTACCTGAAGTTCAGCCTTGGTGCTTCTGATTATTGGTTGTTTGTTTTACTGTTCTGTTTTTTTTGTTGTTGTTTCTTAACTTGTGTTTTATTTACCTTAATCTATGAAAAACCTGTGAGTATAAGTTGAAAGTCCAACGGAATGGACTCTCTCTCGTGACCCGGGATAAGCGGCGACCCAAATACTCACAGGAGGCCGATCTTGATGCAAAGTACAAGAGGTTTATTGATTCACACCAGCGCGCTGGGGTCGAGTCTCATAACTCACGTAGGGGCAGAGGAGTTCGACCCCTAGCAGAATTTCACAGGAGGTTTTAAAGGAAAAGAAACTATACCCAGGGGGAGGCGAGGGGGAGGTCTGCTGATGATTTGATAGCAAAAATATTTCCATTAGAGTCCCCCCACAGGGCTTCAGCATTCTTACCTTTATCTTTACGGCCCATCGGTTTCTGGAAACGTATGTACCCAGGTCCTGTTTTGCAAGCTGTTATGTCCAGGCTGGTTTTTATGACCCAGACCCTTTTACCTAAAATTTTCTTATTCTTTCAGGTAGTTTCGGGGAAACTGAAACTCAGGCCTTCTGGTTTCTGAGGCTTCCTGAGGCCTGTCATGGTGTTAGTTTGGTCCTTTCATAAATCAATGCTATGTCTTCAAAAGAATATTTGTGTTTCCTCTTACCAGAGCCAGGGGAACATTCTAGATCTAGGACCATCTTGGTCCCTTTCTTTTGCTTCTGTTTAATTCAGGAAAATAATCCTCTTTGTTTGCTGCTGGTTTAAAATTCATTGACTAATATTTCTACTTGCCCTCAGGGATAACTCTTCCCTTGTTAGTGGTTCCTAGCCTCTTCAGACGTTGTCTACACAGACACAGACACACACACATGTAGAATTTATTCAAGATTTTTTGGTGCATGAGAAACTAGCCCTTTACAGGATCAAAATTCTACCTACTTTGTACATTAACCTAATGTTAACTCATTTTATTATAATATTACATATGTTGAAATAATTTAAATGTAGAGATTATCATGTTTTTGTTGTACATAAAAGTTTTATAACCACATAATGAGTTTTTACAACCATTTTTTTATATTTTCTTTGGGGAAAATTTAAATCAGCAATTAAAACTTGCAGTGATTTTAAAGTCTTAATCACTGACTTAATAAGACCAAAAACTTATGTTTGGATGGAAGATTGATATACTGTGTTTAGTTTTGCAATTTTATTCTTTTAGTGATATAAGGGAGAGAAAAATCAAAACAAACTGATTAGAGTACACTTTTATAAGATTTAAAAAATGTTTTTGAATATTTTATGTTTTTAAGTATTTTTTTGTTTTTGTTTTCCTAGCAAGTAAATTAATTACCCATTTAATTGATCGGTAATGAAAAAATATTTTCTTTGTAAAGAAAAATAATAACACAAGCACTTTAGAGTTCAATTCCTTATATGTACTAGTTATAATTATTCTACCTTCCAGGATAAGTAAAATGGAAAGAACTTGTGTATTTCAACTATTTTTAGTTGAACTTTATTATATTTAATAAATCATTTTTCTCTCAGTTTTATTTTACAACACATAATAATGTTACACATATATATATTACACATATGTGTGTATATACTAGATATAGAATACTTCACATTCATAAAAAATAATGAAATTGCTATTTTTGACAAATATGTTACTCTTATATGTTATAAAATGTGTTATAATCATTTAATGAGTAATAATGTATCTGCAGCACTTTATATTCATTCATTTACAACTTATATTGTTCTTTTACATTTTTAGTATCTGAGTTTACTGTAATTCTGAAAATTTGCAATACTTCACAGAGTTTTAGAGGTGCAGAGACTAAATCACAAAGCAAGTAAATACCAGAACTTTTCTTTGAGTCTTTTCTATGAGGATTGATAAGCTCTCATTCTTCTCAGATATATTTTGTAGTCTCTTCAAGTTGTTCATGCAAGAAAGGACCCAAAAAGGGGCCTTTCGTGACTGAAATCCATTTGAGGCTCTCCACAACAAGCCATGACTCTCACTGGACTACCTGTGCTCCAAGGGTCACTTCTCTGACTTGTAATAAACCAGATGAGGAATGTGCTGATGACAGCCTACAACGATATGTGTGCATATTATGTTTAGGAATACTCCTATGGTACACTACATTGAGCACTCTAAGTAGCTGGAATTTATTGTTAAATATATTCTATTTTCTTCATTCTCACTAATGAAAACTTGGAAGTATACCAGCCTTGAAAGGTAATCATGTTGAAAGAATTAAAATAAAAAGCTTTTAAAGGCTTGTCAAGTTACTTAGTTTTATGTGAAATTTGGTAAAGGCAAATGTTCAAAGTAAAGATGATTGTGGAGCTATGATTTAGCCTTGAAGGATCAGGCATTAGTTGCATTTTCATTTCAAATTCTTTTATTCTTCAATGAGTATAAAAATAAATTCATCAATGATAGGTATAGCAAATACATAGACCATTGAGATATTACCTCATTCTTCTAAAATTATTTTTATTTGCATTTCTTCTGTTCTTTACTTCTCTTGAAATAATGCCATATATTGAATGTTTGTTTATTTACTTTTCCTTTAGAGTAAGCACATGAATATGAATAAATAAGCATTTTATGGGGTGTAATGAATCTTTATTCATTAAGAATATCTGTTAAGTGATTTAAAAATATTAAGTAGTATTTTGTCTTTTTCACTGAAGTTATAATTGGCATCCAATATTATAAAAATGGTCATCACACTAAGTCTAGTTACTGTCAACTTACCAAGTTAATACAATATTATTGACTATATTCCCCATGCTTTATATTATATACCCATGACTTACTTATTTAAAAGCTAGAAGTTTTTACTTCTAAATCCCCTTCACCCATTTCAATACCTTGAACCAACCCTTTCCCCTCTGGTAACCACCAGTCTGTATCTATGAATCTAGGTTTTCTTTTGTTTTTTTGCTTTATTTTTAGATTTCACATATAAATAAAATCATATGATATTTGCCATTCTCTGTCTGACTTACTTCACATAGCATAATTCCCTGAAGTTCCAACCATGTTGTCACAAATGGCAAGACTTCATTCTTTTTTATGGCTGTGTAGTATTCTATATCTAGTATGCATACACTCACACACACACACACACACACACACACACACACATATAACAAATCTTCCCTATCCATTAATCCATCAATGGACAGTTAGATTGTTTCCATATATTGGCTCTTTTTTGTAAATAATACCATAACAAACTTAGGGATGCATATATATTTTCAAATTAGGGTTTTTTTTCCCCTCACATAGATACCTAGTAGTGGAATAATTGGATCATATGGTAGCTCTATTTTTAATTATTTTAATTATTTGAGGAAACTCCATATTGTTTTCCATAGTGGCTGTACCAATTTACATTCCCATCAGCACTGCATGAGGGTTCCCTTTCCTCCATATATGCCAACACTTGTTATTTTTTTTTAGGGTTTTTAAACACCAACTTTATTTACTTCCCAGTTCTTCTCAAAGCTGACCTGATGGTACCCAAGCCAACTTCCTACCATGCCCACCTTACCCATTAACACCTTGCCCACAAAGACACTTGTAAACCATAGCCACCTTTCTCTTCCTCTTAAGATCTAAAATTGGTGAAACTGTACTGGATCTTATCTGAAAGGCAAGTCTATACCAAGGAGAATGTGTCATAATATAAGTGAGCACATTTCCCTCTCTAGTGAAACTGAGTACTTAAATCACTTTAAATGGTATAAGAAAGCAATATTTATGCAAATTCACCACTACAGTAGGGTATATAAATAGATTTGACATCAACCTCCTAATGTCTGTCCTCTGCTCCCATATATATTTTTTAAATTTTTTATTAAGGTATTATTGATATACACACTTATGAAGGTTTCACATGAAAAAACAATGTGGTTATTACATTTAACCATATTATCAAGTCCCCACCAATACCCCAATGCAGTTACAGTCCATCAGTATAGTAAGATGCCACAGATTCACTATTTCCCTTCTCTGTGCTACACTGTTTTCCCCGTGATACCGCACACCATGGTTACAAAACATAATACACCTCAATCCCCTTCTCCCTCCCTCCCGGCCCACCCTCCCACACCCCTTGTCTTTGGTAACCACTATTTCCTTCTTGGAGTCTCTGCATCTGCTGCTGTTTTGTTCCTTCAGTTTTTCTTCATTGTTATACTCCATAAATGAGGGAAAGCATTTGGCCCTTGTCTTTCTCTGCCTGGCTTATTTCACTGAGTATAATATCCTCCACCTCCATCCATGTTGTTGCAAATGATAGGATTTGTTTCTTTCTTATGGCTGAATACTATTCAACTGTGTATATGTACCACCTCTTCTTTATTCATTCATCTACTGATGGACACTTAGGTTGCTACCATATCTTGGCTATTGTAAAAAGTGCTGCGATAAACATAGGGATGCATATGTCTTTATGATTCTGAGAAGTTGTATTCTTTGGGTAAATTCCAAGGAGTGGGAATCCCAGGTCAAATGCTATTTCTATTTTTAGTTTTTTGAGGAACCTCCATATTGTTTTCACAATGGTTGAAATAGCCTACATTCCCACAAGCAGTGTAGGAGGGTTACCCTTTCTCCACATCCTCGCCAGCATTTGTTGTTCTTAGTCTTTTGGATGCTGGCCATCCTTACTGGTGGGAGGTGATATCTCATTGTGGATTTTATTTGCATTTCCCTGATCATTAGTGATATGGAGCATCTTTTCATGTGTCTGTGGCCATCTGAACTTCTTCTTTGGAGAATTGTCTCTGCCCACTTTTTAATCGGGTTGTTTGTTTTTTGGGTGTTGAGGTGGGTAAGTTCTTTATATATTTTGCATGTTAACCCCTTGTCAGATATGTCATTTACAAATATATTCTCCCATACTGTAGGATGCCTTTTGTTCTGTTGATGGTGTCCTTTGCTGTACAGAAGCTTTTTAGTTTGATGTAGTCCCATGAGTTCATTTTTGCTTTTGTTTCCCTTGCTTGAGAAGATGCATTCAGAAAGAAGTTGCTCATGCTTTTATTCAGGAGATTTTTTGCCTTTGTTGTCTTCTAAGAGTTTTATGGTTTCATGACTTACATTCAGGTCCTTGATCCATTTTGAGTTTACTTTTGTGTATGGGGTAAAACAATAATCCAGTTTCATTCTCTTGCATGTAGCTGTCCAGTTTTGCCAACACCAGTTGTTGAAGAGGCTGTCATTTCCCCATTGTATGTCCATGGCTTCTTTATCATATATTAATTGACCATATATGGTTGGGTTTTTATCAGGGCTCTCTAGTCTCTTCCATTGGTCTGTGGATCTGTTCTTGTGCCAGTACCAAATTGTCTTGATTACTGTGGCTTTGTAGTAGAGCTTGAAGTTGGGGAGCATAATCCCCCCAGCTTTATTCTTCCTTCTTAGGATTGCTTTGGCTATTCGGGGTCTTTTGCAGTTCCATATGAATTTTAGAACAATTTTTTCTAGTTCATTCAAGAATTCTGTTGGTATTTTGATAGGAATTGCATTGAATCTGTAGATTAGGCAGCATAGCCCTTTTGACAATATTAATTGTTTGTCTCCATGACATGGAATTTGTTTCCATTTATTGGTATCCTCCTTAATTTCTCTCATGAGTGTCTTGTAGTTTTCAGAGTATAGGTCTTTCACATCCTTGGTTAGGTTTATTCCTAGGTATTTTATTCTTTTTGATGCAACTGCGAGTGGAATTGTTTTCCTGACTTCTCTTTCTGCTAGTTCACTGTTAGTTTATAGGAATGCCACAGATTTCTGTGTATTAATTTTGTATCCCACAACTTTGCTGAATTCAGATATTAGATCTAGTAGTTTTGGAGTGGATTCTTTAGGGTTTTTTTTTTATGTACAATATCATGTCATCTGCAAAAGGGACAGTTTAACTTCTTCCTTGCCAATCTGTATGCCTTTTACTTCTTTCTATTGTCTGATTCCTGTGGCTAGGACTTCCAGTACTATGTTGAATAGAAGTGGGGAGAGTGGGCATTCTTGTATTGTTCCCCATCTTAAAAGAAAGCTTTCAGCTTCTTGCTGTTAAGAACAATGTTGACTGTGGTCTGTCATATATGGCCTTTATTATGTTGAAGTACTTGCCCTCTATACCCATTTTGTTGTGAGTTTTTATCATGAATGGTTGTTGAATTTTGTGAAATGCTTTTTCAGCATCTATGGAAATGATCAAGTGGTTTTTGTCCTTCTTTTTGCTGATGTGGTGGATGATATTGTTGGATTTTTGAATGTTGTACCATCCTTGCATCCCTGGAATAAGTCATACTTGATCATGATGGATGATCCTTTTAATGTATTTTTTAATTCAGTCTGCTAATATTTTGTTTTGTATTTTTGCATCTATGTTCAACAGGGATATTGGTCTGTAATTTTCTTTTTTTGTGGCGTCTTTGCCTGGTTTTGGTATTAGAGTGATGCTGGCCTCATAGAATGAGCTGGGAAGTATTCCCTCTTATACTCCTTGGAAAACTTTAAAGAGGATGGGTATTAGGTTTTCATTAAATGTTTGATAAAATTCAGCAGTGAACACATCTGGTACAGGCATTTTGTTCTGAAGTAGATTTCTGACTACTACTTCAATTTCTTTGCTGGTAATTGGTGTGTTCAGATTTTCTGTTTCTTCCCAGGTCAGCATTGGTAGGTTGCATTTTTCTAGAAAGTTGTCCACTTCTTCCAGCTAATCCTGTTTGTTAACATATAATTTTTCATAGTATTCTCTCATAATTCTTTGCATTTCTGTGGTGTCCGTAGTGATTTTTCCTTTCTTATTTCTGATTCTGTTTCTGTGAGTGGACTCTCTTTTTTTCTTGATAAGCCTGGCTAGGGGTTTATATATTTTGTTTATTTTCTCAATTAAGCAGCTCTTGCTTTCATTGATTCTTTCTATTGTTTTATTCTTCTCAATTTTATTTATTTCTGCTCTAATCTTTATTATGTCCCTCCTTCTACTGACTTTGGACCTCATTTGTTCTTCTTTTTGTACTTTGGTTAATTGTGAGTTTAGACTGTTCATATGGGATTGTTCTTCTTTTCTGAGGTATGTCTGTATTGTAATATACTTTCCCCTTAGCACGGCCTTCACCGCATCGCACAGATTTTGTGGTGTTGAATTATTGTTGTCATTTGTCTCCATTTTTTGCTTGCTCTCTGTTTTTATTTGGTCATTGATCCATTGGTTATTTAGGAGCATGTTGTGAAGCCTCCATGTCTTTGTGGGATTTTTCATTTCCTTTGTGTAATTTATTTCTACTTTCACACCTTTCTGGTCTGAGAAACTGGTTGGTACAATTTCAATCTTTTGGAATTTACTGAGGCTTTTTTTGTGGCCTAGTATATGATCTATTCTTGAATATTTTCCATGTGCACTTAAGAAGAATGTGTATCCTGCTGCTTTTGGGTTTAGTGTTCTGTAGATGTCTGTTATGTCCGTCTGTTCTAATGTGTTCTTCAGTGCTTCTGTCTCCTTACTTCTTTTCTGTCTGGTTGATCTGTCCTTCAGAGTGAGTGGTGTGTTGAATTCTCCTATAGTGAATGCATTGCATTCTAATTCCCCTTTTAATTCTGTTAGTATTTGTTTCACATACATAGGAGCTCCTGTATTGGGTGCATAGATATTTATAATGGTTATATCTTCTTGTTGTATGGACCTTTCATCATTATAAATGTCCTTCATTGTTTCTTATGACTTTCTTTGTTTTGAAGTCTATTTTGTCTGATAAAAGTACTGCAACTCTGGTGTTTTTCTCCCTATTAGTTGCATGAAATATCTTTTTCCATCCCTTCACTTTTAGTCTATGTATGTTTTTGAGTTTAAAGTGAGTCTCTTGTAGGCAACATATAGATGGATCTTGCTTTTTCTTTTCTTTTTTTTGTTAGGAGAGCAAGGTACAGGCTTTTATCTAGAAATAAAATGAAGGAAAGAGGTCCTGGCTCATGCCAGGAGGGGACAAGAGAGCCCCTGGATCTTGCTTTGTCATCCATTCAGTGACTCTATGTCCTTTGATTGGTGCATTCATACCATTTACATTTAGGGTGATTATTGATAGGTATGTAGTTATTGCCATTGCAGGCTTTAGATTCGTGGTTACCAAAGGTTCCAGGTTAACTTCCTTACTATCTAAGAGTCTAACTTAACTCACTTAATACACTATTACAAACACAATCTAAAGATTCTTTTCTGTGTTTTTTTTTCCTCCTGCTTTTCTTCCTCCTCCATTCTTTGTATTTTAGGTATCATATTCTGTACTGTTTATCTATCCCTTGATTGACTTTGGGGATAGTTAATTTAATTTTCATTTGCTTAGTAATTAGCTGTTCTACTTTCTTTACTGTGGTTTTATTATCTCTTTTGACAACTATTAAACCATAGGAACACTTCCATCTAGAGCAGTCCCTCCAAAATACACTGTAGAGATGGTTTGTGGGAGGTAAATTCTCTCAGCTTTTGCTTATCTGGGAATTGTTTAATCCCTCCTTCAAATTTAAATGATAATCTTGCCAGATAAAGTAATCTTGGTTCAAGGCCCTTCTGCTTCATTGCATTAAATACATCATGCCACTCCCTTCTGGCCTGTAAGGTTCTGTTGAGAAGTCTGATGATAGCCTTATGGGCTTTCCTTTGTATGTGATCTTATTTCTCTCTCTGGCTGCTTTTAATAGTCCGTCCTTATCCTTGATCTTTCCCATTTTAATTACTATATGTCTTGGTGTTGTCTTCCTTTGGTCCCTTGTGTTGGGATATCTGTGCACCTCCATGGCCTGAGAGACTATCTCCTTCCCCAGATTGAGCAAGTTTTCAGCTGTCACCTCTTCAAAGACACTTTCTATCCCTTTTTCTCTCTCTTCTTCTTCTGGTACCCCTATAATGCGAATATTGTTCTGTTTGTATTGGTCACACAGTTCTCTCAATATTCTTTCATTCTTAGAGATCCTTTTTTCTCTCTGTGCCTCAGCTTCTTTATATTCCTCTTCTCTAGTTTCTATTTCATTTATTGTCTCCTCCACCGTGTCCAATCTGCTTTTAATACCCTCCATTGTGCTCTTCAATGATTGGATCTCTGATGGGAGTTCATTCCTGAGTTCTTGAATATCTTTCTGTACCTACATGAGCATGTTAATGATTTTTATTTTGAACTCCCTTTCAGGAAGAGTCATGAGGTGGATATCATTTAAATCTTTCTCTGGAGTTGTATTAATAATTTTACTTTGAACCAGGTTCCTATGGCATTTCATAATTGTATATGGCGCCCTCTAGTGCCCATAAGCTCTACTCTCTGGAGGTGCCCAGCCCTTTAAGCAATGTCAGGGGTCACAGGGGATTGGTATTGGTGCCTTGGGGGAGGAAAGAGCTGTTTCCTGCTTCCTGGCTGCTATGCCTGACTCCACTGCCTGAACCAGTGAGC
The DNA here is from genome assembly GCA_032199065.1 of Smutsia gigantea. Lineage (NCBI taxonomy): Eukaryota > Metazoa > Chordata > Mammalia > Pholidota > Manidae > Smutsia > Smutsia gigantea. The sequence continues at coordinate 89,221 of JAVSCE010016174.1, forward strand.
CAAGCACACGTATAAGCCTCTATGCTTTGTCTTTGTAGTTGCTGTGGACATATCTTCCCTCTGGCTGTGCTAACACCAGGGTAGGGTTTGCCGTTTTGTGAGCCAGGTGTGGCTGGCCAGGAGGAAGGTGCAGTAGGCTACATATCCCGGAGTTGGAGCATGTGAAGGTCGTAAAATCTCCCAATCTGCTGGGCAGAGTGCACTGGGACAACTTTGTCTACCTGTCCTTTCTCCTCAGCTTTAAGCTCTCTGTAATCCTTGCCCCTTTATCAGCCCCCTTGCTAAGGGCTTCCCTGTTAGGAAGTCTCTCAGACTGCCCACCTTTCTTTTGTCCCAGAGCATCCAGATATGTATCCCTGTTTCTATAAGCAGCCGGAATCTCCATCTCTCCAGGAATTCTGCCTGTCTTAGCTTTCCATCCCCCTACTCACAAGAGTACCATGCAAGTACCATGAAATGTATGTTTGTGATCCCAGAGCAGATCTCTGGAGTTAGGTATTCAGCTTTCTCAGACCTCCACTCCCTCCCCACTCTGTTTATCTTCCTCACACTGGTGATCTTGGGTGGGGGAAGGGCTTCGGTCCCACCAGGCCACAGCTTTGGTATGTTACCCTGTTCCGTGAGGTCTGCTCTTTTCTCCAGGTGTATTTAGTCCAATGCAGTCCTTTTTCCTGTTGCTCTTTCAGGAGTAGTTGTATTAATTATATTTTCATATTATATGTGGTTTTAGGAGGAAGCCTCTGTCTCACCTCTCACACCACCATCTTTAATCCTCTCCTCCAACACTTGTTATTTCTTGTCTTTTTGACACTAGCCATTTCTCCTGGTATGAGGTGATAATATCTCATTGTGGTTTGATTTGCCTTTACCTGATGATTGATGTTGAACATCTTTTCATATCTGTTCTTTGGAAAAATGTCTTTTCACATTCTTTGCACAATTTTTAATCAAATTTTTTCTTTTTTGTTATTGAGCTATGTGAGTTCTTTATATATTTTTAATATTAAATCCTTATTGGATATAAGATTTGTAAATGAATTCTTCCATTCAGTTGGTTGCTCTTTCACTTTATTGATATTTTCTTCATTGTGCAGAAGTTTTTCCATTTGACATAGTCATGTTTGTTTATTTTTTCATTGTTTATGTTGCCTTTGGGGTCAGATTAAAAAATATGTATCATTAAGAAGAAAGTCAAGATGCTTACCACCTTTTTTTTTTTCTAGAAGTTTAATGATGTCAGGTCTTATATTATTGAAGAAGCTCTCTTTTCACCATTGAATGTTCTTGGCTCCTTTGTCAAAAATTAATTGACCATGTATGTGTGGATTTATTTCTGGGCTCTCGATTTTTTTCCCATTGATCTATGTGTCTGTTTTTATTTCAGTGCTCTACTGTTTTAATTACTATACCTTTGTAGTATAGTTTGAAATCAGGTAACATTATGCCCCCAGCTTTGTTCTGCTTTTGCAAGATTCCTTTGTCTATTCGGGGTCTTTTGTGGTTTCATCCAAATTTTAGATTTTTTATTATTCTGTACAAACACTAGAATTATTTCCTAGTTCTGTGAAAAATGCCATCAAAATTTTTATGGGAATTGCATTGAATCTGTAGATTGTTTTAAGTAGTGTGAACATTTTACCAATACCAAGTCTTCCAATCCATCCATGGAATACATTTCCATTTATTTGTCTCTTCTTCAGTTTCTTTCATAGATGTTACAATTTTCAGTTTCAGGTCTTTCACCTCCTTGGTTAAATTTATTGCAAGGCATTTTATTATTTCTGATGTTATTGTGAATGAGATTTTTTTTTGCTTTCATCTTTATTATTTCCTTCCTTCCCCTAACTTTGCACTTTGTTCTTTTTCTAGTTCCTTTAGGTATAAAATTAACTTGTTTGAAATTCTTTTTTTCTGATGCACACTTGAACTTCTATGAACTTCCCTCTTCAAATCACTTTTGATGCATCCTAAAGATTTTGATATGCAGTTTTTCTGTTTTCATTTGTATCTAGGCATTTTTTACCATTGATATATATTTCTGTTTTTATGTCAATAAAACAGTTGTTTTTTAGTATTTGTTCATTAATATATGGTTCAATCTCCATTTTTTTGTGGCTTTTCCTGTTTTCTTCTTGTAATTGATGTCTAGTTTCATACTATTGTGACTGGAAAAAATACTTGATATGATTTCAATCTTCTTAAATTTACTGAAGATTGTTTTGTGGCCCAGTGTATGATCTAGCCTGGAGAATGTTCCATATATACTTGAAAAGAATGTCTACTCTGCTGCTTTTAGGTAGCATGTTCTGTATAAAATTATTAAGTCTATCTGGTCTAATGCTTTGTTTAAGGCTGATGATTCCATATTGATTTTCAATCCAAATGGTCTATGCATTTATGTTAAGTGGGGTGTTACAATCCTCTACTATTATTTCACTGCTCTCAGTTTCTCTTTTTAGGTATGTTAATATTTGCCTTACATGTTTTGGAACTTCTATGGTGGGTGCATATATATATTCATAAGTGTAATATTGTCTTGCTGGATCAACCCCTTTATCATTATGTAACACCCTTCTTTTTCTTTTATTATTGTCTTTGTTTTAAAGTCAATTTTGTCTGAGTATAGCTAACTTTCTTTTCATTCCTATTTTCATGGGCTATCTCTTTCCATCTTTTCATTTAGTCTGTGTGTGTCTTTAGATCTGATGTGAGTCTCTTGCATGTTGTCTTTTGATGGGTCTTGGTTTTTTATCCACCAGGGAATTTAGTCCATTTACATTTAAGTTATTATTAATAGTATGTACTTATTGTCATTTTGTGCATTGTTTTTGGCTGTTTTTATAGCTCCTCTCTCTTCCTTTCTCCTCTTTACCTTTTCCATATAGTTTGATGAATTTCTTTTGTGTTATATTTTGATTCATTTTTCATTTTATTTTATATATGGACTACAATTTTTTCTTCATGGTTACTGTGAAGTTCATATATATTATCCTATGTACATAACAGTCTATATTAATTTGAAAGCAACTTAATTTGAATTCATTACAAAACTACATTTTTACTCCCTGCCCTCCCATGTTTGATATTTTAGATGTCACTTTTCATATTTTTTATGTATTCCTTAACTAATTATTGTAGTTAAGAATAAAAAATTTGTTTAACTCAGTTGAAATGGAGAAAAACCTGGAAGCCACTGATTTTGTCCATGTACTTCAAGTGGCTATATATTGTAACCAGAAAACAGCCTTTTCCCTTAATGTAAACTGCTCATCAATGTTTTAGATATTGTCCTAATATAAATATCAAAATTACAACATGTAGCTTGTAACACAAAAACAGAGAACACCCAAAAGGGAGAAAATATATTATTGCACTGAAAGTATCAGAGCAATAGTTTGAATTGGATAATCTCCTGAAAATATTCTGATCAAAGGATATCAAAAGAGAAGTCCTTTTTAAAAGATATTTTTTTAATCTGAAAGGGACTTTGTAAGATAATTTACTCTAAACCTGTTATTTCATTAACATAGATGTAGACATAAAAGTCAAACAATTTGAGAGATTTTTAAGTTTAAATATCAAAGATTTCTGCCATAGAATTTCCTTAAGACATCAATATAACTCTGAATGTTAATAAATTAATGATCAACACACTGAATATCATTTCGAAGAGAATTTAGTAGAATCAGAGATCAAACTGTATATTCATTAAGCAGAAAATTTTTTCTAAAACATCTTCCAAGTTATAACTAACAAGACTTTATTTGCTTCAGTATTAATAAAAGTGGTCAAGATATAAGTTACCATAAAATTGAATTTCCTTTCCAGTGAAAGTCAATTCTATGTCTTGTGACTACTTATGCTCATATTATTTTGTCAATGGGACTCTAGTTTAACCTCCGAACTATGGTCTCTTTTCACATGTGCATAATGGGCTTTATCCATTTTTATGAAGAGGATATAAAGTGGCAGAGAATAAATTGCTGAAATGTTCATAAGAGTTCTCTGACTGAGGAGATATTTCTATCAAAATGTTGCTTAAATCAGTATACTCTGAAATCATCAGAAATTTCCTGCCAAAATATTTTTTATCATGTAGAAATTTTAAAAAATAGCCTGTTGGATTATTATTAACCTTTCCTAACTGTGTTTTCTTCATTTTACTTGCTCATAAATAATATGATGGAAAAGTATATACTTACTTGGATTGGTAAATTCACAATGGTTTTCTCAAACTTAAAATATTTCTCAAATAATTTTACTTTTGAAGATGGTTTAGAATTGTGAAACCTTCTAGTTTAAGGAACTAGGTTCTAGTTCATATAGACTTCTTATTTAAGCATTATCTTTTCATTTTCAGTTTTTACTATAATTCAGAATTCCTTGTGCAAAAGTAGAAAACTATTCTGGACAGCTTAATTAGATTAAAAATTACTAGAAGGCTAGAAGATACTTCTCAAATATAGAGAAAGTCTATGAAGAAAAGAGAAGAGCAAAAAGTGAATCTAGGAGGGCATTACAGACCCCCTCTATTCCTAATCACATCTATAGATTCAATGATGTATGTAGGAATGATTGGCTGAAATGATATCTTCTGTACCTGGTCTAGCTTCCTGAATCTAGAGCACTGACTTGCCTATTCTTTTTCTGTTAATGGAAAATTTTCAAAAACATAAAGAGAGTTCAAATGCTAGGCAAATAATTATTTTTGCCTACCTCTTTGGATATCTAGTATAAAAGGAAACACTGGTTGATGTGCATAGTCCTTCTTTGTAAATCTATTAAAACTGACCCTTGTCTAAGCCAAAAACACCTCCTCCCAATGGAAGCCCAGTCTCTCCAGTCATGCTGGCCAAATCCAAGTTTAGGATTTTTGCACTGAAGTCATCCCTCCTATAATTTGCTTGTACCAATTATTATTATATTGTGATGAGATATGATTTGATTTAACTATAAAATTCGTTACCATTGAATAGCACAAGGTCCCTAGTGAGGAAAGTAGGATATAAAAGAAGCCTAATCTGTAGTTTGTTTATTTTTCTTTTGAATTTATGACATCATAAATATTAAAAAAATATCTCCATTGATTACACAAAAGCTATTGTATTCAATAAACTGCCTACTGACAACTGCTTTTGACAAAAGTACGGTATTATTTGCAACTCTGGACTGGTTATATTTCAACTTACACCATGGTTATATTCCTTATATGACTAGAAAGACTTTTTTTTTGTAATTTTAGTGTAATTCACATATATATTATTTAACCTTACTGTATTAAGTTTACCCTATTAGGTGAAGAAATTAGGGATTGAAAATCAGATACATGGAGAAGAATATGGAAACTTATGAAAATAAATTTTAATATGAGAAAAATCCAAACATCCTGAAAGCACTAAAATGTATTAAAGAAACAGTATTAAATCAGAGGACATATACAATGAATGTTGGATCAGGGAATAAATTATCCATCCCAAGTGCAACTAAAGAAGTAGCATTAAGCAACCACAGACCTTAAACAAAACTGCAGAGCATAGATTTAAATCATTAATTTAAATGATTGATGTTATTGAAGAGCAAGCAGAATCTTAACTTCTTTAAAAAGGAAAGCACTAAATATTGCCTGCATAAAACTCTCGATTTTGCTGTGATTATTTTTAGTGCAAAATTTGGAAGGAAAATTACCTGGATTTCTTGCTTTTATAAGAGAAACATCTTAGCTAGGAATAATTTAATTAAAATAAAAACATCTATAAGTTTAGGAATACAGAATTTTTTTAAAGATAATTTTTAGTAGTCACCTGGAAATTGTAATAAGCCATATAATGTTAACATTAAGTTTTTGTAGCTATCCTTATCCATTTGGAGAAATTGCTTCAATTCCTAATTAGTGCAGTTTTCATTATGAATGGATGTTGAATTTTGTCAAGTGATTTTTTCTGCATCTGTGGAAGAACACTCTTTTCTGTGTATTTAATACATGCATATTTCACCTAATAACATGGTTTACAAATTAATAATCTTGCCTTAAGTACTTAAAGTGTCCTAGCCCCTTTCTTGCTTTGGGCTTAATTATGAAGCTTCTTTAGATAAAATGACACTGTGGCATCATGCCCAAATTAATTCTCATTATTGCCTAAATGTTTCTTTTGACCTTAAGAATGGAAAAAAGAGGCAGAAAATTCAATCTATATCACCCTATTTTCACTACATTTTTAATAACCTCTTTTACTTTAGAATATTTTTAGATTTACAGAAAAGTTACAAAGTATAGGGAGATTTCATGTACCCCTCACAAAGTTTCTTCTATTGTTTATATCTTACTTGACGATGGTTCATTTATCAAACTCATTCATTTGCTCAACTCACATTTCATTCTAGGACTTTGATCTAAGAAACTGACATTTCTAATGCCACATTTTAATGTTCAGATCACACTTCTAATAATTTCATCCCTCCTCCATTACCCTGGAGATTTCTGAGACCCCTCCTCAGTGGTGCTTGCCTGGTTGATGTATTTGTACTACTGATGTAGGTTGCTCTCTGCCAGTACTCACCAGCAGCCATGTGTGCGGCATGCAAAGGCTAAAGATGCCTCTAATAACTCATATTACCATTTCCTTGTGTGAGGATGCTGCCTCTCACTTCAAGATATACTGTGAACGTGGCACTCAACATCTTGCAAATTTCAGTGAATTTGGTGCATAAATTCCATCTCCAGATTTCTTGCCTACTTTTCAGCAGGCCACCATCTGGGAAGGAGAAAAGTACCTTTAATATTTAAATTCAGTTTTCTTGCACTAAAAATTGATAATTCTCACGATGTCTTAATTATTCTTGTGGGAAAGATGTTCACTGATATTTATAAATCCTTACAAACCAATCTATTTTCTGTATCATTACACAAATAGTGAATAAAAAAAGCCCATGGGACTTTTCTTCATTTCTGCGTGGTGGTCAGACTTATTATAAAATGATTCAAAATCTACAACTCAGTGAACAAAGAGAACCACATGAAAGCTGTGTGCTATACCCTCAGGAATCACAATGCATCATTTCTGTCATACTCTGTTGGTGGGGCCATTCACAAGCCACCTCAGAATAAAGAGATCTGGAATCAGAACTCACCTCTTCATAAGAACCCACCTTTTAATTTTTTGCAAGTAATGCACAAAGATGTTCTAAAACTGCTCCCATTAAGTGGTTATTTAATCACAAATTATCTGAAATTCTAATTCAGAAAATAATTCTTTCTAAAACATTAAAAATACAGTTTGCATCCAATTATTGAAAACTCAAATTTCCATGTATATAGGCCTCTGAAAATTCACTGTTGGGTTACCTGAATTTATAATCATACCAATCTAGTTATGTGTAGTTTGAAACTATTATTATGTACCACCACTTACAGCCCTTCTTTGTTTTATACTATGTTTTATAATAAAAACAAATTTCTGTTCAAGGATATGTAGTTTATAGTCATATTCATATCTTTATTATATTAATCTTTGTTTGCATTTCTGTACATAAAATAAAGCCACTTAAAAATTGATCTTATAATTTGGAGATATCTGTATTATTTTAAACAACTATTTCCTTAGAAAGAAGAAGCAAGAAACAGATCTATAATGTACAGGTGGTTGTCTAACACCTATAGAGAATTTGACTGTCATTTGGAAAGATTCTTTCTACCACAAATCCCAAAGAACAGATTACCTTGACAACAGAAAATTTAAAACAATATTTCAGCTATCCTAAAGTGTTCTTTAACTTAAATATTTGATAGTAGTTGTTTGGAAAATACAAATACTGTAATGATATTATTAACAGACTTGAAAACTTTCTCCTTGCTCTTTGTCTCATTGATTCCAATTGATAACATTTCTGGTTTGTTGAAAATATGTAATTATTTACTAAAAAAGTAAACAATGTTAGCTTCATTTAAGCCTATGCAGCATGCTGATTTCTCTAGAGTGATTTCTCATACTGCAATTAATGATTTTTCTCTATTATTGGCAAATCTACATATATAATTATGTTCATTTAGCAGCTGAAGTATCAGAACCTCAGACAGGTTAAGAGACTGACAGGATTTCCCTGTAAGTGGAAAAGCTAAAACAAAATATTCAGAATCATAGACTTACACTGTTCTCTACTGATACTTATAACTCAAGGTGTTTGACAAAATTAAATAAAATGCAAAAAAGGAAAGATACAAATAAAGATACATAAAATAGCCACATGGCACAAAAAGATCACTAACTATGATCTGTTTAGTGAATACTGCAGCTTCATGAATCAGACTCTGTTCCACTTGTACTGAAAAATCTCCAACTCTCCAAAAATGCAAACTGTTCTTTCTCACACCCACTTCTTGGCAAAAAACCTTCCTGTTCTCAGATATGTACCTTTCCTCTTTTAAGATTTTTCTGAATTACTCTCATTCCCTGAAACTCACCTAATGTGTCACTTGATCTGGAAGCTTATCATTGTCCTTCCCAGTTTGGGATCATTCTTCTATATTCTTACAGCAGCTTAAACATACCTTGATTTTACTGCTAAGCAGAAGTCACACTATTGGTAATTTTGCTAATTTGAATGGGTTACTCACTAATCTGCTAGCTAGCAAATTGATGGAAAATATACCTTAAAAGAGCACTGTTTTCTTCTTATGGCTGAATAATATTCTATTGTGTGTATGTACCACATCTTCTTTATCCATTCACCTACTGATGGAAACTTAGGTTCTTCCATTTCTTGGTTATTGTAAATAGTGCTGTGATAAACATAGGGGTGCATATGTGTTTTTCAAACTGGTTGCAACAACATGGATGAAGCTAGAGGATATTATGCTCACTGAAATTAGCCAGGTGGTGAAAGACAAGTATCAAATGATTTCACTCATCTGTAGAGTATAAGAACAAAGAAAAATCTGAAGGAACAAAACAGCAGCAGACTCACAGAACCCAAGAACGGACTAACAGTTACCAAAGGGAAAGGGACTGGGGAGGATGGGTGGGAAGGGAGGGACAAGGGAAATAAGGGGCATTATGATTAGCACACATAATGTAGGGGAGCGGGCACAGGGAAGGCAGCATAGCACAGAGAAGTAGTGATTCTATAGCATCTTACCACACTGATGGACAGTGACTGTAATGGGGTATGTGGTGGGGACTTGAAAATGGGAGGAATCTAGTAACCACAATGTTGCTCATGTAATTGTATAAAAACGAAATCAAAATAAAAAATTTAAAAAAGCACTATTTTAATGGATCTCCTCATCCTACCTGGTACATTTAGCTAGCCCATAATTTATTTAGAATGATAAAATGACTGAAATTTAAAAAGGAACTTACAGGTACTGATGTCTTTATTTTGACACTCTATTTAGATGTAAATAACATAAAAGTTAAGATAAAAGATGCTTTTGCCTCCTTTTTTTTTCCTGAAGGTCCTATATGAGACATTTCAGTGGGATTAAATAGAGAATATCTGTAAATACCTTGTGAGACTTTTCAAATTATATATTTAACATTCTGTTTGGTTTCTCTTTTTACCTATATAAAAAAATTTGGATGCCTAAATCTTGTGTTCCCAGATTAAGAAAAAAAAATGGTACATTCAGTTAAATTAGTACTTGAGATAATGATAATTTTATATCATTATCTTATGTTTAATTATACATAAAATTGTGTTACAATGTATATTTTTCCTTTTATTTAATTTTCAGCCTTTTTATATATAAATGTTTTTCTTGTGTATTTTGGTCTTGCCATTTTCATTCAATATGAAATTCTTTGCCTTTTAGATAGGGTATTTGTGCTGTTTACAATCAATTCAGTTATTCATATGATTAGATTTAAGTCTACCATCCTATTTTATTGTTTTTTATTAGTTCTATGTGGTGTTTATCCCCTTTCCCTCTAGATTTTTTTTTTTTGCTTTCTTCTTTGAATCAGTAAGAGTATTTATTTATAAACTAATTGTTTCTCCTTTCTTACCTCATTAGCTATAACTCTTCATTTTGTTATTTCAGTGATTGTTTAAGGTTTACAGTATACATTTTAACTTGTCACAGTCTACCTTTAATAGTTATTTACCCACAAAACACATGGTAAATCCATCCACTTCTTTCTGTCTCCACTACTAGAATCCCAAATCAAGCCTATATCATCTATCAACAGAACTGTTGCAATAATCTCTTCAATTTCCTTCCTGTTTTTAATTTTACTTTATTAAAATCCATTTTTATATCATGACCAGAATGATATTTCTGATGTATCACTCCAACATCTAAAACTCTTAGATGATTTCCCATTAAAACTGGAATAAAATATAAAGCAGGATTAAAAATTATATGCTCTGCCTCACCTACCAGTGTCGTAGCACCTTGGAAAGCCACAATCTAGCTTCTGCTTCAGTGTTTTATATCTAGATAAAGATCTGATGCATAGCACACAACATTCAGATTTTCTTCTTATCCTTCAGATATCCCTAAGATTTGGTTTAATAGTTAATTAATTATCCACCATGCCTTTATCAATTCACCCTATCTTAATAGTATTATTGTTAATATTTATTTCTTTGTTTAGTTTTTGTTTCAACCCACTCAAACGTAAGTCCTAAAAAAGCTATGACTTTGTCTCATTCTAGGCAATACTAAAAAGGCACATGAAACATAATAGGTGTTTAATAAAAGAGAATGAATTTTTAAGTTGTAAATATGCCTACTATTCAGTTAACACTTACTTAATTTTTACTTTTGTTCTTTGATCTGCTCATATGTATCATCTTCATATTAAATTTAATTTTACATCAATATAAATATTGTTTTCATGTAAAATGCTAAAAATGATTATAAATCATGATAGTAACATTTCTTTCTAGTTTTTATAAAGCAAATTAATCATTTTTAAAGACAAGGCTTGTCTAATTATAAAATTAAAAGGAAAAAGTAATATTAAGAATAAAAAATATGTCACTTTGATCTTTGTTATAGCATGTAGTATTGTCAAGTTTATTAAAGGGTAATTACAGCTCAGAGGGTTTTTTAAAAAAAGGATGATTTTGATGAGATTCTTTCTAATTAGTTTCAGATAAAAATTGCCCTTCTCTACTGCATGTTTACCCTTGGCTGGGAGGGGAAAAGTCATTCATTTTGTCATTATCTATAACTGTATTATAACTAAAAATTAGATTTAAATAACTTTTTTTTACAAAAATAGGTTTTGAGCTATTTGCTGTTTGTTAGCTTTTCAAGTATACTATAAGTTACTAAATTGGAATTACTCATGGGAGCCATATGTGTTATCTCAGATTGCCATTGGATGAAAAAAATAAGTAAATTTATAGGAGCAACAGATTATTTTTTGTTTCATTAATCAGTATCTCTTATATACATATGCATACATACCATCTACTTGTACTCTAAGAAGTACACTATTAAAAATTTAATTTGCATAATCACTGACCTAGAGTATAAAATAAATATATACAAATATAACTTTCTTTTTTTAATAGTTAATAATTAGAAATAAACACTTTTACAACTATAAATGTAAACATTATTTGCATATATTTAGAGATTTTTGAAAGTTCATAAATGGAGAATGAATCATGATTACCAAAATAGTTTTCAAATTAATAAGAAACAAATTTCAAGTATGAAAAAAAATCTTCATATTTTCTTGCTGTATGATTTTAATTATACTTAAAATATTAAATTTCGTTCATCAAATTTAAATAATATTCTTAAAACAATTTACCCTTTCTTATATTCTTGGTTTTGTAGACTATTCCCATGTAAATATTAAATAAGTTAATAACTGATGTGCTAAATGTGTAATAAATCAGTGTGGAAGGCTTTACATTTACTTAATGCCAGTGATGTTAGCAAGTATAGCTTTATAACATTGTTCTGATGTTACTCATTTTGAATTTGAGGATTGTGAGGTCTTCCTAATCTCTTTCTAATATAAGGTAAAATATTTATTTAATTTGTTTTTAATGGAATCTTTTATATGTTTTCATCAAAAAGTAAGTAAATATCACAGTATTAACTTTAGGACTGGCCATTTTACCATATATAATCAATATTAATTTTGAGTAAATTATACCAGTCCCATAGCTTCTGGGTTTTGGTTTTTTGATTCCAGCCAAACTTACTTTGATGTATCAAGTCCTATTGATGATCAACTTTAAATTCCCTCATCCCACCCCTGAAGTCACCTGCAGATCTGCTATGCATTTTCATGTGCAATGAAACTTTGGCAAAAAGTAGAGAACTTAGGAATTCAGAGAGCTATAGTGTGTTGCTAACACCCACACAGTTAATATTTGCTTTTCCATAGGCTCTGTGGAATTGGGCTTAAATTCTGCTTAAGTAAAACAAATATGCTATGAATAATTGTCTATATAACCTTTTGATTGATAGTCACAGTCATCATGACTGATAAACTTGTGATGGAATACTAATAGAGAACAACATCTTGCAGTAAATATCCATCCTAGAGAGAGACTACACATTTCAAAATGATCTGGTATATGTCAAGAATCCCCATTTACTGAATTTTAAGTTTTCCTTGATGTTTAAATGACTATGGATCAAATAGTAAAAATGGTAGGAGGGTTTCTCAGAGTCACACAGTGAGAGAGACTAGACTTGACTAGTCTTTACTCCCAGTGGAATGACTACTGGTGTGGTAAGAAGCACCCTGTTGATACTTAGAGACTTTGCTCATCTCTATAAATTTTCTAGAGCTTATTCCAGTGCCTACTCCAGGGTATTTATCAAAAAAAAAAAAAAAAAAGAAATGACTGAATGAATGATTCAGCGAATACTGACATGAGAAAGTATTAATCTATCATTGTTCTGAAATGAGTGATCAATCAAGGTTGTCTGAGCAGCAGCCTGTTACTTTGGTGAGCAGAGAAGAAGATTATACAACAGGTATGTGCACAGGGAAAGAAGTTCCTAAAGTGGCACAAATTGGACAGAATCAGGTGCCCTTCTAGGTATTTTCATTCAATGGACCCTTAAATTAGCCATATTCCTCCAGACATTCTTGCAAATTAAAGACCTCCAAGTAGTCTCGAATATTTGACAATTTAACTAAATAAAATGAAGCATGTTCCCTACAAATCCCTGTGGTATAATGGCAAATACCATTTTATTTCATTTTGATATTTACAAAGCACTGTTTCACTGAATTTATTTTATCCTCATTAAAAATCCTTTGGGTGAAACAGGTGAAAGTACACACTTCTAGTTATAAAATAGATGTCTTAGGACATAAAGGTACAGCATGAAAAAGAAACTTATTTTTCTTTGTAAGTCTGTAGATGAATGATGATAGGCAGTTTTAAAGGGAAAAAATAGACAAAATAAACCCAAACATAAGTCTTTTGTTTTAACCCACTGTATTTCACCTGTGCCAAGCTTATAGAAAACAATGGATTTATTTTCCATTTTCTAATATAGTTTCAATACATATGAATTATGTATATAATTCCTGCTTCTGATATATTAGTTACCTGTTGTTTCCACTTTGACCAGAAAGACCAAATGGAAGACATCAAATGCTTGCTATCCAGGCTGGTCCAGGAATTCTTCACATCATAATGTCAACATCTAAAGCAAAATGCTACCAACCTTAAAATCTGAGCATTGTTAATAGGTTAACCTGATAGGACAGACAGAAATAAATAATGCTATAGAAGTCTTATAGAACCACCAAAGTGATAATAAGAGAGCTCCAAGAATCAAAATTAAGCTCTCCCATAAAACGTACTTTCTCCAACATACTTAAGACCCTTTAGAACCAAGGATCAAAGGTAACTACAGAATGTAACTAATCTCATAAATATCCTGATAACTTCTTGCATTTTATGTATGTATAAGTCTGGTGAATGTTAAAAATATATATAACAAATAAAAACAGATTGAAAATGTTGTCACAAGCACATATAATTAGTAATATTTCCTATCCAAAAATAGTGAAAAGGTATATAATATGTACTTTTGAGAATTTTTTTCTGACCTTATATACTTATTAAAAACATGACATTTCTATCATGTAAGCCTACAGATTGTTCATATAAAATTTTGCTGCATGATCATTAGCTTTCAGATGATATTCTTTTCCATGTAAAGTAGCAATATTTTTAACCTAAAAAAGGTAATGGAATTATTTTAAAAATATTTTTCCAACATTTCCATCCATAAACTGTTTCTATGGGTTTACTTAAATATTTATTAGAGTGTCATTCATCTAATGGGAAACTGATTTACAGAAAGCACATAAAGTATTGTCTTAAGAAAGTTTTGATGAATCAAATTCAGGCTAATTCTGATTAAGATTTAGCTACCTAAGTTAAGAGCTTTTGAGAAACCATAAAAGCTGATAAGAGCATTTAAAAAAATTCTATTTCAAAATTTGGAGAAAGACTTTTTTTCTTATGTTCAACACATTTATTAAGTCAAGTCATGTGAGTACATAGAATGAGATATTCAGAGAAACAGAAAAGAACTAAGAGGAATGAATGTTAGTGCAGTTATTGAAGAACATTGAGTTATATGGCAATAATAATTCAAAAAGGATTTAGGATTCAGAAGTAATCAATACATCTTATGTTTCAGTTGTTGAGCAATAGGTTAGAGGGTGGAGTGGAATAGATAATAGTAAGAAATCACTAAATCCCAGGGTTTAGAGTGACAATTACCATAAATGAAGAATAAAGTGTGTGATTAAAAAAAGATTATCTGATTAGAAAAGCAACCAAGCATCAATACAAGAGAGTTGTCTGAGATGGTTATTGAAAGATTATGATGCTGCCTAACATGAAGTTGGACAGGAAGAGGCTTTTGTATGATGTGGTCAGATACCATCAGGAAGGGCATTGACCGACATAGTTCAGTGACTGGAGCTTAAGGCACCTGGAAGGGTGTAATGTGAACCCAAGGCAGGTCAGGTATGTTGAAATAAACCAAGAATTGCTGTAACACTGGCAGTAAGTCACACATTTTTCAATTTATAGGATATACAGAACAAATGCTTCCTATGTTGTGTGGAAATATCCTTGAATTAAGTTCTCTGTAGAAGGTTGCCTGTCTGAGGCTGAACTGTATTGTTATTCTCTTTCTTTCCACATTCTAATGGTTTAAATTGCAACTGTTTATAATGAAATCAAGAGAAAATTTTAGCATTACTCTTTTGGGGAACTTGACAAGTTCACATAATATCAAGTATGTTGCTAAGACTGCTTGGCAATACTTTTCTCACCTTTAGTGGATTTATTCTTGACTTGCATAAAAACTTTCAGACCTTCTCTAATCTACTAAAGATACATTCTTAATCCCTTCCCTTATTTGGCTGATGACTACTACTTTACTGTGAAAACTGTTTTCATTAACAGATCTATTTTTTCAAATTTTCTTCCTTCTTTTTAAAATTTTTCTAAATGCTCACAATTATTTTCTATTTTCTTCCACATTTATGGTGGGTTTGGTTCATCCTTACTCCTCCAGGATCACTTCCATCTGCCCACTATTCCTGTGTCCTCCTTAGCCCTATTTCATCTCATGGATCTTGAGTCACTTGATTTGAAACACATCCTTTTTTGACTGACCAAATTTATTTTTAAAGAAGATTTAATTGGTATAAATATTTTCATTCAAATTATATTATGTTTTATTTCTGGTTTTTCTCATAAAACTTTAAATTAGGCTTCTGTCTCAACTACTGTCTTAAAACGTTGTGTTGAGCAGAGCCAATGATCTTGTAATTAGTCGTTTTCCAGTGAACACTCTGTCCAGTCATAGTTGTGTCAACCCTGAATGACATGCTTTGTAAACTCACTCTGTGGTTGACTTTTAGGACATTGGATATCATCTGTTCTTCAGTCTAGGAGAACAATCTCCAACCATTACTTCCCCAACATAGTTTTGACAATTCGATGGCTTTTACTGATAACTGACAATTTAAACTGTGACAGGTTAAAGTTCCATGGTGACAAGGAAGCCATAGAAGGTTGATTGTGCAGAACACAAGTATTTTAGAAATGCCTTCCTCTTTCTAAAGGAAAGAGAGGTTTGCTCTATTGCCTTCTTAATGCTACTATGTAATAGTTTATTGGACCAAATACAGGTGGTGTAGTCATTAGAATCAGGTAGATCTGTTTCCTCATCTATTAATTTGAAAAAACATCTTACTACTTTGAGTGACATTAACTCACAAACTTGTGAGATTAAAGCCAAATAATTTTGATAATATGAATGGATTAGAGACTTTCATAAATTTATCTCTCAATTCTTCTATTTTTCACTGAGTCTCAAATTGCATTTATACAATCTGCGTACATACCTCTCTACCTCTGACACTGACAAGCATCCAGAAAACCTTCCTTGAGAGCTCTTCTGTATCACTTTGTTTTGTGCCCAAGATAGCTGGCTACTTAATCAGCTCATGTAATTTTCATTATATTTTTAATTTCCTTTCCTAGCTGATTAGAAATGTATGAAAGTGATTAAAGATGGCAGCATGAGAGGTGAGACAGAGGCTTCCTCCAAAAACTGCATATAATACGAAAATAAAATAAATACAACTAATCCTGAAAGAGCAACAGGAAAGAGGACTGCACCAAACTGCATACACCTGGAGAAAAGAATAAACCACATGGAAAAGGGTAACATACCAAAGCCATGGCCAGGTGGGATGCAAGACCTTCCCCCACCCCACTTCACTAGTGGGAGGAAGACAAACAGAGCGGGGAGGGAGTAGAGGACTGGGACTGCTGAATACCTAACTCTGGAGATCTGATCTGGAAGCACAAACCTACATTTCATGGTGTTCGCATGGTACTCTCGTGATTAGGGGTTTAGAAAGCTAAGACAGGCAGAATACCTGGAGAGACTGAGATTCCAGCCACTTGTGGAAAGGAGGGATCCATACCTGGCTGCTTTGGGACAAAAGAAAGGCAGGCAGTCTGAGAGACTTCCTAACAGCAAGAGGGCTGCTAAAGCGGCAGGTATTCCACAGAGCTTATGGCTCAGGAGAAAGGACAGGTAGACAAAATTGTCTGGGTGCACTCTGCCCAGAAGGTTGGGAACTTTCACGATCTTCAGGTGCTCCAGCTCCCTGGCTGGCTACAAAGCTCCAAGGACCCCCTCCGTGATATGAAGCCTACTGAGCCTTTCCCCCAGCCAGCTCCACCTGGTTCACAAACCAGCAAACCCTACCTTGGTGTTAGGCCAGCCAAAGGGAAACCCCACCTATACCAACTACAAACGCAAAGCACAGAGGCTTATACCTGTGTGCTCAGCCCACTGGTTCTGGCAGTGGAGACAGGAATAGCAGTCGGGAAGCAGGAAATATCACTTTCCTCCCCCCAGAGGCACCAATACCTTTACCCTGCAACCCCTGACATTGCTTAAGGGGCTGAGCAGCTCCAGAGAGTAGAGCTTCTGAGCACTAGAGGGTGCCATATACAAATATGAAACACCAAAGGAACCGGATTCAAAGTAAAATGGTGAATACAACCCTTGAGAAAAATTCAAATGAAACAGATCTCATGAATCTTCCTGAAAGGGATTTCAAAATAAAAAACATTAACATCCTCATGGAGGTGCAGAAAAATATTCAAGAACTCAGGGATGAATTCCGGTTGGAGATCCGATCATTATGGAACACAGTATCAGAAATGAAACATACAATGGAAAGTTTTAAAAGCAGATTAGATATGGTGGAAGAGACGATAAATGAAATAGAAATTAAAGAAGAGGAATACAAAGAAGCTGAGGCACAGACAGAAAAAAGGATCTCTAAGAATGAAAGAATATTGAGAGAATTGTGACCAATCTAAATGGAACAATATTCGCATTATAGGGGTACCAGAAGAAGGAGAGAAATGAGGATAGAAAGTGTCTTTGAGGAGGTGATTGCTGAAAATTTCCCCAATCTGGGGTAGGAGATAGTCTCTCAGGCCATGGAGGTTTACAGATCTCCCAACACAAAGGGACCCTAGGAAGACAACACCAAGACATATAGTAATTAAAATGGCAAATATCAAGGATTAGGACAGACTATTAAAAGCAGCCAAAGAGAGAAATAAGATCACATACAAAGGAAAGCCCATCAGGATATCATCAGACTTCTCAGCCCATCAGGCCAGAAGGGAGTGGCATGATGTATTTAATGCAGTGAAGCAGAAGGGCCTTGAACCAAGAATACTTAGAATACTTTATCTGGAAACGTTATCATTTAAATTTGAAGGAGGGATTAAACAATTTCCAGATAAGCAAATGCTGAGAGAATTTAACTCCCACAAACCATCTCTACAGTGTATTTTGGAGGGACTGCTATAGATGGAAGTGTTCCTAAGGTTTAATAGCTGTCACCAGAGGTAATAAAACCAGAGTAAAGAAGGTAGAACTGTTAATTAGTAAGCAAATGCAAAATTAAATCAACTATCCCCTAAGTCAATAAGGGATAGAGAAAGAGTACAGAATATGATAACTAATATATAAAGAATGGAGGACGAAGAAAAAAGAGGAGAAAAAAAGAACCTTTAGACTGTGTTTGTAATACCCTATTAAGTGAGTTAAGTTAGACTCTTAGATAGTAAGGAAGTTAACCTTGAACCTTTGGTAACCATGAATCTAAAGGCCGCAATGGCAATAAGTCCAAACCTATTGATAATCACCCTGAATGTAAATGGTCTGAATGTACCAATCAAAAGACATAGAGTCACTGAATGGATAAAAAAGCAAGACCAATCTGTATATGCTGCCTACAAGAGACTCACTTTAAACTCAAAGACATACACAGGCTAAAAGTGAAGGGATGGAAAAAGATATTTCATGCAACTAATAGGGAGAAAAATCAGGAGTTGCAGTACTTGTATCAGACAAAATAGACTTCAAAACAAAGAAAGTCACAAGAGACAAAGAAGGATATTACATAATGATAAAGAAGTCAATCCAACAAGAAGATATAACCATTATAAATATCTATGTACCCAACACAGGAGCACCTACATATGTGAAACAAATACTAACAAATTAAAAGGGGAAATAGAATGCAATGCATTTATTCTAGGAGACTTCAACAGTGCACTCACTCTGAAGGAAAGATCAACCAGACAGAAAATAAGTAAGGAAACAGAAGCACTGAACAACACAATAGAACAGATGGACCTAACAGACATCTACAGAACTCTACACCAAAAAACAGCAAAATACACATTCTTCTCAAGTGCACATGGAACATTTTCAAGAATAGATCATATCCTAGGCCACAAAAAGAGCCTCAGTAAATTCAAAAAAGATTGAAATTGTACCAACCAGTTTCTCAGACCAAAAAGGTATGAAAGTAGAAATAAATTACACAAAGAAAATGAAAAATCCCACAAACACATGGAGGCTTCAAAACATGCTCCTAAATAACCAATGGATCAATGACCAAATAAAAACAGAGATCAAGCAATATATGGAGACAAATGACAACAATAATTCAACATCACAAAATCTATGGGACGCACCGAAGGCCGTGTTAAGAGGAAGGTATATTGCAATACAGGCCTACCACAGGAAAGAAGAACAATCCCATATGAACAGTCTAAACTCACAATTAACAAAACTAGAAAAAGAAGAACAAATGAGATGCAAAGTCAGTAGAAGGAGGGACATAATAAATATTAGAGCAGAAATAAATAAAATTGAGAAAATAAAACAATAGAAAGAATCAATGAAAGGAGGAGCTGATGCTTAGAGAAAATAAACAAGATAGATAAACCCCTACCCAGACTTATCAAGAAGAAAAGAGAGTCCACTCACATAAACAGAATCAGAAATGTGAAAGGAAAATGACTACGGTCACCACAGAAATACGAAGAAGTATTAGAGAATACCATGAATAATTATATGCTAACAAACTGGATAACCTAGAAGAAATGGACAACTTTCTAGAAAAATACAACCTTCCAAGGCTGACCCAGAAAGAAACAGAAAATATGAACAGACCATTTACCAACAACGAAATTGAATTAGTAATCAAAAAACTACCTAAGAACAAAACCCTTGTACCAGATGGCTTTACCGCAGAATTTTATCAAACATTTAGTGAGGACGTAATACCCATCCTCCTTAAAGTTTTTTAAAGAGTACAAAAAGAGGGAATACTTCCAAACTCATTCTATGAGGCCAGCATCACTCTAATACCAAAATCAGGTAAAGACACCACAAAAAAAGAAAATTACAGACCAATATTCCTGATGAACATAGATGCAAAAATACTCAACCAAACATTAGCAAACCGAATTCAAAAATACATCAAAAGGATCATCCATCATGATCAAGTAGGATTTATTCCAGGGATGCTAGGATGGTACAACATTCAAAAATCCAACAATATCATCCACTACATCAACAAAAAGGACGAAAACCACTTGATCATCACCATAGATGCTGAAAACATTGACCAAAATTCAACATCCATTCATGGTAAAAACTCTCAACAAAATGGGTGTAGAGGGCAAGTATTTCAACATAATAAAGGCAATATATGACAAAGCGACAGCTAACATTATACTTAAGAGTGAGAAGTTGAAAGCTTTTTCTTTAAGATTGGGAAGAAGACAAGGATGCCCACCCTCCCCACTTCTATTCAACATAATACTGGAGGTCCTAGCCACAGCAATCAGATAACATAAAGAAATAAAATCATCCAGATTGGCAAGGAAGAGGTTAAACTGTCCCTGTTTGCAGATGACATGATACTGTACATAAAAAACCCTATAGAATCCACTCCAAAACTACTAGGTCTAATAACTGAATTCAGCAAAGTTTCAGGATACAAAATTAATACACAGAAATCTGTGGCATACCTATATACTAACAGTGAACTAGTAGAAAGACAAATCCGGAAAACAATTCCATTCACAGTTGCATCAAAAAGAATAAAACACCTAGGAATAAACCTAACCAAGGAAGTGAAAGGCCTATACTCTGAAAACTACAAGACACTCATGAGAGAAATTAAAGAAGATACCAATAAATTCTGCCTAAAGCAATCCACAGATTTAATGCAATTCCTATCAAAATACTAACAGCATTCTTCAATGAAGTAGTGAAAATATTCTAAAATTTATGTGGAACCACACAAGACCCTGAATAGCCAAAGCAATCCTAAGAAGGAAGAATAAAGCTGGAGGGATTATGCTCCCAACTTCAAGCTCTACTACAAAGCCACAGAAATCAAAACAATTTGGTACTGGCACAAGAACAGACCCATAGTCCAACGGAACAGACTAGAGAGCCCTGATATAAACCCAACCATATATGGTCAATTAATATATGATAAAGGAGCCATGGACATACAACGGGGAAATGACAGCCTCTTTAACAACTGGTGTTGGCAAAACTGGACAGCTACATGCAAGAGAATGAAACTGGATTATTGTTTAACCCCATACACAAAAGTAAACTTGAAATGGATCAAAGAACTGAATGTAAGTCATGAAACCATAAAACTCTTAGAAGACAACATAAGCAAAAATCTCCTGAATATAAGCACAAGCAACTTCTTCCTGAATGCATCTCCTCGAGCCAGGGAAACAAAAGCAAAAATGAACACATGGGACTACATCAAACTAAAAAGCT
Source organism: Smutsia gigantea (assembly GCA_032199065.1). Taxonomy (NCBI): domain Eukaryota; kingdom Metazoa; phylum Chordata; class Mammalia; order Pholidota; family Manidae; genus Smutsia; species Smutsia gigantea. The sequence continues at coordinate 110,876 of JAVSCE010016174.1, forward strand.
TCTGCATGGCAAAGGACACCATCAAGAGAACAAAAAGGCATCCTACAGTATGGGAGAGTATATTTGTAAATGACATATCCGACAAGGAGTTAACATCCAAAATATATAAAGAATTCACATACATCAATACCCACAAAGCAAATAACCCTATTAAAAAATGGGCAGAGGATATGAAGAGATAATTCTCCAAAGAAGAAATTCAAATGACCAACAGACACATGAAAAGATGCTCCATATCACTAACAATCAGGGAAATGTAAATTAAAACTACAATGAGATATCACCTCACACCAGTAAAGACAGCCACAATCCAAAAGACTAAGAGCAACAAATGTTGGTGAGTATGGGAGGAAGGGGAACCCTCTTTCACTGCTGGTGGGAATGTAAGCTAGTTCAACCATTGTGGAAAGCAATATGGATGTTCCTCACAAAACTAAAAATAGAAATACTATTTGACCCAGAATTCCTGCTCCTTGGAATTTACCCAAAGATTACAACTTCTCAGGGTCAAAAAGACATATGTACCCCTACATTTATTGTAGCGCTTTTTACAATAGCCAAGATATGGAAGCAACCTAAGTGTCCATCGGTAGATGAATGGATAAAGAAGAAGTGGTACATATACACAATGGAATACTATTCAGCCATAAGAAAGAAACAAATCTTACCATTTGCAACAACATGGATGGAGCTGGAGGATATTATGCTCCGTGAAATAAGCCAGGCAGAGAAAGACAAGTGCCAGATGATTTCCCTCATTTGTGGAGTATAACAACACAGCAAAATTGAAGGAAAAAAATAACAGCAGACTCAGACTCCAAGAAGGAACTAGTGGTTACTTAAGGGGAGGACTGTTGGAAGGCATGTGGGGAAGGAGGGAGAAGGTTATTGAGGGGTATTATGTGTAGTACACATGGTATGGGGGATCATGGGGAAAACAGTGTAGCACAGAGAAGGCGAACAGTGAATCTGTGGTATCTTACTACACTGGTGGACAGTGACTGCATTGGGGTATGGGTGTGGACTTGATAATATGGGTACAAGTAGTCACCACATTGTTTTTTCATGTGAAACCTTCATAATAGTTTATATCAGTAATACCTTAATAAAAAATTTTTTTTAAAGAAACCTGTGAAAGTATGTTTACTTTGTTTTTATGCATTTTAACTAATTAAAACACTGATGGTAATTATATTGATTGATAATTGAACCTCATGGCCCATCTGAACATAGTTCTAAAACTTTTTACCTCAAAACAAAGCAACTAGGATTAATTTTGGAAAGTACCAAATTGTCTGAAGTACATTACTTAATATCTACTATATCCTAACCAAAGGGATTGTGGAACATAGACAAAATATTTAATATGACTGTATTAGCCCAAAGAGGAATATACATCAGTCTTCAATTTCAAGGATCTGTAATTAGACTTCTAATCAGGCATAAGACAGAATCAGAGAATGAATTCTGTTTGAATAATTAAAGAAAACTTCCTGGGAGTCAATTCATTTAGATATATCCTTGTAAATAAAAAGTATGTTTTTTTCTGCTGATTCTTCTACCCAGGTTGTAAAAACAGTTTTTAGTAAAGTAAAGAGTAAATAAATGTAACTATTTTGCCTTCAAGAATAAAGGAATTTTATCTAGGTGTAGCATGTCAGTGATTTTCAAATAGCCTCCTTTTTAAAAGCTAATTTTTCAGTACCTGTATGCTGATAGAGTAATTTATCTTTTTGCTCAGTCTCTTTATCTGTAAAAAGAATGAGGTAGAATAAGTCACCACATAATTTATAGTTCTGAATAAACACAAGGGTTTTCCATTTTTAATTTGTTCTAATGTTGGGAGCCAAGTTAGAGGGAATAGGAAGATGAATACAGAAATCATAAGTGGGCTTTGTAGTTAAGCACACAGATTAGGCTCTAAATTTAGGGAATGTTTTATCTGAAAAGATATTTACAAAATTGCTAGTGCCACCTCCTCATTTTCCAAATAAGAAAACCAAGACCCCCAAAGAATTCAATAACTCATCAAATGCCATGCATTTAGTAAAAAAAAATAGAACTGGAAGTTATACCACCTGGCTTATCCATGGTGTTTCAGCATCATGCAACAGAAAGCAATACTCCCAACCCAGTAACCTGATGGTACAATTTATTTTGATTTTGATATAAAACAATTGAAAGGAACTGTGTTTTGAAAATGTAAATGGGGAGAAGTCCTTTCAGGATGTTCATTTTTCATCTCTTAACATTCTTCCTTAAGCTCAGTGAATAATTTTACAGTGCCATAGAAGATTGATGATTGTCAGTCAGTCAAACCATATAATTTCTCATGAAGTGAGTGACTGTCTTAGAAAAGAATATATTACCTAATGTTGGTAAATGAAATGTAAAGGAAGGTCTGCTACTGTGCAGTTCGGGGAAAATTGTCCTTGCTTTTAAAAATGTATGGTCTTTTATTTTTTTGGATTTTGGAATCTTGTAAATGAAGATATATTTGTTGATTCTGCAGGCATCTTGTAACCTTGGAGAAAGATGAATAACACAACGGGGATGGCAGAAAACAAATACGGAAAATACCTTAATCTTTGATGATAACACCGAGCCACTCCACTAACCAAATCTGGAGGTTCATGATCTCAGAACCTGATTTAAAATGAGCAATTAATGTTTCTTTCTGAGAAAGTCATTTCAATTTGTGTTTACATTGTAAACAAAATAATCTCAACTGATCATGGTTAACAAAACATATAAATGATGGTAAATGCAGGACACTACAGTGATCACAGAATTCAAAGAAAAAAAGAACTAGAATATGAAGAGCAATCATAGTATCTATAGTACCTAAGAAGGAGGGAGTGCTAAACAATTTCACAGGGTTGCTATCAGTGAAAAGGAATACATTTATTTTCTCCTTGTCATTTACTGATGATATAAATTCCATATAAGCAACATTTGATATCCTAGCTTCTGCTATATGCTTACGTCTTGATTACAGTAATAAAGATCATCTGATTAAAAGTCCAACAAGACTTTACCTAACAGAAAAGACATATTTTATTTTTAACAAAGAAAATGTTATTAAAGATGGTGGGATAATGTGCAACAAAAATGAACAAATTTCTGTGATGAGTTCTAATGTGTGAAAAATTGTGCTAAACATTGAAATTGCCCTAGTGACCATCAGTTCTAGTCTGTATCTTCATGAAGCTTGTAGTCAGAAAGGTAGACAATGTATTGCAATAAGTCCCATAAACACCTGAGTATAGTACAGAGATAGACAATCCTGATGGCTCCTGAATTGGCACAATTTAAAAGGAAATTTATCTGACGAGGCAGTGAAGGATAACCAAGCCAGTGCTGTGAAGCCTTGTGGCAGGTGTTCCAGGCAGAGGAAAAGGCATAGGTGAAGACTGAACAAGGAAAGTGCCCAGCATGTTTTAGAAAACAAAAAAGGTCTACAGGGCCTACATGTGGTGGGGCCAGGGGAGAGTGGAACAATACACGTTTGGAAAGGTATGAAGGGCCTGGCTTAATCACAACTTCTAGATCATAGCAATAAGGCTGGCTTCTATTTATAATGAGTGGAAAGCTTTTAAAGGATTTTATTCAACAGCATGGCATGGCCCAATTGCTAAGTTTTTAAGGCTATGTGTGGATAGCAAGTGGAGAACAGATATGAGGAAGCCAGGATTTTGTGAAATCAAGAAGATATGTAAAGACACTTTTTTATGCTCTAACTGGAGGAATGGGTGCAGTTTTTGGAGATCTAAGAAGGACCATGTTGGATTAAGAGTTTAGTCTGAGAATTCCATATTTGAAATGGTTATAAAAGGTACATATACAAACATGTGAACATTCAGTATTTACATGGAATTTAAAGGCATGGGGATGTATTCATCACTAAAAGGGAAAAAGAAAGGAGAAGACTTAAGAGAATGTCCGTCCTTCAGGTGTAACATACAGAGAGACATGCCAACATAAGACAATTATCTGCCAGAGAGTCTGGAGGAAAATCAAAAAAGTATGATATTAATGAAAGGAGAGGATAGTGATACAAAAAAGACCATGGCATCTCTTACTCCAGCTACTCAGTTCATTTTGAACCCTCATCCTGATGCATGGCTTTCTCCACATAGTAGAACTTGGGTGAGAAAGAAAATTTTTTGCTCTCTTCTTGTCTTCTAAATGGCATGAAAATGTAAAATGTACCATAGTTGAGTAATTTGACTTGCAGTTTTCTTTTGGAAACCAACAATATTTTTTCATCAGTTTCTGTGTTTTAGTAATCAAGTCCAAAAGTCTGGGTTTTATCCAGTTTTCCAGCACAACATCCAGTAATCACAAACTTTAATTAAATATCAGACATTTGTAAAGTACTGAACTAACCTCTGTGTAATTATATGGATAGAAAGAATAAAGGGGCTTGTGGTGGACTTCAAGTTCAACTATACTGATATCAGGAATAGTCTAATTTAAATGAGAATGTTAACTCATTCCCCCAACACTCACTTAATGACTCTTCATCATCCAAGCATATTTATTTCTCTTTCCATTCTGAATTAATAAACATCTCCATCCATTTCCAAAGATAATTTTCCCTTCTCTTCAACTTTATCCCTATGAAGATATTCAAATTATGGCAGTTTAGTATGAAAGTTTCCAAAAGTAGATTTGAATTACAATTTTTTTCTATTCACATTTAAATTACTATATTTGGATAAAGATGCCCCATTCAATATATGACTTGTGATAATACTTCTACTTTACCTTAATAGTCATACGTGCTTTTAACCACTTAATAATGACAGCATACTTAAGTTTTAAAATAAGACAAAATAATAGGGTTATATTTAACATTCTTTCAGATATCAGAGCAAAAGGGAGTTTCTAGAATTTCTGCAGCTAAGAACAACATACCCAACAAAATGTGCAGTAAAAACTTTTCTACATTTTACATTTAACTCCCATGTTCCTCAGTTTCAAACACATTGCACAATCATTGCCATTTTTGTCGTTTAATTTTAAATGTATTGAATCTCACAGCTTGTCTCATCACAATGCCAAATTAACAATTCTGAAAGAACTAAGTTAGTGTAGGAAACCATGAATAGACATTTCTTGAAAGAGAATAATGTGGCTTGCTCTCCAAAGCATCTCATCAAAATACTTGTTTCAAACCAGTATGTTTTGTATATCCAAGTGATGTTTCCCTTCTATAGTTATTTGTTTTCTATTTCTGAGGAATGACTTTCACTGTGTCTGTTGGAGGCTAAGTGTCCTATCCTTGTACCTCAAAATGAAGAAAACGTCAATCAGTATGCATAGGGTAGAAGTTAACAATCATACCATGCAATGACCCCAGAAATGGTTAAAGGTAATGCTTTAATTCTGTAAAAAGCTTTGGGCTTTTTTTCCTTAAGATTTTAAAAGCACTCATATTTTTCAGTTTAAATGGTGAATCTTCATTGTAAAGTAGCCAGAAAGAATTTACAAGGAATAAGTCCTCAACTCTGCCACTAACTAGCTGCGTAACTGAAGTCTAGTCACTTAAAATCCCAGGGTCTCGATTTTATGTTGGGAAAATGAAAGGGATTGGACATAATAACTTTTAAAGCTCTGTCTAGCTCTTTAATTTTTCATACTTCTTTTCTAATGATTAACAATTTCAAATAAAATACATTTGTATAAATGTGTATATACAGGTATACTTGAATATATATTATATACAAACTTAGGAAAACTCCTATTTTATGAGAGCCCAGTCCTAAATATTGTTATAAATAATTCTACTAATTCAGATGGGAAATCCCTTTGCAATTCTTTTTTCCTCAGTAGTATTCTACTATGGGAATATAGTCAGAGCACTGCATCCGAAAGTTACTTGCCTGAATTTTATTGTTGTGTGTTGGCTCTATTACCAATTTGAAAGCTGTGTAGATTGCTATTGGTTTTGTATTCAGTTATACTCCTTGCTTTTTAAATTTTTTCATTATTTTTTATTTATATTTTGATTATATATAATGTGTTTCTTTTACTAGGTTGAAGTGCAGTGTCATTAATTGACAGTGTGTGAAAGGTTGGTTTTCTTCTATTTTTATCATGTGTTATGTTCCTTGGTTTCCATCACATGCTTTCTTCTTTCCCTTCAGTACCAAATCCACAAAGGCTGCCTTCTGCTTCCAAGTGAAGTTCTTTTTGCTAAATTGTACCCTCCCAATATTGCTGCCCTTGCCCCTCATATTTTCATGCCCATTTTTATTTTAAAAAATACAGTGTGCTGAGTCACTGAATTACAAACTTGTTCTCTGCATTTCCCATGCTTGGGATGCTCTATAGCTGGGGAGATTTCTTCTGTGTCCAATCACCATCAGATCCTCTCTGTACTTATTTTTATATAGGCAATTATTCATTAACATGTTTTCTGCTAAGCATGCTTCCAGGAATTAGGAAAGCAGCAGTGAATAAAATAGATGGCATTGTCCTCCCTTAAGTAGGTTATATTTCAGTTTCTGTATATTCAGGTATAAATGAATAGAAAGTCTGTAGCTAATCAATCTGAAAATAGCATTTCATTTTCTGTCTTATATATTGAAAAGGACAGAAAGCAGGTTAAAGTTCTCCATATATTTTAGATAAATTTTAGGATAATGAAATAATACTTTTTTATTATAACACACTATTCTAAGGCATAGCTCTCATTCAGACATAGTTATGGTAAAATTTCACACATTGAATATGTTCTTAGAAATTCACTGTAATATTTATGTTCCCATTTTAGATACTATAATTCTAAATTTATAACAATCTTTTATAACATTGATAATCTGAAATATTTTAAGGAAGTAAAAATATATAATTTTTCTCTTAGAGAAGAGTAAATTATCTTTCATGATTCTTTTAGTAGTATCACTAAACTTATTTTACAGTTAAGACATAAGAAATAGATATTTAAGAAATTTGATCAGAGCCTCATAAGAATAAGAGAATATGCTACATATATTTTGGGAGTAAATATATAATTGTGTAGGGAAACCAAAAAAATATCAGAACTTATTCAAAATCACCAAATAGTGAAAGTACCTGGGGTAAGTGACTTTGCTCTGTTCCATTCTCAGGGGCAGTGCTGTCCAGAAATGAGCTTGTGCTCATTCATCTGTCCATATAGAGGGACTAATGCCTCTAATCTTCACTGTGTATATTTCACAAAGATGCTTGAGTATTTTCCCCAAAAATATTCTTTGCCCATGTCAACATTCAGGTGACAAAGTTTGTTCCTTCTACAACCTGTACAACTTCCTCCCACTCTAACCCCTTCTAACTGCTTCTTATTCATTCCTATGAAAAGTTTCCCTCTAATCAGACAGTGATACTCACACTCCCTCCCACCTAAACTTGGAGCTTCAATTCTCTCCCTAATTACCACAGCTCCCACTGTTCCTTTCTTAATTCCTAAGCTTTCTTAAAATTCTTTCTCATGCCCTGTTTCCCCAGTGCCATGTCCTATCTTTTTCCTTTAACTGAGATATAATTACAAGTGACATTGCAAGTTTAAGATATATAACTTGCGGATTTGACACATTTATATGTTGCAATATAATTAACACCATAGTGTTAGCTAATACCACCAAGTCACATAATTATTATTATTTTTTTATGGTGAGAATGTTTAAAATCTAGGCTCTTCACAGTTTTGAAGTGTATAATATATATTGTTGACTATAATTGTTATGTTGTACCTTGGGTCTCCAGGACTTCCTCATCTTCTAGTTGCAAGTTTATGCCCTTTAACATGTGTTTTCTGAAAAATGGGACAATGTCTTAAATATCATTTGCTGTTTTTATCCCTAATGCTTGGCACTTCATGATTTCACATCAATAGTACATGAAGAAAATAAAATTGAACTCTGCCATAGAATTTGCAATTCTCACCATCACATTGTCCCTGAGCTTCCTAGAGAGGGAAGCGCTAGGAATTGAAAAAGGAGAATCAGACATCACATTTTCCAGGATATGTATGGTCCAAAAGCTACTTTGCTGATCGAAATAAATGCATTTTAGCATAGCCACTGTTCAATAAGAGACCTCAGTCTGTATCCCAACTATCATTTTGCACTAAAGGAATTATGCTCCTCATTTCCTGAAAAAATAGGTTTTTTCATCATAAAAGAAAATCAATAAAAACTAATGAATAAAATAATCTTTATTATAACAAGTAAACCTATAAACAAAATGTTTTTCATGCTTCATATTTGCTATGCTGATAGTTGCATGTACTGTCCTTGACAATACTTCTAGTTAATATTAAAAGAGTACTTATTCTTAATCTATTAAAAAGAAAGCATAAAATAGAAGCTGCTGTAGTCTAATAAGAATAAGCTTTTAGGTAAAGAAATTTTTTCTCAACCTTGGGTCTGGCCCTATCTGTCATAAGATTCATCATAGAATTTTTAATTTTGTTTTTCCTTGAATAAATATCAGATAATTATAAAATATATTTTCTGTCATCAAGAAAGTCAGTGATTTTTTTTTATTATTGCTTTGAATTGTTATTCAAGATGTCATATTAGGGCATCATCTCATGACCCTGCCTGGTGTTAGTAAGTTACCAGTCTAATATGTTTCTATTGAAACTCTGGCTCCCTGCAGAATGATATGTTTCTGTGTTTATTTTAGAAAGCTTACATGAGGTCTTTACATTATCTGGAAAGTATTTACTTCATATTTATTTAATTTATTCCAAAAATGTGCTTCCTATTTTTGTCATTTGCTTGTTTTAAATTTCTGATATATATGGGTTGAATTAATTTTTTTGTTGATCAAAATTTAAAAGTAACTCACCTATTGAAAATTTCAAAGGTAATTAGAAAAATAATTGATTTAATAAGTGAATGGAGATAAATTTCATGTCTGGTGTTACTTATTGATTGTCACTTAATTTTCATTAAGGAAATTAGTATAAATTCATGAATGTCCGGATTCAAGGAATCTTCCTCCGAGGCTCAGGCTGTAGCTCTGTAATTAGGCACTCATTCAATCATTCTTATACTGAAACAGTAATGAATGTAGGGTTTTTTTTTTTTTTTTGCTTTTGCTTTATACTCTAAAAATAGAAGGAAATACATGTTTCTAATCCATTCCCCTATATCAGAAACAAGTAAAACTATGGGTCAGAGTATTTCCATTACCCTCCCTGGCTGGCACAGGAAGATGTGGAGGCAGCTTTGAACCTCTAAATGTCTCCTGCCAAAGCCAGTATCCTTTTGCCCCCACCAGCTCCAGGGCCAGGGTCATTTCCAACGCCGGTGCTTCAGGCACCATTACTCAGACACATAGGAAATCTAAGCCCACGTGAGGATGAGAATGTCAGAAATGACTTGTGTTTAATTTGCTTAACCTAGTAAATTTTTCATAATCTCTTCACTTTTGAGTGTGGGGTTTTATAAATGTTATTAACTCTTTAACTAATTAAACATTATTAAAGTCATACTTGTTTCACTTTCACTTAAATTTCTTCTATTAAGATCAAAGAAATAACAGTAACTAGACTAGAAAACAGAGCTAGTAATACCCCCTTTAAATAGAACTTATGTTTTTTTCCCCATTTCTTATCAATGCTTCTGTCTTTACATAGGTGTAGAAAATGTCTGGCATGAGGCTTAATTGATGTTAATAATGGTTTGGACCTGTTAAAGAACAGAATTGAACTGAGTAAATTTTTAAAAACTTTGCTTCAGTCAATAATTCATGAATTGGACAACATCCAATCCAGCAGACAGAAAGGAACTCTGGAGAACTGTAGAAAATGAGAATCTTTATAGAGAAAAGTAGCAGGAACAAGGAATTTATCCTGGGTATATGCTGACTGTGGAAGTAGGGCTACTTTCCTTATATGGAGGAGAGTCTTGGAGCTTGGTTAGGTAATGATCTGATTGGTTCCCCTCAGCCTTCCTTTTCTGGGAGACCCACCTACAAACAATTAAGTGTTGGTTTGCTGGTATGATGTTAGCACAAAGGACTCCATCTTGGGCCAAAAATGTTTTCTTTAACAGAACTGCAGTTTGGGATTTGTAGTGACTAACAACATTTTTTTCTTCATAACTCGAATTCTTGGTAATAATAGTGAAATTAAAAATAATTTACTTTTGATTATATCTAATATATGTTCAATTTAGTTAAATATGTAAGCATTTCATTAGTCTATTTTAGAAGGAAAATTTAGTTTATAAGACTTGATTTGTCTCTGCATCTTAAATTGAGTTCTTTAGTTTTATATTTAGATATATAATCATATTTCTTCTTTTTGCATTTCCTGAAGACATTAATTTTCACATATCACTTCTTCAGTTTTATTTATTTAAAAAATTTTAAAGATGGGTCACTTATAACTCTGTTGAACATATTTATGAAAACCAAAATAATTTGTTTATAAGTTAATTTTTAAGTCTGGAGAATAAAACTCAATACTTGGTGGTCTAGTGAGTAATCATAATTAAAATTATTATAAGTTAATTAATACTATATCTGGCCAAGTTGAATGGACAGCATCAAAATATAGGTGTTTATTCTTTCAACTCAAATCCACTGAGTTCCTTTTTTGTCATTAGCATTAATTAATCTCTAAAGTGAGTGCATCCTCTGTAGAATGTAAGTCTCAAAATGGGAAAGATAAGCATAGCAAATGGGAATAAAAAAGCAGTATGTTTCTTAAAAACACTCATGCAGTTTTGTAAGGTTCCTTATATGTTACATAGTCTTTGAGGTATTAGAAGAAAGGATGTAAACCATTGCACTAACGTAACTCAATGATATTAGAAATTTTGTTAATCTTTAGTACCTACAAGCTAGGTTCCAGGCTTCTTGCTTAACATAATGATTTATGGGTCTCATGGACATTGAGGCCTCAGAAATACATGTCTATTATTCACCATGTTGTAATATACCATACATTGAACAGATATGGTTGTTCTCGTATCTAGAAGAGGATGTTACTGAAAGTCTTAGGACATTACAGTATCAGGCATATTTTATGTTATGATCATATGATAAAACCAAACCATGTATTGTTTTCAATCGTTACAAATTGCCACATATTAGAATGTTTACATGTTAGTTGCTTTGTAATAACTGTAATAAAGAATAGAAAAACCCATTTCTATAGCTTAAATGAGAAGGTAGATATGATAATTAGGTATCATTGTCACCAAACCTCTTGTATAAACATGAAGTGGGTCTTCTTCAGGTAGAAAAGAAATAAATATTGTACCCAGGGGTGCTTGATCTCTAAAGCTTTGCCTGCCAGTTGCAAGACTGTTGGAAATAAGGAGGTACTGTTTTTCTGGATCCTTTGCAGCAATTCAAGAAAGGTTCCCTTACCTGCAGAAGTCTTAGAATAGTATAATATCATCTGTTTCTTAATTATTATCTTAATTAGTGGATAAAGAAAATATGCATAAAAGTCCTATTGACTACTGTCTGTTCCTTAGAGTTCTGGACCTTTTTAATCAAACATTTTTATCACAAGTCTATTAAAGAATCTATTAACTAATTTGGGATTTGGCAAGAAAAAGGCATCATTATTCTGATTTTTGGCCAAAAATTCTGAGGTAATAGGATGATTTAACAAACTGTGGATTTTTATTTTGTTGTTGTTTCTTAAATCCCTTCTGATGTTAGTTTATAGGAGGGTCACTTTTCCATGAATTATGTTGCCAAACAGTTTATGCTACCATTTCAGCAAAATCCAACATTCCTTCTTGGTAACCTACATGGAATTTCAGGATACTCTTTGTTAATTTTTAAGAGTATAGGGGTTGAGTTGTTTGTGGTTAGTAGTGATACATTTAATTGGCCTTTCTTCTATTTCCTGATTAGTCATTCGTAGTAATTGAATATTGAAAAACTGAATCTTTGAAATCCGTGCCTCTGCATCATTTTGGTACAAGATCAATACAAAGAGAAACTTAATTGTGTTTCCTTGTCATAACAGCTGAATTTAAGAGCCACTTTGCATATTGTGAAATACATTGTATTGTTTTCCTTTGAAATTTCAGTGTTAGTTTTGTATGAGGTCCTAAGCAAGCAAAAAAGGGAAATGCCCTGTCTCCTACCTATTCATATCTGGGGAAAGAGCAGGAAAAGAGGGAGAGAATGCCTTCTCAAAGAGTCTTCAAAAATAGGGCCGAAAATGAAAATACTTTATTTTCTAATAACTACAAAGGCAATGTCTTAAAAACTACAAAACCAAAGTTTTTATCTTTGTAAATCTCTAATTTCTAAGATAGGCTTTCTAGAGATAGGGCCAATTGTTTAGCAATTGAAAATAAACCAGAGGATGGGTTGAATCATGAATTATTCGAGTGGTTTGACATTATGACCCACTTCAGTTGTTTGGACCTCTTGATAAAAGCCCTCCCAGATACCTGCTGCTAAACGCTGATGCATTTTGAATTAGATCTAATCAGCTAGAGATCCAGAATCTTAGTTTTTAAGTGCCAAAGGGATAATCTTCAATACTGTTTTTAAGAATTGCATTTTGTTTTGTTCTAATAAACTAATCCTGTCAATGAAAGGGTTCTTTAGCTACCTGGCTCAGTTGCTTGCAAGGAAGGACATGAGAACTCGAGGGAGAGAGAGAGAGAGAGAGCTGTGTTTTACTATGGGGACGTTGGTGCTTGGGTCTTAAGGGGTGAGGGCAACCATCTGGTTGGTGGTTGGGTCTTAAGAGGAGGGGCGAAAAGGTGAGGCAAGTCCAGACAAGATTTTCAGTGGCCCATGTGCTTGGGACCATGGGGTAAATGGAGGATAAAGTCTTACATTCCTCCCTTTTTTGTTTTATAAATTGCAGAGGACTTGGGGAGGGGTGAAAGTCTTCAGTAACTGCTTCCTGCTGATTAGGGGCAAAGAGGTTCATTTTTGTATTGATGGGGGTGATCCTCAGATGAGCCCTTGGTCTGAAGTGGCGATGGCGTGTTACAGGACTCGGGCTTCTGTCAGCACTGCGTTGTCTGCGGGCAGGATCTTTCTTCCATTGGAAGGCGGTGGTACTCCTGCATGATTAACTGATTGATTGTTTGGTTAGTGATTTTTGAAATTTGAGTTTGAATGAGGTTTTTTAGAAAATTAATCAGGCAGGGAGCGAAGAGTAGAAGGCAGAAAATGATAAGAGGCATGAGGAGAGGAAGTAGGATGTCTCTCAGAGTTGAACTAAGCCCATGGTCCCTGTCTCATTGCCCCTTCTACAGATAGAGACCCTAGCTGCTGCTAGGGAAAAGGGACTATGACCGCTCTGGCTGCTTCATGCTGAGAGGGGGTGCAGTAAGGGGTGCAGCTAGGTCTCCATCAATGGTTGGTCAGGAGGGCATCAAAAGATGGGAGTTTTTATCTTGGGCTCTATGGCTATCACCATTTGCAGCTGCATGGCCTCTAGGCAAGACAAAACAAATCATGTCACTAGGTTAAGCAGCAACATCTGGAGTTGGATTTTCTATTCTGGAAGAACAGACTTGACAAGGAGATTAGAGAATGCATGGCTGAATATGAGGACCAGAAATAATAAATTTCTAATTGAGACTCATAGCCAGATATCTTGGGGAAATTAGAATTCTGGATCTAGTCTATGTACAAATGACTAGTATTAGGACTTAGTATAAATAAGGCTGCATTATTGAAACAATACTTTTCTCTAAAATCACTCCCATTTTTATTAGAAGTAACCAGATTAAGAAAATAATTAACACTTGGCTTGATTATTTGCATAAGTGCAGCAAGAAGAGCAATTGATTACATAGGCTCTTTTAAATGTGCTTTGCTGGAACTTCTTATAAGGAACTTCAGATTGGCCTTTTAAAGACCTCTCAAGGCTAGAAAGCCAAGCCAGACTTGCCATCAGGTTTTGCCTGCAGTACCTGTAGATTTGGGTGAATTCCTCTCTTCTTGAGGTCCCCAAGACATTCTGAGGTTCCTGCACCTGCCAGGAAGTGACCTTCTTTACTCACCTGGTAAGGCTGCTGGGAATCCTGTAAGCAAGGTACCAGGCCAGTTCCTCCAAGGGGCTCTGTTGGCTTTATAAAGTCAACTTCAGTTCCTTAAAGCTATTTGTTCATATGAGTTTTATGCATGTGTCTCTCAGGTATAACATTCCAGTCAAAGCTTTGGTAATATAACCAGTGTTTTTAATTGGTCCTCTTACAAGGAAAGCAGATTTTTATTGAACTTATGCAAATAAATATACTGCTATGAAATATAAAAGTAGCTACTGAGAGTTGTTAAATTCTGGAGGGATCAGGTAGAGAGAAAGATAAAATGTTTCAATTTTGCTTATAAAGGTATTGTCATTTACTAAACTGTCATCAGCTTAAGAGAAAAAGCTTAAAACACTTTATTAGTAACATTTGAAACAAAAAGCCACAAAATCATCTTCCTTAGTTTACTTAATCCTATGTAATACCTGTTCTACTGAAATCTAGTTCTTTACTAGTTTAGGAGTAATAAAACAGTGACTATAAATGACAAAAGACTTGTAAATGAGAGTGGCTAAAGAACTGATGAGAGCTTACTATAAGACAGTTGACATAAGGAAATTTGGATATTTTTGCAACACAAAACATCCAGCAAAAAAGTTTAGCATCATTCTGTTTGACAGTATTTTCCAGGTAATTAAGCTATTTATGTATCAGATAAATAAGCCGAATTAGCCACATACTTTCTCTAATGAAGAGAAAATTCCTCTGACATTTTTCAGGGGCCCTCTGGAAAATATCAGAGTTAACTAGGGGTAAAAGTACCCTTTTGAATTTGATTTTGGCATGTTGTCAGAAGAAAGTTTCTTTGGCACTTGCTTAAATAGGATTATAGGTATTTAACTAGAATGATAATAAAAAGGCTTAAATGCAAATACACGTCACTCAGTTGTTAACAACGCCTGGCTTACAGTCCTCCCAATAGAAGACTTCATTTTCCCAAACCCTCAGAGAACTCATTGAGACTTTAAGCATGAGAAACTGATTTGATAAAACAATTAGAAAACTCTTTGCAATTTTTTAACATGAAGAGCAGACTAATCAGTTTAAGAAAACTTTGTCTTTAACTGAAAACAAAATTCTTATTTTGCTTTGTACATGATATCGAGACTCATTTTCTTATACATAACACAACCATATCAATCTTCCCAGAAACTTTCTACAACTTTTTTTACATTCACTGTTCTCCCTCTTTAAATAAACAGCTGTACTTTAGAACAGTTACCTTTTACCTTAAATAAAATGAATCTCTATTCCTTATACCTTCTCTTTTAAAACACACATCTTTTCTAGCAAGCAGAGGTTTTCTTTATTACTTTAAGTAGTTTTAATTAGAATTTAAAACAATTAGGAACTTTAACTTTCAATGAACACTGAAAATAGGCTATGGTAAACTGTAACACCAGCATTCTTTAGATTAATACATTTATGAATATATTTTTCATTTCTGAAAATGTGCCTTATAGCACAATTTTTACTGAGCACAAAACATCTTCATATAACTTAGTAAAACTCTTAAGAATTTTGGTTACCACAAAATTCTTAGGCTGTTTGCAGATATATACACTGTTATACATTAATATACTATTATTATTATTAAGATATTCATTTGTTACACTTGTTTACACATTCTGCAGCAATTATGCTAGATTACTTATAAAACTTTTACTAAACATCAAAGTCGAGAGTTTCTTTAAGCATCTTCTTGAAAGATTTAACATATAACATCAACTTAAACAATTTTAAGTAAACTTAGGCAGGTGATAATTATAAGGACATGTCTGTTTCAGTTAAATTTAAATTAGCATTAATGCTTAATATTTTTATTAGAATTTTCTTGAAGTTTTAGAATGCCCAATTTTCACAAGCGCTTGTTTTTAAATTAATTTGTATTAGTACTATCTGGAGGCAGAAAAACATTTTTCATTTACACACTTAGACAAACAAACATACAGACTGAGACATAATGATTACAGTTAGCAATACTTTTCATAAAGGAACATATATTCAGATAGATAAACTGACACAAAGATCTGAGATACTGATATCCAATTGCCTTCTTTTGTTTTAGCTTATTTGACTAAAAGTATTTCAGTCTAAGGGCGAGCAGTTTATATAACTGGGTTAAGGTTTAGGTGGCCCCAGGCTAACAGGGCTGATGAAGGCTCTGAACTGATAGGGACTTGTGTGTGTCCAGGGGCCTGGAAGTTGAGGTGTCAGCCAGGAAGGGAGTAGGGAGGCAATGTGGCTAGGGGTGCATGTAGCAAAGGAAATGGAGGGATCTTCTAGAAAGGTGACTTGCAGGGCTAGGATTCAGCTAGAGGGAAGGGTTTTCAGACTTCTGTATGTTAAGCGTTCTGACAGGCGGTGGGGTGAAAGCATGGTGGTGGCTGTGCCAAAGGTGAGCTTTCCTGCTTCTTGGTGAAGAACAGCTGCAGCTGCTAAGGTGCGGAGGCATGGTGCTCACTCTCAGGTTGTGTTGTCTAGTTGTTTTGACAGATAAGCTATAGGAGCTGGGGAGGTTGGAGTGGCTTGGCATAGGGCTCCAAGAGCAAATCCATGAGTTTCATTAACATGTAAAAGAAAGGGCTAAGATTAGGTAGGTGTAAAGCAGGTGCTTGTAACAGAGCTTGCCGCAGGGAGGAGAAGGGGTGGCTGATGGGCTGCTGGAGAGGTTCACAGACAGGGCCCTTGGCTGCTGCGTAGAGGGGGGTGGCAAGTAGGGAGAAGTTGGGGACCCAGCTGTGAAGAAAGTTGGCTAAGCCCAGAAAGGAAAGAATCTCTTCTTTGGTAGAGGGGACTGGAAGGTCTTGAAGCACTTTTTCTTGCATAATGTGATGGCTTTTTATCCTGGAGTCAATAGGACGCCAAGATAAGAAACTTGTGAGGTGGTGAGTTGTACTTTTTCTGGGGAAACGCGATAGCCACAGTCAGAGAGGTGATTTAGGAGGGTGATGGTGTCTTGTTGGGAGATGGTTAAGCAAGGACTGCAAAGAAGATCATCTACATACTGTAGCAGAGTGGAGTGGGGGAGCGAAAGGTTCTGAAGGTCTCGTGCAAGGGCTTGTCTAAATATATGGGGGCTGTCTCTAAATCTCTGGGGAAGGACAGTCCAAGTCAGTTGAGTGGAGAAGCGGGATTTAGGGTCTGTCTATGTAAAAAAGCAAAAAGATTTTGGGAGTTGGCGTGGAGCGGTGTGGTAAAGAAGACATCCTTTAAGTCTAATACTGAAAAATAGGTGGTAGAACTTGGGATGGAAGAGAGGAGAGTATATGGGTTGGGTACTATGGGATGGATGGGGATGGCTGCTTCATTTATGATTCGGAGATCTTGGATTAGCCTGAAAGTGCTGTTAGGCTTTTTCACTGCAAGTATTGGAGTGTTGAACAGGGAGTGGGTTGGCTTCAAGAAGCCTTTTTTAACAGATTTTGGATGATTGCCTGGAGGCCGAGTTGGCTGCACAAGGGTAGCAGGTATTGGGATTGTGATGGGAAGGAGTCTGGGTTTTTAAGACTAATCTGGACTGGGCTGCACTTAGCTAGAGATGGGTTGTTCATGTCCCAGACTGAGGGATTTACAAGATTTGGCAGTAAGGGTGGAGCTGGAATGGGGGGAGGGGGCACTCTGAAGACAGAGAAGAAGATGGACCTCTGGCAAGTCTTAGTTGAGGTGGTGTGAGGGGCAAAAGGAAATAGAAGCCCCTAGTTTGTGTAAAATGTCTCTGCCAATGAAGGGGGTAGGGCAGCATGGGATAATGAGAAATGAGTGTGTGAAAGTGGTTTGATTTATAGTTCAAGTGAGGGGGGAGGTTGAAAAGGGCTGGTAAGGGGTGCCGCAAACTCCAATGATGGATATGCAAGAATGGGAGACAGGGCCCTTATACGAACACAGAACGGAGTAAGTAGCTCCGGTGTTGATGAGGAAGGAGAGTGGGATTCCTGCCACCGTGACTGTCACTCGGGGCTCTTCGGTGGTGATGGTGGTGGCGGTTTGAGAGAGCCCTGGGCCCTGCTAATCTCTGTCTGCTAGGTTGAAGATAGCGGCTGGGGATGGAGCAGAGTCAACTGGCCATGTGCTTCTGAGCACTAGGACACTGAACTGCCCAATGTCCAAGGAGGTGGCACTTGGGACAGGGCCCAGGGGGCTTTCTCAGGTTGGGACAAGCTCCTGCCCAATGGCCTGCTTGTCCACACTTGAAGCATGGTTTTGGTGAGGCTGTCTTCTCAGGCCCTCGGGAGTTGACAGTCACGGGAGGAAAGACCTTAGCCATCATTTGGTGTTTCAGCTGGTATTTATGTTTTAAGGCTTTCTCATCTCTCCCATTGTACACCTTGAAGGCTACGGCTAAAACTTCAGACTGTGGTGTAAGGGGCCCCCACTAGAGCTTTTTTAGTTTTGCTCTTATGTCAGGAAAACTTTGAGCAAAGAAATAAGTCATTAGGAGTTGCCGCCCGTCAGGAGTTTCTGGATCTAGATTGGTATACTGTAAGAAGGCCTTGTGAGCCTGTCTAGGAAGGCTGAAGGGTTTTCGTCCTTATCTTGAAGGACATTTTGTAATTTTTCATAATTAATGGCTTTATTGGCTGCTTTTCAGAGGCCTGCTACGAGACAGGTAGTAAACTGGTCTCGGCAAATGCTATCTCAGGGGGTGGTTATAGTCCCATCCTGGGTCTCTATCTGGCGCTGCTTCTGGTCCCGTGGGGTGAGTGGGGTTGGTGAGGTGCATGTCATCTGCATGGGCTCTAGCCTGTTCCCAGATTCGCCTGCGCTCTTCCGGCAGGAGGGTACTAGACATGATGACATGGAGGTCATGGAAGGTGAGATTGTAGGATTGGGTGAGGTACTGGAATTCTTTGGTATAGGTTGTAGGGTTAGAAGTGTATGAGCCAAGGCACTTCTCTATTTGCGAGAGGTCAGAAAGGGAAAAGGGAATGTGTACTCTTAATGACACTTTCAGCTCCTGCTACTTCCCTCAGTGGGGCTAAAAAGTGAGCTTTAGTGCAACTGCCAGTGGCAGGCAGACTGAGAGGCAAGGGGATTGAACAGAGGTTGGGGTAGGGAGAAAGCGGGGGAGGTGATATGGAAGCTGTGAAGGGAGAAGAAGGGAGGGTCGGAGGGGTGGAGACGGGGGTGCAGAGGAAGGTAGGGTCGGAGGGGTGGAGACAGGCTGTGCACGTGAAGCTGCTGATCCTTGGCCTGTTGAGCAATAAGGGGGGCCTCATCTGCAGGATCTGGGTCTAGGGAGGAAGAGGGAGCTGGGTCTAGGGAAGAAGAGGGAGTCTTCGGAGGGTCTGAAAGGATGGCAAGGATATGCTTGGGGTGGATAGAGTTACATAGAGAAGGCTTGTTTTGAAAATAGAAAAAAGCTTGAACATAGGGAATTTCCTTCTATTTGAACGCTCACAGAAGTTGTGAAAGATCCTGAAGTACTTAAGCATCTAAGGATCCATATTGAAGCCAAATTGTTTTATTGTCTAAAGGATATTGGGGCCAAATCTGGCTGCAGAGCTGAATTAACTTGGAGGGCTTTAGATCTGGATGTAGATGAAGAGTTTTGAAATTGCTTTGGAGGCAGCTGAGCAGGGAACCGGCAGGGATGGAGGGGGATGCTCTCATTGTGACTCTTTCGTGGAGTTGCTGCAGCACACCTCAGGCATCCCTAGGGGGCTCAGAACCCCAAAGAGTAGCCCAACTCCAAGTGAAGGGTCGTCACCTCTGTCACTAGAGGGGCACGCTTGCCCTAAGCAAGCAGCAGGTGCCTAGCCCTAGGACTTTTCGGCTGTGAGCCAATGGAACAGACGAGTCACAATGGGGGCAGTCTCTCGCCTGCTGGGGATGAGAGGGACTGGGGGCCTCACTGACCTAATGTGGGCCTAGTAGGGGTGCAAGAGGGACGGGAGAAACTAGTGGACTGGGGCATCACTGACCCACTGTGGGTCTAGGGGGCAGTCTGTCGCCTGCTGGGGACGAGAGAAACTGACTGAGGGCAAGTCTCCCTCCTGCTGAGGACGAGAGAAACTGGACTGGGAGTGACTAGGGGCACAGCTGTAGCCAATGAAGGCCATGACTGGGGGCAGTCCCCCGCCTGCGGTGAGGCCACGAGGGTGCCGGACACTCAACGGTCAGCCCTCAGGCACTCACAGAGGTGTTTTAGTCACTTGATGGGGGAGGGTGACTCACCGCTCCTTTAGTGCGGGTGGTGGATGCTGGAGAGGCATTCAAGGAGATGGAGGGCGCTTAGGAGCCCCCGTGTCCGGAGGGGCCGGGCGCTATCAGATTCCCGGTGCAGCTTGAATTCCTAGGGAAGAGCAGGCAACCGGGAGATCTTAAACCGGGCGGAAACACCAATGAAAGCGTTCTTTAGCTACCCAGCTCACTCGCTCGCATGGAAGGACACGAGAACTCCATCAGCGTGGTTTTATTCCTGTAAGACAGACAGGATGACTGTCTCAAAAGAGAAAGAGAGCAAGAAAGAGAGCTTGTGGGTGAGGAAGCGCGCTTTTAAGGAGTAGGGTGTGTTTTACTATGGGGACGTTGGTGGTTGGGTCTTAAGGGGTGAGAGGGCAACCATCTGGTTGGTGGTTGGGTCTTAAGAGCAGGGGCGAAAAGGTGAGGCAAGTCCAGACAAGATTTTCAGCGGCCCATGTGCTTGGAACCATGGGGTAAATGGAGGATAAAGTCTTACAGTCAGAAAAATCTCAAATAGCCTATGCTTTATTAAAAACCACTTAAAAGTATATATTACATTCATCCAAAATTGTAGATTTAGTGAAGGTTTTGTACCTAAAAAAACCTGTTGATTACCTCTTCATTGTTAAAGCCATGTTTCTACTTATTCTCTTGTCGAAATGTAAAACAAGTAATTTCTTTAGTTAACAGGAATTTTAGTTTCTAGAAACTGCAACTGTTTATTTCTTATAATTAAAAATTTCCAAATAAATTTTTAATAATCTGCATTTACAGTATCAACAAAAATTAAGTCAGTGAAAATTAGATTTTTCCTATCATTTGTAGAATTATTATTCTTTAGCTTACTAGTGCATACTATTTGTAAGATTCAATTATCTCCTTGTTATGTAGTAGTATTTTCCTTTTCCTTTCAACATATCTATCTACTTTCATAGTGATGTCAAATATTCATAATGTTAAAGGGAATATTCTCACTTGAACAAGGTGCGTATGCTGAAATACCTTTACAAATAGGAACCGATATACAGAGCTGATGGAACAAATTATAACAAAGGGTGCTAGTCCAGCCAGTGTGCTTTGTGGATGGCTCTCTGCTTTCCTTTTAGCTTGCTGGTCGAAAAAAATGTAAAGACATTGCGTGTGTTGTCCTTTACCCAGCTTTGGGCACAGCTTCAAGGATCCTTTACGACTTCAAATACAATAATAATGAAGCCTGAGGAGGTTAGCATCTTTTCCTTTCCATTTATAATCATTTTAACTGTGAAAATTATAGTTTATCAACTCAAGTTAGCATATGTTTTCTTTAGTACTCACTTCAACCTTTCAAATTTGACATAATCCACCTCTGACAGGTCAATAAAATGAAAGATGAAAGAAGTCAGGTTATCCGTCCAAACGCCCTGGGTAGTAATTCCCACGGCTGGGTTCCCATGTTCGCCCACTTTGCTCTCTTACCGCTCCTCCACCACATAGCCCATTGGTTCTCATCCCAGTCAGAGGCCCTCTTCCTAACACTGATGTTTCTACCTGATAAACATCATTCCTGTTCAAAGATGAAGCTTTTATTTAAGGATATATACCCATTATTTTTATGTTTATACACACACATATATACATAGGCTTTTATATACATATACATGTGATAGGTTATAAAATACATATATACAACTATATATAAAATAAATTTTAAAGAAGTATAAGGAACAGTCAAAACAGAAAGTAAAAATAATGATAAATGGCTCAAAGTTTGATCATCCATGAAAATCATACAAAAAAGAATCAATGCAATTTTTCATGTAGTTCTCATCAGATAGGGAAATCTGACCCTATATAAATTAGAGAGGAAAGAAGAATATAGTTAACTGAAATAAAAAAGTAAATATTTTAAATGCCTAAAGAAATTGCATGCAAATTTACCTATTTAAAGAGATATATTTCATCTTTTATGAAACACATCTTTAGAAGACAACTAATAGCTACAATGGAAGTTCCAATTAAATTTATTTAAACTAATGCCACACAAAATTGATCCCCCAAAATTAATAATTGCTCTAGTTTTATACTCAATATCTGTTCTTTTTCTGCCAAATATGACATATTTAACTTTATGCATTTAGAAAACAAAAATCTTAAACTGTAATGTCATCATATCCTAAAAATTTACATGATTCTTATTCCTAATGTGATTGATTTTTATATCTACATTTCTTTATTAAAATTTTGAAATAATTTCAAGTGTACAGGAAAAACACAAGAACAGTACAAATAACATTTTCTTCTCCTTACTGTTAGGTTAAATTATTGACATAGCTTAATGTTTGGCATTATTCATGATTAGACTTAAGGTGTATGATTGATTTTTATTCCTAGTATTATAATATGACCTTGAAGAAGCTTTTAAAAGAACAAGTATATAATTCCCCTCATTCTTATGATAAGATTGTATGATGCTCAGAAAAGATAAAATAACTTAAAGCAACTGTGACACACAAAAGTCCCATTGCAAAGGGTCTGATAATATTACTTTATATCATTTCTGGATTGAATCAATGGAATAAATAACAGTTTAACTAATCTGCATGTTGTATTCCTCAAACATTGTTTTATTAAATGAAATTTAATAAATTCTATCCATTTAAAGCATATTCTTTTATTACTTTTGACATATATATATATATATATATATATATATATATCTCCATAAAGTCACTGTCATAGTTAAGGTACAGAAAGTTGTCATGATTCCCAGAGATTTTTTCGTGCCCTTTTGTAGCTGATTCCTACCCCTGACTTTGGATTTGGGAAACCACTAGTTTTTTGTTTGCTTTTGATTAATTATGGAAATTTCAGTCCTGCACTTTATGTTGTTTTGTGTATAAGTTCATTCAGCAAAAAAATTTTGAGATTCATCCACATTATGTATTTACTAGTATTTCATTCCATTGTATTACTGAATAGTATTAAATAATATGAATATAGCACAGTGGATTTATCTACATACATGTTGATAGACACATGGGTGGGTTCCAGTTTGGGGTTAATTGTGAATAGAAGTCCCAAAGAACATGTGTGTGCAAGTAAATATGCTGTCATTTCTCTTGGTTAAATGGCTAGGAATGGAAAGAAAACATTGTATAATGTGTAACTTTAAGAAATAATGTCCAAAATAGTTTTCTGAAGTGGAATATTTTACCTATGAACCACTAAGATCTTAGATTATAAATCTTAATTAACATAGGATTAGTCATAAATTTTAGCCATTATGATGGAGGTATATTGACATCTTACTATAATTTCAATTTGAATTTCCTTGGTGCCTAATGATTTTGATCCTTTTGATATTTTGAATAATTTTGGGTTGCATTCTGTACATTGTAAATATTTTTGTGTGAACTGGGTTTTATATTCCAGATGTTTTTATATCATTTTATATTTATCTGAAGAAAGTTGATATATTTGTCCTACTAGGCAATTAATTCACTTAGATTAAAGATATACTCTGTCTTTCCTGAAGTGGGTGACAACTCAGATCTGAGTCCAGACTGCTTTTAGCTTATCATGCACATATACGGCTCAGGGGTCCTCAGAGACTAAGGCATTTCTAATACACAGAAATTGAGATCTTCCTTTTACAACTGTCTCCTTTCTAGGATAACACTCTTTACATTCCAGCATTACTTGTTGCTGAAGATTCTTTCCTAGGTTTCCTTTGGCCAAAAGACAGTGGGTTTCTCTGGACATGTTAGCTAAAGTGCACCCTCCCAAAATGTCTCTGACATTAAGACAAATCCACAGGAATGTGAAACACTTCCTGTGTCAGTCTGTTCTGCAAAGTTTCAACAGTCATCCAAATTATGCCTGCCTTTAGTCACTCTTGCAACCACTCAGATCTTTACTTTTTCTTTTTGGAATTTTTCCAGAGTGTACAGTAGTTACCTGTGAGTGGGTGAGTTTTTTAGAAGTTTTCTCCTCCATATGGAAAAGTAAACTGCTATAAATATTCTTGTAAGGCAGTTAGTATATTTTTAAGAGCCTAAAATTAAATTGATTGCCTGAAGACTGGTATTGCCTTTATAGAATATCCTTCATTTTAAATATGTATTTTCACATGTTAGTTGGGTTGGGGAAAATAAGTCTCAACATATTTAGTTTATTTATGGTTTGAATGTCTAATTTTTGATTGTTCTTATGTTCTGAAGTTTTAAAACATTAACTGATATTGAAATAGAATGACTAAAGAACTTGCACTTTGAGCCACAAACTCCTTCTGTTAAAAAAAAAGAAGAAAACTAAAAACCTGGAGAGCATATATAAAATAACTATTTTTAGACAGTGGACAACAGGCTTCACAAGACTGCCAATTCCTGAGAAAAAGGAAATGTCTGATATGAACTGTACAGTTGCTTGGAATCATTATCTAGAATAATGACTTAGGAAGGTAATTGAGTCCAGCAGCTTTGCTGTGTAGAAGAGAAAAGTATCAGAGGAGAGAGGCTGAGACTATAGGGAAGTAGCAAGGCAGCGTTCTTGAAATCAGCAGCCTGGAAGAAAGAGTGCTAGAGAAATCCACACAGAGCTCCTCCTGGGTCTTTACCAAAAAAAAAACAAGATGGTAAATATAAAGCCATTCACATTTTAGATGCATTAAATATACAAGTATAAACATTACAGTTAAAAGGCAAATTGAAAACCTAGAGGAAAAGAAGCAGATCCCAGCTTTGTTATCTTCAAAATAGAATGGCTTATACCATCATCTTTTGTACTGGTAATCATATTCAAACATCACTTCAAATCTGTGGAAAGCAGTGCCTAATATCTCTCCCCATCATTATGCTACAATTTTCTGACACTTCCACTCAATTTTGATAACCAATAGGCTCATCAGGTTGTATTCATTATTGGTCTATCTCTTTTTAAATCTATTATCTCATCATAATGGAAACAGAATTATGGGCATTATCTTTTCCCTAAAAACAAATTGCTTGTACATTAATCCTTCAGAGATAATTGATGTGTAGTTATAAAGGTTAAAGTTACACGCAGAATACCAAAATATATATATATAAAGGGAAAAGAGACCACTTTTCTAAACTGATTTTTTTCCCCTCTTCATCTTAGTCTATATGTAGGCTAGTTGAATTAAAAAATCAAGGAAGCGATGGCAAGTCAGTGTGCTCAGACTTGGTCAGAATTTGAGATCCTCACTGACATATCACTTAGACTCTGGGCTTTCTATGTGAATTCACATGTTTACACAGGAGGCTTTCAGTTCCAGGCCAAAGAGACATTTGTAACTACACCTAAGAAAAGGTAGAAATTTTTCCTTAAAAATTGTTCCCCTCTTAATCACAATCAATTTTTTAAGAATCTTGTGCTTAAACCTAATGGAAATGAATTATGTTATAGTTCATTGTCTTCCTGTTCTTTTGTTTCAGTATGTTATTTATTCATTTATTTATTTACATTTAACATATTTCCCAATTCTAGCCAGGGGGGTCACACTTTCAAGAAAAATGAAACATTTATAATCCTAGCTGGGCATGATCTACAGTGCTGATGTAATTAGATTTTGAGGTTTGGTAAATTAATAGGAAAATAAAATACCAAAGCATAAAACAAAACTGTCAGCTCTAACCTGTTCAATCATTTTCCTTGCTTGGCTGCCTACTGGAAGCGCTTGGCCCTACTAGTCTTTGCAGGCCAAAACCAGGGTAAAAGAACTCTTTTTCATCTCAGTGTTTTATGAAATTAAATTATCATGTAAGGAACTCTCTAGAACAATGTCCTGTTATCTTTTGTCAGCATTTCCATCCATGGTCTTTGAAGCCATTTCGTTTTTCAGACATATCTTTCTTCCAACTGTTCTCTAGAAAAAAAAAACAGAAAGTTCACTCGATGGTGATCATATAATAAAAAATTTTCACTGTCAAGTGGAAATTGGAGATGGGCATTAAAATGTTTTGATTTTAGATATATTTTTTCCTTAGAAGCTAAAACATTTTTGTTAAGGGTTCTGCTTTTTCTTCTTAAAAATTAAATAAAAATCTCTCCTATCACAGGGTTTTCTAAGTGGATTAAATAAGGTAGCACGTACATTGGTTCCCAATATAAGCCTGAATTTATGGTTTTAGAGAGCAATAAACAAATAAGGTTGTTTTTTCTTCCTTTTCTTAAACTATAGTTATTTATGTGCATGTTTTTCTTCCTAATAAACATGCAGCCATGGGGTTATGCAACATGTTTATTTTATTTGCATTGTTTTTCAAAGCTAATGAAATGGTACATTTCATCCATAAAGTACTCAGTAAATGTTTTTTGGTGATTGTAGCATTTACATTTGCTATAAACTTCATTGATAACCAAGTGGTCATAACTTACTATTTATGTTGATTTTCTGATGAAACCTTGTGAGGCAAGCATCATTATTCCCATTTCACTGATGAGTAACAAAGGCTTTCAAAGGTGAGGTGATATGTTTAAAAGGTCATACTTAGTACATAAGTAGTGTTTTAAAGTGTAGGAAAGATTTTCACATTCAATCATTTTGCATTATATGATTTATAAGAAATTAATGTAGATACAAATGTGTCATATACCTTTTAAATAATTTTCCATGAATAAAATGTGTTTTTATTTATCATTAATAACTGTACTATGTACACTATTTTACAGTGAATCATAGGGCAGGGAAACCCAATGCCCAGTTTATTCTGTGACATCAGAATGTGGTTTTTACTAATACCTTTTACATTAAGTGCCAGTAAAGGGGATGGTAGAGAGTTGGTTCTCAATAAACAGTTGTAGAAGAAATGAGTTAAAATATTTCCCAATTTCATATTCTGAAGCAAAATGTCTAATACTGGTATCATTTTGGTAGTCAAATTTTCAAAGACCTTCTACACTACCCTACCCACAGAAAATATTTTCCTCCTTTTTTGAACCTAAAAATTTACTTTTATTCACTTTTGACTTGCCCTTCATTTCATCTTCTGAGATTGTAATGGTTTGCTTTAGATGATGTCCATAAAATAATCACATTCAAGAATTTTAGAGAATAGTGAAGATGCAAAGTAAATAGACAAGTATCAGAATTAAATTATCATCAAACATATTGTATTATGATGGCAGTATAATGCTGTTATTTGGAAATCCACAAATAAATGTCAAAGGATACCTCGCCACACACATATGAAAAAAACAAGACAAATTTACTTTTCAAGAATAACTGAGACTTTTCAAATATATGCCAATTCACTTTATTGACTGACAAAAAAATAGAATGTTTTGTCTTATTCTGTTTTTGCTGTTCTTTGTAGGTGTTTTAAAACTGGATAGCATGTGGAAATATGTGTAGCATGCTTTACCCCTGAGTACCTAAATGTTAGGAATTCTTTTCTAGTCTATTCACTGCTCTGTAGTCAATATCAGACAGAGCACAGACCTCTGGCTTCAGCTCTAGTATAAAAAGAGCTTGGGAGTCATCATTTCCATTTGTATAGCAAAAAAATCTTATTTACCTCAGTACCTTTCCTGATGCAACAAGCGTGGCTTTCAACAAAACTTATAACGCATGCTATAAGGCAAGAAAACACAGTCTTAGAAGACAAAACAAGCATCAGGACCAGACTCAGATATGACACTGATGTTGGAGTTATCATACAGGAAATCTTAAATAACTGTGTTTAATATATTAAGGCTCTAATAGAAAATGGAAGACAAAATGAAATAACTGATAGGTAATACAAAAGTAGAGATAGGAACTGTAGTAGCGAATGAAAAATAAATGCTGGGATCAAATCAAAACACTCTGATAGAATAAGCAATGCTTGTGGCATGTCAAGGAAAGTATTAATGACACTGAAGATATGTCAATAAAAGCATCCAAAGTTTAAATCCAAAGAGAAAAAGAATGAAAAGAAAGACAAAACATTCAAGAACTATAGGACAATTTAAACAGGTGTAATACATGAATAATTGGGATACCAGAAGAAGAAAGATTGGAACAGGAAAATATATTTGAAATAGTAATAATTTAGACTATTCCAAAATTAATAATCACAGACCCAAACCAGAGATGCCCAAACTTAGAGAGTATCTAACAGGATAAATAAAAAAAACAAAACAAAACCTAAACCTAGGTACACTGTATCCAAACTAAAGTAAATCAGTGAAAAAGAAAATCTTGAAAGAAGCCATAGGAAAAAACACCTTAGATGAGATAGGAAAGAAAATAACAAATATTGCAATCTTTTCATCTGTAACTATGCAAGCAAGAAGAGAGTGGAGTGAAATATTTTAGTGTTGATGGAATAACACCAATCTAGAATTGTATAACCACTAAAATATGCTTCCAAAGTGGAGAAAAACAGGACTTCCTCCAACAAACAAGACCTTAGGAATTCATTTCTAGAAGCCATTGACTGGAAGAAATGTTAAAAGAATTTATTCATGGAGAAAGAAAATAACATAAGTTATTAATTCAGATCTACATGAAAAAAGAGGTGTCTGAGAAAGATTCAATGAGGGCAAGATAAAATGGTTTCTTTTTTCTTATTATTAGTTACCTAAGAAATAGCTCTTTAAAGAAATGTAAGTATAGCCTATGGATAAGTGAGATTAATAATAACAGCAATCTCCTAAGTGTCAAGATGGACAATTTTAATAATTGGTAGATAGTGATGCAACTATATCAATAATCACCTTAAATTTGAATGATTTAGATTGTAACCTTATTTGGGAATGCAGTCTGCGTAGATGTAATTAAATTAAGATGAGGTCCTCAGGACAGGTCCTAATCCAATATAATCTGCATCCTCACAAGAAGAGGAAGCACCATGTAATGAGAGAGGCAGAGACTGGGCCTATACGAGTTGCAAGCCAAGGAATACTGGGACTGAAGACCACTGCCAGAGGCTAGGAAGAGGCAAGGCAGGGTTCTTTCCAGAGTCTCAGAATGAATATGGCCTTGGTGAAACCTTGATTTCAGACTTCTGGGTTCCAGAACTGTAGCAGAATAAATTTCTGTTATTTAAAGCAAAATTAAACAAATAAATAAGAATGGTTTAAATAGATCAGAATATATCAAAGTGGATAAAAATATAGAAGACCTATCTATAAGAAACCACACATTTAATGTAAAGACCTAGATGAGTTTAAAATAAAATTTTGAGAAAGATATATGATGCTAACACTAATCAAAAGAAAGCTGGAGTACTTATGTTAATTACAGATAAATCAGACTTCAGAAAAAGAAGGTAATTATAAAAGCATCAATAACAATTTAAAATGTGCATGTACCCAATATGTGCCAAATTATGTAAAGCAAAAACTGATAAATTTGAAGACTAACAGACAAATTTACTATTATAGTCTAAGATTTCAATACCTTTTTCTGCAAATGATAGACCAATCAGGCAGTTAATCTATCAAGACACAGTTGATCTGAACAGTACTATTAATCAATTTGATCTAATTGATATTTATAAAATACTCCATCCAATGGCAGCATAATATGCAGTCTTCTCAAGCTCTGATGGAGTATTCACTATGATAGGCCAAATTCTACATCATAAAACATAAATGAAGAGAAATCATACAAAGTATTTCTCAGTTCACAATGGAATTAAGCTAGAATTCAATAATAAAAAAGATAGATAGAATATCCCCAAATATTTAGAAAGCAAGCACACATTTCTAAATAACAAATTGGTGAACAATAAAATCTCAAGAGAAATTAAAATAAACAAATCAGATTTATGGAATGCAGCAAAAGCAGTTGTGCGTAAAATTGTAATATTTCCAGAATGTCTTGCCTGGCTTTAGTACATCTGCCTATCAATAGGCGTTCAGAGGTGGAAAGAAGTATGGCTTTAGTGCATTTGCATCAGTCCTCAGGATGCAGAGAAATTCATCTCCATATTAATGGGCAATTACCAGGGCAACTGGAGCGCTTATCTGTACCTGAGAGGTGAGAGGGAGGGCTGGTTTTGCTTCTTCCAGAGCAGAGGAGAAAGACGGCCCTGGACTGCAGTTTGTAAGCTAAAAATGGATTTTAAACTTTATTGCTCCCTTTGACTGATTTTGGTTTTTAGAGGTATTTTGCCCTGGGATTTCCTTTCCCCGGACTTGACAGCAGTGTTTAGAGGGAACTCGATAGCATTAAATACCTATATTAGAAAAAAAATGATCAAAAATCAGTGAACTAATCTTCCACAAGAGGAAATTAGAAAAAGAATGACTTAAGTACAAAGCAAGAAGAAATGAATGATAAAAATTAGAGCAAAAATGAATTAAATTTAAAACAGAAAGTCAATACAGAAAATAAATGAACTTACAAGCCAGTTCCATGAAAAGATCAATAAAATGGATAAAATTTTAGGCTAACAAACAAACAAAGGTTATGAGAAAGTGAGAGAAAAGGGAGCAAAAGAGAAATAAGATACAAATTAACAATATCAGATATGAAACAATTCATTACTATTGATCCCATGGACATTAAAAAAAAAACAAAGGTATACAACTTTATGCCCACAAATTTGATAATTTGGATTAAATGGATTAAATTACATGAAAGGCATAAACTACCAAAATTCACACAGGAGAAATATGTAACTTAAATAGGTCTTCCCTAAACTTCATATATTAAAGTCCTAACAGCCAGTACCTCAGAATGTGACTATATTTGGAGATAAGGTATTTGAAGAGTTAATTAAGTTAAAATGAGGTCATTTGGTTAAGCCCTAATCCAATCTGACCAGAGTCCTTATAAGCAGAGGAGATTAGGACTTACACAGGAGGGTTGACCATGTGAAGACACAGGGAGAAGATGCTCACGTACAAGCCAAGGAGAAAAGCATCAGAATGAAACCAAGAGCCAACACCTTGATCTTCGATGTCTGGTCTCCAAACCCGTGAGGAAATAAATTTCTGATGTTCAAGCCACCCAGTCTGCAATATATTGTTCTGGCAGCCCAAGCAAACTAATATGCAGTCCAATTTACATAAGGGCAAAAATATGAACATACACCACATCAGTGAAGAAATACGGATGGCAAATCTTTATATAAAAAAAGATTGACAGCATTTATCATCAGGGTATTTGCAAGCTAAGACATAAGATGTGACTACACATCTATTAGGATGACCAAAATCCAAATACCTGACAATATCAATTGCTGGCAAGTATGCAGACCAACAGGAACTCTCATCCATTGTTGGTGGGAATGCAACATTTTTGAAGGCCATTTTGGAAGGTATTTTGGCATTTTCTCAAAAATAGTCTTACTTTATGTTGTGGCAGTAGTGCTTCTAAGTATTTACCTAACTGATCTGAAATTTTATCCCATCATAAAAACCTGAGTGTAAATTCTTATAGCAGCTTTATTCATAATAGCCAAACACTGGAAGCAATCAAGTGTCCTTCCGTAGGTGAAAGGATAAAGAAATTGTGGTATATTCATACAATGGGATATTATTCAGAAGTTAAAAGAAATTAAGTATCAAGCCACAAAAGACATGAATGAATCTTTAGTGCTTATTCCTAAATGAAAGGAGCCAGTCTGAAAAGACTATGTAGTGTATGATTCCAATCATAAAAAAAAATCCTGGAAAAGATGAAGTTATAAAGATGGTATAAAAATAGCAGTTGCCCTGATTTCAGGTGAGAGGGAGGGTTGATAAGCGAGCATAGAGGATTTTTAAGGTGATTAAACTATTCTTTATGGTACTGCAGTGTAATGGTGGATACATGATCCTATGTATCTGTCAAAGTTCATAGAATTTTATAGCACAAAAGTTGACAATATTCTAAAATTATAAAAAAAATTAGGATACCAGGAGGGCTAGGATGGAATGGAGAATGTCATAAAATTATGTTATATATCCATGAAATAGTCTTATTGAAAGTGGGGAATAAGGATGTGCTAACCCAAGTAATTCTGAAAATGTATACAATCTGTTAATGCTGAAGTAAAAGGAACTGTAAATAAACACTATATTCTTCTTGATAAAACTGGGTCCATTAGGATATGAGTTAACAATTCTGATACTGCCATACATGTACAGTGGAATTGAATAACTAAGGAAATGAATGGCAGATGGTGCCATCTAGGTTTTTCACAGTTGGAATGGAAGTTTACAGACAAGCTAGAGGGGCGGGCTGGAATGATCCATGTGGTAATGAATTATAGTAGATATATTTGTACTCGCTCATGTACTAGTAGAGATATTTACATAAATAGTTGCATTCACATATATATTTCCTTGTTCTGTCAGCCAGGAGGGTGTAGAAGCAACAATATTGTAGTAACAATGAGTACACTTAGAAATCACATCTTAATTTTGAATACCCTTCATTCTCCTATAAGAGGAACTAGGCTCCCTAGAGAAATGTCTGATTCTAAGATGTGAGAAGGAAATATTCAGATAAGCCTACAATGTCTTGTAATAAAGTAATAAAGTAATAAGGAAAGCAATAAAATGCTTAACTCCCTCCCTCCGTCCCCCACACACAGGGTGATAGATGTATGTCAGAGGGACACAGGAAACAACAGAAAGATTTCTTTGGTGAAATCTGTAAAAAATTTAGGCAGAAATAAATAAAGTAGTACTGGAAAATAGACCAAGGTTAAAAAATAAATATGGATGACTCTGTAATGATATGAATAAATGATTTAAAACATAATAAATAAATAATGAGAGAGAAGAGGCAAATGTGTGGCCAGGAAGAATTCCAAATAATTAAAATGAATATTCTGCCCTTAGGGAGGGAGAGCATAACTTTCACCCCTTAAGTGTGGGCTACACACAGAGACCTCTTTCCAAAGAGTACATTATGGAAAAGTGTGGGGAAAGAGTAGCTTTCTAGTGGAGAAATTGACAAACAGTCCCTCAGCCAGATGGTCAAGGGTAATATCAACAGTGGTAAGTCATGTCAATAATATGTACTCTTGATATGACATCATGGAAATGGCAATTTACCTTATTTTCCTACTGAAAACACATAACCCTGGACTTACATGGAGAAAAGCATTAGAAAATTCCCTATTGGAGGTCATTCTACAAAAAATAAATAAGGTCATCAAAACTGTCAAGGTCATCAAAAACAAGTCTGAAAAACTGTCACAGCTAAGGGGAGCTTAGGGAACGTGATGACCAATGTAATGTAGCATCCGGAATGGGATTCTAGAACAGAAAAATGGCATGAGATAACAACTAAGGAAATCTGTATTAGTAGGACTTTAGTTAATATAATGTACCAATATTAGTTCATTGATTGTAACAATGAATCATACTAATAAAAGGTGTCCTAGAAATTTGAGGAAAGTCTTTCTTCATCACTGTCAAGTTTTGTAATTAACCTGAAAAAAATTTTTTATATATAGTTTATTAAAAATCTTAAAGGAGAATTGAAACATTTTAAGCAGGCAAAGAAGATACTTCCTCTTTCCTACATTTTTATAAGTCATTATAACAAAGCTTTAAATTATTTGACTTACTCACATGTCTGCTGACAGTGGCTTCTTTTCAATACTACATCAGTTAAATAAAGATAGATACTGGCCTGAAGGTTTTATTGTAATAATAATATCACTTTTTGTTGCTGCGATGCTTGTAATATCCAAAGTGCTTTTATATTCATTCCTTCATTTAATTACAAAAAGAATATTTCAAAAAGTCAGCAGTCTTGAAAGTATTCCCAATTACACAGCGGCCTTTCACATTATCCCTATTTATGGAAATGCTCTTTCTAATATGGATGCTGTATTGTGCTTCCCATAACCTTCCTCCAGTATAGAGAAAGTATTCACAGGCCCCGGGAGTGTTCAGCGCTGACAGCTCACAAGGAAATGCACTCTGCATGGGGAGCTACGTCCCTCATATAATATACCTCATGTGGGCAGTCTGAATCCAGTTAGAGATCTATTTAAGATTAAAAACTCCAGGCCATTTCCTCAATAGAGAAAAGTCTGAAGTCACCTCCCAATTCCAATTATTTCTGTAGGCTTATCTGTGTCTTCTTTGTAACCGCACCTTAAGTCAACATTTCTGCTCTTCCAATTCAATTCTTCCCTCTCACCCTGACATTTGTTTCAAAGAGAATTCTCCAATAAGCTTCTTGGATGGCTGACACCTGGAACAATCCCCCCAAAGAGCAGAGATTTGGGCAGCACACCTGATGGTCCAATTTGTGCAGAAACACAAGTGGTTCGAGGTAAAAATAAATAAACCTGTGAATAATGAGAAATCATTTACATGGTTGATAAAGAACTGGAATGGAAATATTTGGCTGCTAGGCATCTAGCTCTGTGGAAGTAACATTCAGGTGGATTTATGTGAGTCAAAACAAGTTATGAAGATCTTTGTATTATATTTTAATCCAACCAGTAAGCATCCACCACAGAAGAGTTAGCCTTGAAACAGCTGCATAGAAACAATGACTTGGTAAGTTGTCACTAGCTAGGCTGTTTGGCATTTATCAACTCATATTAGGCACAGGGGCATACATGGGGTAGATGCTGGATCAGAATAGGGGCTATCCATGGCTCAGAAAGCATAAACACCCATGCATGCCAAGTAATCTTGCTAGGGCTGCTTCTGGAATAATATATCTTCAAGGAACCTATCATATGACATCATTTTTCACGGAGAATTTCCAGCCACTTAATGAAAATTTGGTTACATTAAATACCTCCAGTCTAAAAGGGGAGCTGGGTTTGCCTTTTCTCTGTGCAAAGCCTAGGCCCCAAGCGCTATCAAAGGATTTACCAAATGTTTGATCTAGTGATTCTACAAAACCATTGAGTCCAAAATAGCCACTTTATAGCAAAGGAAATATGACAGTAGGCTGTGGCCGTGAAATCCATAAATCCTGTTATATACTGCACTAACAGATTATCAACAGGCAAGGAAAGGACTCAACATATGGCCAAGAGTAATTGACCTTGATTGCCTTGGGCTCTTAATTTTAAAAATTGTCCTTTAGTTACAGTTCTTTTTTACTATAACTTAGTGACATTTATACCTATGTCTTTTTCTAGAGATTCTGCTCTGTTCCACTGTTTTATTTGTCCACCTTGGTGCTAATACCACATTTCTGTACTTATCGTAGTGTATAACAAACCTGACTATCTATAGAATATACACTCTACTTGGTTCTTCTTAAAATATGTCCTGGCTTTTCTTGACCATTTTAAAATTCTTATCAATTTTGTAATTTATTTACCAATATTCACAATTAATTCTGATGGAATTTTGGTGTGATTGCATTGAATCTGTGATTTTGTTGAGAATAATAGATATCTTTAAAATGTCTTCAACTCATTAATATTATACTGCTTCATTAATTTATTTGCTGAATTTATCTCCTTTACATTTCTCTGTGTAGACATCTTGCCATCTTTTGTTGTTTACATTCATTGTTAACCCTTTAATATCTAACCCTTTAATACATCTGTAAATAATATTTTTTTCTAAAATTGTATAGTCTAAATATTATTGCTTACATATAGAAATGTTTGATTTTTATATCAAATTCAACTTGAACCTACATTCAGTTGTAAATTCATCTTTTAATTCCAAAAATTCTTTAAGTTATGAATATCATTGGATTTTCTATACACACACATCATCAGTTTTTCTGTGAAAAATGTCATTTTTTGTCCCAATTCTTAACAGCACTTATTTCTTATTCTTGTTTTCTTTCTCTGCTTAAAAACACCTTTAAATTATTGCATTGAAATAATGATAGTGAGCAGGACTCTACTCCAGTCTCAAGGAATCAAAGTATGCACGGCAGGTAGTACCCATTGTATGTGGATGGAAGCCATAATGGTTGCAGCTGACTACTGTTCCACTAAGCGTGACCCTGAAAACAATAGTGATGGAAAATCCCCCCAGTTGGCAGAGTTTCTGGTGGTATACCTGCTCTTAGACATTGTAGAACTATAAACAGACTCCATGTCAGTGGAGTTTGGCTTGGCTAGCTGCTTAGGAGTGTCTGGAATGAAAATTACTGGAATATTAGAAGTAAGAAGTTCTGGGGTAATAGGGTCATGTGGATGAAACATCACATTTAACACCCAGCAAAGAGCATTTTAACACAGCACAGGCACTAAACAACCAAGTAGAAAAAGTAGCTGGGAATGTTCGCATCACACATCCTCAGTCATTGACACCACCAAACTGGCGTGATGAGCACATGAGCAAAGCAGCCTTGGTGGCAGAGGTTGAGGCTAAGTATGGAGTCATCTGCATGACTTGTCTGGCTATTGGCCCAGCACATGTCTATTCTGGAAACAATGAAGGCCAAAGCTAAGCCCTCAGCAGGGCCTCATTTCTCAAGGTCAGATGGCCTCTAGTGACAAGTTGCCTATAACAGTCCTTGGCACTCTGGACTGGTGAGTAATTTATTCTCACAGGAATGCACAAAAATTTTGAATATGGGTTTCATTTTCTTACATGCAGAGCCTCAGCTAGCACCAGTATCTGGGAGCTACTAGGATAGGATCCCATATAACATCATGTAAGACCAGAACACATGCCTTACAGCAGAATGAGGGAGGGGGCTTTATGTCCATGGTACCCACTGGTCTTGTCATACTGTGCAGAAGCCTCTACCCTCATGTTGACAGCATAGATGAAGTACCAATTTGGAAGTAATACTAGTCCAATATGGAGTGCCGTTCTTCCGGATACAGAATAAACACTAAATCAAAGATACTGTGTTCTCAGTAGTAATCACCCATTTATCTGGGGTTAAGAAACAGAAACTGGGTGTTCCCACTTATGGTCACTCCAAATGACCCATTGTGTTTGTGCTTGCTAGTTCCTACATTTTGGAGTTCTGCAGGATTAGAGGACTTGGTCTCTAAAAGGGGCATGTTTTTTCTAGGATATACAGCAGAATTCCCATTTAATTTTATTTTATGGCTTGTGCCTGTGAAATTTGGACTCTTTGGCTAGAGGAACAGTGGGCAAAAGAGAATTCACTGATTTGACAGGGATAATTGATCAATCATCAGGGGGAGATAGGGTTGCA
The DNA here is from genome assembly GCA_032199065.1 of Smutsia gigantea. Lineage (NCBI taxonomy): Eukaryota > Metazoa > Chordata > Mammalia > Pholidota > Manidae > Smutsia > Smutsia gigantea. Next base: position 148,124 of record JAVSCE010016174.1, read on the forward strand.
TTTGCTTCAAGGGAGTATGAAGAAGTACGTATGGAAACCAGGTGATCCACTTTGTACTTTCTCTTGGCCAAATATAAATGGAAATGGAAGAGGTAAAGTAACAACTGGGGACATGGTGGCCAGAGGCTCAGGCTTTTCATGAATCAAGGTCCAGGTCTCCACACTAGGTAAGCAATTGAAGTCAGAAAAGGGATAGCTTAAAGTGGAGGGATTCTAGAATGGATGGTCAAAAAGGAAGATAGACACAATCAGTTGTGGTTCGGAGATGAGCTGCAGTGTCAGAGGCTGAATTTAATATCACAAATGTCCTAATTTTCCCTTAGGGAGAGAGGCCCACCCTATTTATGGTAGAGGTGTTCCTTGAATGTTTATGCAGAAATGAAGATGATTGGTCCAGGGATCAGATGGAGGTAGACATAAGGATGTGCTGGCTATGTCCCCTGTCAAGGAAAAATGTGTTCCATGACTGGGGGGTTCAGTCAGCAGAAATCTCTGACCATCGGTCGGTCCAGGTTCTTCCAAGGTTGCAGAGAGCCTTCTCACCCAAAGTCACAACCTTCCCAAGGTGGTGATATATATATGGTCAAGAAAAGCCAGGACACATATATTATATATATAATCTGGGTGGTGATATAAAGGCTAGAGTGGTCTCTGCTGGTTTTTTGCATGTTTCTCACAGCTCAAATTCTCCCTCTACCAATCCTGCTTTGCCCCACTCTTCCCACAGGTGTTGATCCTAATAAATATCTTGAGCCCCCAATTTGCCTTATTTTCTCCTTCTGGAGTTTCCACTATAAGGCATTCACTGTAAAGAATGAAAGAAATCACTACTTTACAAGCAACTTCTATTGCAAAAAGACAATATGCTCTACTCATTTTTCTGGAGTTTCCTAGGCAAAGATGATTCCAGATATACTGAATTTCTAAAGGTAAACCCACAGCTTACACATTTTAGATATAAATAGACTACAGGTGCAAACTGACTTATTTAAGAAAACACAACATTCATTTCTAACACAGCTCAGAAAAATAAAGTGCTTGGAAAGAAACTTTTAACATGTTTACTACTTTCAACAACTTAAATTTCAATGTGATGCATTTAGCACCAAATATCAACACTGACACTTCTCCTAAAAAGTGCAAATGTATTATTTCTTACAAATACTCCCTCTTCATTATGATTCATTCACAGAAATATAAAATTCTTAGGTTATGGAATAAAATTTAAATGTGAAACTAAAACATTTATTAGGTGGTTTCCGTAGAATTTATTATATTTTTAGGTAGGTATATTAGAAAAACCCATTACTTCCTGAAGATGGTTTCACAGTTAAGTGACTACTCATCCCAAATATATTATTTATTTATTTATTTCTCATACCAATTGTTGTCTACTGGTGCAGCAAAATTTGATCTTTGACTACATTACAACACTTCCTAAATATTTATGTTTATCAAGTGTAATTCCTTTAACTGAGCAAGCAGTGAAGGTGGCACAAAATTATCACATATTTTGCAAATGTATATTGAAGATGTAAAAGACTAGAACTCAACATTTTTCCACATTATATTTTCCTTTTCAGATCTGGCTTACATTTGTTAGTTTCTTTTTGTGTTTTCCTAATGTATTTCATCAATGCATCCCAAATTTTTGAAAATATAATAAAATTAGTATTTTCCTTTATTTTTGGACAGGTAATAATGTTATTTGAATTACATTTTTTTCCTGGTTTCTTTGTTATTTTCATATATATGTATATATATTTAGCATAGAGCTAAAGTGAGTCCTGCATCATTTTCGTTTTATACAGTTCATATAAAGGTGAACATAACAGACACATAGGACATTCACAGAATTTCAGCTCCTAGGAATAAACCCCAGATTGAGTTGTTCATATGTGTATAAGGCAACAGTATGTTCAAAACAATAGGTTTTGTCATTGAAAAAAAATAACAAAACCTCAATGTTTATTGATGATAGAATGGTCATTAAGTTGAAATATATTTATAGAATGGATTTCTATGGAATAATTAAAAAATCAAGGTAGAGATACATATATCAGGATGGATGTATTACAATGTTGGGGAAGAAACCAAGTCATCCAAGAATCTATACAGTATCTTTTATCCATACATAGTCCACGAAAGGGGAAATCTCTGCAAACAAACAAGCAAAACCTACAAAGAAAATCAAGAGTAATTAACAAAATACAGAGAGAATAAAATTGATCACATCAGGGAGAAAAGGAGGTTATGTGGTTTGGAAGTAAAATGCAGTTGACTTAAAACATCTTAGTGTTATTTCTTAAGTGTTATCATGGTTATTCAAATATATGTCATTTCAAATTGAATGTACTTTTAATATATGCTATTAATATATGATATATGACATAAAAATAAAAGTAATGGAATTTTGATGGAAAAACTTTGAAAGCTTGTAATTCATTTTTTAAATTAATATTTGTTGACTCTTTCTGGGTGGCAGACTCTACTTGGTGTTGGGGATAATAATAGTGAATAAGGGAAGCTGGGTACTTGTTTTAAAGGAAACTCATTTTAATTGGAGCAAGAATCCTTTAACAAGGTAATGAAATTACACTAGTATGGGCTGGGCATTAAGATGAAACAGTGTAAGTGGAGAAATCACTTCAGCTGCGGTAACAGAAGAGCATCTCTTACTGTAGATCTCACAGATAACAGTGAGCCAGCACTATGAAAAGATATGGCAAAAATTTCCAGGAAAACAGAATGTGTGATCTAATCTCCTTAACTTTCAGAGTAGAGTAGCAATTGATACTGTGAAAAACTGAAGTCAGGAAATATCGCCCCACCCACCCCAACTCCTCCCCCTTGATAACCACTAGTCACTTCTCAGTGTCTGTGAGTTTACTGCTGTTTTGTTCCTTCTGTTTTGCTTTGTTTTATATTCCAGAAATAAGTGAAATCATATGGTATTTTTCTTTCTCCACCTGGCTTATTTCATTGAGCATAATACCCTCTAGATCCATCCATGTTGTTGCAAATAGCAGGATTTCTTTTCTTGTTTATGGCTGAGTAATTCTCCATTGTGTATATGTACCACTTCTTTATCCATTCATCTATGGAGGGACACTTAGGTTGCTTCCATATCTTGGCTCTTGTAAATAGTGCTGCAGTAAAACATAGGGGTGCATATGTCACTTTGAATCTGGGATCTTGTCTTCTTTTGATAAATTCCTAGAAGTGGAATTACTGGATCAAATGGTATTTCTGTTTTTGGCTTTTTGAGGAAGCTCCATACTGCAGAAATCAAATATCTTGGTGAATGAGATATTTTTAGATTTTTTTTTTACAGAAAGAATAAAATACAGAGTCTTTCAATATAACACAAGACTAAAGAGAATATTCAAATCACTTAATAGTTGCCTGTAACCCCAGCTATTGCCTACTCCAAAGATTACTTTCCTCCTTCCCTCTACTGGGATTTCTGAAGAAACATCTGAGCCTAAAGAGTTGATCATATTAATTTGGAAATTAGCATAGAATATTGCTTCTCTGAATCAAAGTATAAATTGCTCTTGCTTTCCAATTCCTTGGAACCCCAAGTGTGACTTTTAGTCTAAGTTATTGGGATAATTATCTCAATTCCTCATTTCCCCTGGTTATGAAAATTCAACCTGAGTGTTTTATATGAACAAGATTATGCAATTGAGCTTTTAAATGAATATAAGCTCAAGCCATTTAAAAATTTTAATAGAATTATTTCATATGTGCACTTAATACTACCAGACCCTTCTATCCATTTATATAAATGCAACTACTTCTCACTTATATTAGGACGAACTGATATGTCAATAGCATCATCTTTAAATTCTTGGGGCTTCCATCTTCTATATGAGGTACTTAATTTCATGCTCTGGTAAAATTGCTGGTTTATATTCTCTATTAACTAATTATTTTACCTTTGATTAATAATAATTAAATTTATGGTGTTTTCCAAAAAGACAATTTAAGCTGTATTGGAAAGAGACAAGATTTTCTTACATAAATGTAAATTGGCTTTGTTTATTAATATAGCTAATATTGCTCACCAAATTGAAATACACCAATGTATAATGTAAGGCTATAGAGGCTTGGAAACTTTTCAGAGTTAGTTTGTATGTATTCTTTCATTGTGATTCAAGTGGAAATTTAAATAAACCAATTTAGAGCTTCCATTATTTTCCTTGGCAAAACAAATCTATTTGCAGTTGATAATGCTTTTATGTAATTTTGCATGACTCCAACCGAACAAAATTACCTAAATGTCTAATTCACGCCCTGTGTTTGATCGTTTGTCAATTTTTAAATTCCATAGTAATATTGTGATTTTTATTTAATTCCTTGATGTTTTTCACTTTAAGTTTACTGAGTTCTACCTCCATAATAAACTCTTAATAAGATCAAAATGCATAATTTTAAGAACCTAATTTCAAATATGTCTTGGTTGATACAACAGTGAGCAAATTACTTCTCTAGAATGTAATTTATTAAAAATTTCAGGTATATTGTGCACCTTCTATTTATAACGTTAATAAATGGTATTGGATTATGGAGGGAAAACTGGGATGGGATTATGGATTGAAACTGTCATTTCAAATATGTTTTTGAAATAATTCAATCATATCTACCTTTTCATCTAAGCCAATTCTGTGTGTGTGTGTGTGTGTGTGTGTGTGTGTGTGTGTGTGCGTGTTTACCCTTATGGTATACTATTCTAGATGCATGGGTATGAAGATACTGGCTTTTTATTGTATTTCCTTCTTATTGTTTGGACTACAATTTATTATTACTGTAATTTATTTGTAATTTAGCTTTATTTAATTTTATTTTATAGTGTATGCTTTCCTTTGATTTCTGGTGACCTTAGCTGCCAGTTCTTACTGAAGAGTAAGACCCTGAAAAAGACTACTGACTCTTCAACTTGCATAACAAGGCTTAGTACAGGAGTCTTCGGTCTAAGTGTGATACTATATTGGGTTTTCCTTTGGGTAGCAATCAAATGCCATTACTTAGATGATTATACTTGGTTCTATTAGTTTTCTTTATAGGAAAAGCTACCAAATTTCTTAATAAGGGGTGAAAGCTTGAGTGTCAGAGTACTAGGTACAGGGAAGGAGAATATGGCTGGGAGATTGGCCACACAATTCAATTATTACATTTTCTTCTAGTCCTTCTGTTTCCATATGGTATTCCCATAGCAGCATTCTCTGATTTCCTTAAGGCTGTGTATATTTCTTGTGATGGGGAATTCTCCAGAAGTCTTTTTCAAATCTTCATTCTCTTTAAAAATCCTGCATCCACTTTGAAGGGTGCCTGTATCGTGAGAACCTGGGCCTATCCTAACTTCTACAGGGCAAAGGACATTTGAGCTTCCTATTGGTTTTCTCTTTGTACTCTAAGTCAGTTATCACTGATCTATTTGCTTGTCTACTTTCAAAAAAAGGCTGTCTTGCCATTTTTCTCCTATTCTCTTTGTCCTGGTAAGATGTATGCTTCCCCATTTTTAGATCTTTTTATTGTCTTTTTTTTTGAGGTATTAAGCAAAACACATGTGCTAATTCCATCATTATTGACTGAAAGTCTGTATTTTAAACTACTTAGACAAATAAAAAATTATTTGAGCAAAATAGTATTAGAAGGTAAAATATAATAAACATTTCTTCAGTTAGAAGGTTTTAATGCATTCTTTCTAGAAAATAAAAAAAAAGTTGTGTATCCTAATTTGACCAAGGTGTATTTTTGGAAAAAAGCTGTCTTCTTACTTGTTCTTTTCAAGAAAATTTCATTGTTAATTATGAATAAGATCTTCAAAACTTTAATTTCTAAGAACATGAAGAAGTCATGGCATAATTCCTCCCTTAGGAGGGAATATAATAAGAAGTACAACTTTCTCTAGGAGTTTCATTTCATCTTAATTTTTGGAAATGCTTAGAAATCAACTGGTACTTTCTAAAGTTTTCTGTTTAGTGCTGATATTTTATTGGAAATTCAGTTACTTTTCAAAGTTCTAAGTAAAACTTCAACATTGGTTTTCTTGTGAAATTTTAAAAATATACAATCTGATGGATAGTTTTCGTGTGCCCATAAATTTCTTAAGCTCTTGGAATGGGAAGGGGGTTGTAGATACATCTACTAGGTAAAATGGAACTGAACAAAATTATAGATATTGAGGACAGTGGTCCCTTCAGGGTTCACATGCAGTCCTCTATTTTCTAAGCATCCTCAGAAATACCTTTTGGAATTGTGTATGTTAGCTTAAAATTCAATCTTCTAAATCTAAGGAAAAAAACTACTTAATACCATTAGGTCATTAAAAACAATTTCAGTGAGATCTTAGCTGTCTTGTTATCATAATGGATTAAAATGTACTTCTTTGTTTTGCTTTGTTTTATATGTGATATTTTTCAGTTTTGCTATATGTCACATATCTTAAAAGTTATACTTGGTTGAAGTTTAATTTTATTTTAATAAGAAATTTACATTTTATTAGAAATTTTCAGATTCCCAAATCTTGGGGCTCTCTTGGATGCTTCAAAAACAATCTACATTGAACAAATGAAATGCCAAGCAAAAAAATATGTTGAAGGAAATAATGACACAAAGTAGATTTGCAAAGGAAATGTTAAAGTTCCGAGAAAACCAAGAATAATTGTATATGTAGCTACTCTCCTTTAGTCTCTCTTTTTGTAGTGACTTCAGGGTTAAATCACTTTTGTAAAATCACCTTATTCTCTGTCCTTCCTTTGCTTATATTTTCCTTTTAAAAGGTTATCAAAATAAACCATTACCTGTAGCCATAGCATGCTCAGGTGGCTTTAATGTAGGATATTACACCTTTGTCTCCTGTGGTTTTATTGGTCAAATGTGACCCATCCATTAAATCATGAATAAGAACAGGCTTCCTCTTGCTGATGTGGAAGAGGTCACTTCACATGAAACAAGACTGAAATGGAATGTTAAGGAAAGTTTGCTTTAGAGAGCAGGTGGCTCTGATTTCTATTATTAACATGAAATTTTAAAACTCAAATGTCACTCAGGTATCATCTTCACCAACATGCTTACTTTAGAAATGTGAAAACAAAGTGAAGAAACATAGATTATGAATCCAGAAACTCTCACATACAAATCCACTACTTATGGTTTTTAGTGATTTACAGATATTATTTAAGTTAACAAAAGTAAGTGCCATGTAGATACTTTAGAATATATCCATTATGCCAGTGACAAATTAATAAGCCTTTTATAAAACAAGTTGTTAAACAGACATATTTATAAATCCCTTAAATGGATAGAAGAAACAGTAAATTTCTTAGAGGTATTTCAGGCCTTTCTTATATAATTAGTCCTTAAAATATATTTATCATTTAAAACATGTTTTAAATATATGATATGTAAGGCTGTGTCAGATATTGTATCAAAGAATGACTAACATTTTTATATTATTATAACAATCCATTTTTTCTCTTGGTTCTCTCAAAAAATTACTGAATAAGGATTTAAAATTGTGGAGGCCAAAACCAATTCATTGATTTTCTTTCATATTTTCTCTATATACATACAAATATTTTCTCCCACGATGCTTGACCCATTAGTACTCTGGAACTGGGAGATAGATAGATAGATAGATAGATAGATAGATAGATAGATTACATATAAATTATATATATGTTGCTTTTCTTTAAATATTTGCTTTGCCATATTATGTTTTTTCAATTATACATTTTAATACTTGATTTGCCTACTTTTTTCCATAAATATGTTTTATATGTATTTGCTTTAGTTTCATTTTCTTTCTTTTTCCTATTTAGATATCTACTTCCTGATGCCAATTACTCTAATTGTTTAAGGGAGCTCTCTTTCCACTTTAGGCAATTCGGGGGTATTCCTTACACATTTGAAGTATCCAAAGTCATGTTCCCCTCCACTTTTATTTTACTTATTAACCATACCAAATCAGGTGAATGAATTTTTTAATGTAGACTGACACTTTCATCTGTAGATTTTGATTTAGCACAGTCTTTTCCAAGAGCTAAAGGCCTCCAGCATTAATTTACTACAAATTTATTTTGGCTGTGTAATTTTAAGAGAAAAATCTCTGCAGTTATATCTTTATCTTTCCTTGAAATGATATAGAAATAAATAACAAATTTGTGACCTCTAGATTTGGTCACAAATTTATTGAAATAGGATAACAACAAAAAAAGTGCATTTTTAGCTGGGAATTTAGTTCTACCCTGAAACAGAAGTTATTTTAACAAACATAAATTATTTTATCCTGTGGAGTAGATTCTGAGATATTGAGTCACTAAATGCAAAATGAGTTAATCTTACTATTTGAAGTGAAAAGTATCAGGGAGATGGAATGAAGCAGACTCAAAGACAAAGAGAGGGACAACTACAGAAATCATCATTCGCAGATCATTTCATACAGAACTGTTATAAAATGAGACAGTGGGGAGACAATTCTCCATAGTTCTCTTATTTCACTATCTCTTAATGGAGTCACTGATATCTTTTGTTCTGAACTACCTTCACAAGGATGTTTTCACAGCAACACGCTGTGGAAAATAAAGATACTTGTTTGCTCCAGAGCTGAGGACTAATTTTGTTGCTCTCTAGGATAAGAAAGCTAGGTTTCCCTGTGTTACAGAGGTTGGGTAGGTTTGTGTGCATTTCCCTTATAGTAAGTGTCATTTCCTAAATTTGGGCTTCCTTGGCTGAAGTCCAAAGCCACTGGCCGTGCAGCACCCATCTGGACAAACCCCTGCATCACCTCAGGGAAATTTATGGGGCAAGTGGAAGTGATACAAGCATGCAGCTTACACATTCTGTTCTGCCGTGAATAAAAAATTCTTTTCTCTGAACCAATAAGCTCTTGTCTTCTGCTGGCATCTCTGAAACTGTGCCAAGCTAAATACGTAGCTTGCAGGTACAGCAAAATCACAGACCTTTCACAGTTCTCCAGACAGTATTCTCTTTGAAGATTTTTGCATTTCTGTGATAAATATAACCTCCAAAATTCCTTACTGGATTTGTTTACTTACATTTTTTCTTTTCTTTTTTTTTTCAAGTTGTTTGTGTTCTTTTTCTCAGTGAGAACAAGAGAAATAGTGTCAGCTACATTTCTGTATTCAGGTGACCCAGAAGGACAATGCCTCCGTTAGTGATATGATAAGATGCATTATAGTCAAGGATTCTGCAAAGTGAAATCATGAGGTCTGAAGTGAGCATGAAAGCATAAGCCTTGTATAATTCATAGAAATATTGAGAGGTGTGGATTTTCTCACCAGCAGAGAAAAAGAGTCCAAATCAATCTGATACAGATGTTAAAGGGCATCAATGTTTCACTCTTTAGCACAAATAATGAAACAATATGTGAAGAATATTAATATTCTTTAATAATAAATGTGCACTCAAATCATAGTGATTTAGAGCATGCCATAATTTCATTTTTTAATCTGTGGTATCTAACACTGATTTTCACATTTTCTGGGGCTTTCACTATAATCTACCTTAGGTAGCTTTCAACAAAGGAACCAGTTAACATTGCAGATTTTGCTTGCTTTACTTGAAATAATCTTTCTGCCCAAAATTGTATCTCTAATTTATGAACTGGCTTGACTTAGATGGCAGAGGATGAATTGCCCTTTCCTTTGTAACAACTCCTAAAAGAACCTATAACACTAAGTTAAATCAGATCAAATACTCTCTAGGGCCATTGCTGCGCTTCCAGATCATTTCACTCTACCAATAATCATTGTCAGAAACAGTTGTGCAAGCAGCTAGTATAGAATTAGCAAAGCATATCAAATTCATGGATTTATTTCTATAATTTTTTACAAGACTTAGAAAATTAAAAATACTATCAAAAAGGCACTCATAAATGGCCTATATGAAGTCAGATCAAATGGGAAGTAGTATCTGAAGACTTGAATAATAGCTGAGAAAAAAATGTGTTTCACAGTTTCACAATGTATTTTTCCCCTTCCTATTAACGTCTTCTGGGATCCCTTTAGTACAATATTATACATTCAAACTATTCTATATTACCGAAAATATTCATTAGAACAAACTTTTACTTATTTTTAAATTGTTTCCACTAAAATTACAAGGTTCATAACTAGAATAGACCCAAGAGTATATCTTGTCCAAATTTCTTATTGTGCAGATAATGAGATAAAAGAATTGAGATGAAGGAATATTCCCTAAACCTTTTCTCCACCACTGAGAATACTAGAAGTTGTCATTAGCATTCATTCCATTGTTCTTTCAGCCATATCATCCTACATTACAGATACCTCCTTGTGAATTCAGGAAAACAATGCCTCGTTTCTTCCTTAAAGCAGCACTTATTCTCAGGAATTTTCATGTATGGTTTCTTCTAATTTTTCTGACATTTTACAATTCAGCCAGGAACATATTGTAAAAATATATCCTAAAATTTCCAAAATTATATTCATAATGTTGAATAAAAAAGGTGGTAATTGTTTATTTAGCAGATAATTTATGCCATGATGTAACAGACTTGCAGCATTCACACATACACACACTCAAAAGCTAGATCATAAAATCATTAAATATATTATAAACAATTATTAGGATAAATGATGTATTGGGAGAATACTAAGAAGAAAAAATATAATCAATAAAATATAAATAAATAAATAATAAAAAATATAAATAAGTAAAGCATTAAAGACTCATGTTAAATAAGGAAAAATCCTGGTACCTAATTAGCTCTTCATATAATTTTTTACTATTACTATATTGTTCTTATTGTTATTTGGGTAGAAAAATAGAAATCTGAATAAGAGGAATTCTTACCTTTGAGAAATTATTAGCTTCTGAAATACAATCTGTAAAATAGAGTCCAAGAAGTAGCTTAAATGTTAAGATTTAATTGTGGGCTGCAATCTCATGGCACCCCCTTTTGAAAGCCAGGTCTTGACTGACAAAAACATGTCTTCCTATCTCCTGCAAGCAGGGGAATTGCCTGTACTTTCTCTGGAGAGAATAGCAAGGTCTGTGATGCTAGAACATGAGGCAGTGGTGAGGCAGTCAGAACTCTTTGCTGAGCAAGTTTCCTGAGCCCAGGGCCAAGTAAGACCAAGCCAATTTGGGCCAAGTGGAAAGTAGGTGCCAGGCGCAAAACTGGATACAACACACAGTTCTTACTTTGTTATTTATTTTATTTTTACGTTCATCCCAGTAGTGTTTATGTACACCCAAAAATTACTTGAAAATTTCCAACCAGTTTACATTGCTTGTTTTGGACAGGGTACACTTTTGATCAATGCACTCTCATAAAGTAATTTTGTGTATCTAGATAGTAGGTGTCTACCTCTGTTATTCAAAGTGGCTCCTTCTGTAGGCTCCCTCTTTTGTGCACCAGGACCCAGAATAGAATCTATATCACTAAGTGTAGAATAAAGAGAGGAAGGAATTACTCCATCCTCTCATCACACTGTGTTAGGAAGCCAAGGAAGCCAAGAAGACAAAGTTTCTGTTGAGGCTTCAGGAATGTACAGGAATCATAATGTACTTGAGTGCTTGAGATTGAAACAATGTAACAATCTATTCCCCCGGCACCCATACTCAGTCATAAGTAAGAGCTTGTTAATCATAGTCACGGAAGCCCATTAGTTTATCCGGGTAACCTTATAGAGATAAATTAAAATATAACTAGCATCCCGAATATATAGTGACCTAATAGCTCCCACTGCAACAGTTCCTGGGTGCTGACTCGCCCCTAACCTTGTAGTAAATGTATAAAAGGCAGGGCCCTGGGGCACTCAAGGTCCAGCCTTTGTATAGTAATCCACTGAGCTAGTGTCCTCACTAATAAATGCTGCTTCTGGCCAAACATCTCGATGTCCCGACTCCTTGTTCATAGTTCCTGCGGTTCCTGCAACAACACCACGAAAAGCCACATTTGTGTCTCAGTAACTGTGGGTCACATGGTCAGTTTGTACTCCAGTGCACAGACTCCTCAATCTGGTTGCTCTCCAATGAAGTTGAGGCTTATATAACTTGGCACAATTTTTGAATGCAATGTAGAGATTATAAACAAAAAGTACCATTGAAATGATTATATTAAGAAGTTGGCCCTAGATATTTCAAGATAGAACATATAAAATTATTTTATTTTGTATTGCTATGAAAAGGTATATAATGAAAATACATTTCCTTACAACATATATGTCCATCAATTTCTTGCCGTAATGCCATATTAATAAAATATAATGGAGAAATCTGAACAAAATAAATAATATTCTTTGGCTTCTATTTGAATAGTTTATAAAAACAATAACTTATAACTTTTAATCTAAATTAATCTATTTAGATTATTTATGTCAAAATACCTTATGCTTTTATATAATCTAAATGGATTACAGTTTCACTATATTGCCAAAGTAAGCTTGATGTTGATCTGGTTTATAAAAAAGAGTTCTAACTTTGTTAATTAACATAGTAGTCGAGTACACAATAAATTGTTTTATTAGAAGAACTGATATTTTAAGATAATTGTGTTAGAAGAAACCTATAGACACAATTCTAAAGTATAGTGAATATACTGAAGAATACATACCCACAAATTCAATGTATTTATGTAAAATTATGCAGGCCACAAAACCTCAAATTTTAAAATAAGTGAATGACAGAGGATAGAAAATACTTGTTTAAAATTAAAATGAATATAAATACAAATGTATAATTTTACATAAATATACATATTCCCTTATTTAAGTCAAAATTTTCAAAATAAGAATATTTTAGAATATAATCAATACTAGGTAATATGGAAATATGTAGGATATATTGTACCTAGACTTTTTCTCTTATAATTTCATTTTTCTTATTATTTACTACTCAATAGTTTACGAAATTGGTTATATGTGTTATATACCTTTGTATATTTCAGGCAAATCTTATACTATCTCAGTGATTGTTATGTTCATTCTCTCTGATAATATCTTAGCTGTATTCTTCAGAAAACTTACATGATATAAAAAGATCTTGAATTTTTTTGTTTCAATGAGAAACCAAGGGGCCAGTCATTTAATAGATATTTTTTATTCAATAATTTCAATAATAACCATTTCATGATTACAAGAAAATTCAAATTACAAAGGTCAAAATTGAGAAAATACATATTGATCACTTCCTTCTTTTTTCTTTCAATCTGTAAACACATTCTCTATCACCTTTGGACATGACTAAAATCCATTTTTGCTGCAGCCTGATTTATAACTTTCAAAAAAAAAAACAGAATGACAGGTCAATGATGGAGCTATGAATTCTTCTGACTTTTCTGACTTGCAAGGTGTACTTTCCTTTTGTTAGGTATTAAAACCAAGAGCAGTTTGAAAAGTATAATTTGTGCTATCTAATTACTCAGTCATTCATATTCAATTTATAATGCTCATGCTGTAGAATAAAGGGCTGTATCACAGATGAAAGTGGAATCTAGTAAGTCACTTTAAATACCACCCCACCTGGTGGGCCAGGAAATCAGGGCTTCTCTGAAGTGTCTAAGTTAACTTAGAGCAAAGGTAAAAAATTCTTGTGAGGAGGACAGACAATAGGGAACAACCAGCAGTCTCCTCCACACCTGGACTTTAATGACAGCCAATGAGGTGGGGCTTCAAAGTCAGAAGGAATCCATTTATCACTTCTCTGTTCTCAGACTTTTCATCTTCCATCTTCCTCTGTGTTGCTACAATACTGTAGAGGTATTATTGCATTTATCCTGATATATTATAATTTATTTTCTTGTTTATCTTCTCAGCTAGAAGATGAATTGTTTTTATAAAGGGGATCTGTCCTACTAATACTGGTTTATCTGTAGTATCTTGCATCTGGACCATCCCTGGAGCAGTGACTTGCCCTGGGGCAACTCAACCCTGTTTGAGCCTACCCAAGATAATTCTATTTGAAAGAAATCATTCACTATTGACATTTGCAGTGGGCCCCTTAGATATCACTAAAGAAAGAAAATTTGAAATCAGAAGCAAAGCAATGTAGCCTAACCTCCCAACCTTTGGGCCCAGAACAGTCATTGTAATTGAAGTACCAAAAGATAAGTGTCTTGCAGAGTTTTTTAACACATTTCCAGATTCACAATTTAGGGCATGTTGTAATATAAAAGCTGGTTATCCTCTTATTCAAATAGCTGTTCCTAGTCTTTCCTTCTCCTGCGTGAAAGTGAGTATCAGTATTGATTTTGGTTTTGTATTCTAAGTAAGTGTCAGTCTCCTTCACTGAAACTTAGAGACAATGGTTGATACATTGAAATGTTGAAACTAAAATCACTTTCTTGTAAGGGTGATATAAAAAACTCATACCAGGGAGCAAAGTGGAAAACTGTCAACTAAATATTGGTGAAAGTTTGATTTTTTTGCTGTATGACTTTGCTAGGGCTGCTGTAGGAAAATACTACATTCTGGGAGGCTTAAAAACTGAAATTTATTTTTTCATAACACTGGATGGAGGTAGAAGTCCAAGATCGATGTGTCTGCAGGGTTCATTCCTTCTCAGGACCACGAGGGAAGGATTTGTTCCAGGCCTCTCTCCTTAGTTCATAGATATTCATCTTCTTGTGCCTTTATACCATCTTTTCTCCGCATATCTGTGTCCATATTTCCTCTGTTATAAAGACACCAGTCATATAAGATTAAGACCCACCCTTGAAAAAAAAAACAACACTCACTTTAACTTAATTATCGCTCTATAACAATGGCTAACTCAGTTCTCTAAACACCTGAAACCGCAAACAGGTTTTCCTGATATTATCCACATCTGCAGTAGATTTTCTCTTCTCTGAAGAAAGAGCCTCAGTTTTTTGGTTGAATGCCAAAGAAACTTAATGTGGTTTCTTTCCCCAAAGATCACACCTACACAAATATATTTTAATGCTAATTTTGGACAACTGTATTAGGAATGCAAAGTTGCCATCACCTTATAACATTACATTTTCACTTATGCACGTGGAATGCCTTATGCAGCATTTTAGAGAAACACCCATTCTGGGTGGTAATTCACTCTAAGGCTGCCAGTTCTGTTGCCTGAAGAGAACATCTATGCAGCTCATCTTTGTTCTTTTGGTTATTTTATTTTGCACATTAACAAATGATAATTTTACAAGTACTAACAATTCCTTTTGCAGAATCACCTGTACTAGGTAATATATATGCTACTAAAATCTCACATCAACATCTGGCTAGTTCATGATAGAAATGTCTAGACGACACACCATTTTGTGATTTTACTTGTATTTCACCTTTATTTGCTAGAAGCATTAAAGAATGGAATGATGATCCCTTCCATCTGGGTAAAATGCACTTAAACATCTTAGAATATTAGTTATCTATGTCTAGACAAATGCAATTATTTTATTATTTAAAATAAGTAATCTCCAAATATGCCAGGCAATCATATAAACTATAAACCAATTTAAAGCTTTCAACCTTTTCAATGAGGAATCTTGGTCTTAGGAAATGATACTGAATGCTTATTATGTGCCAGACATGGTTTGAAACTCTTGAAATATAAATTATCAACTAATATATGTCATTTTCACAGCTACCCTATCAGTGAGGCTCTATTATTATCTCTATTTAATGTAAGAAGAAACTAAGACACAGAGGGATTAAGTACTTTATCCAACATCACAACATCACACTAGTGATGATAAAATAGTGCAACCAAAATTCAAACCAAGGCTGTGTGGCTGCAGAATTAAGACTATTAGCTTCTGTACACACTGCCATCTGTCAGAGCCATTTGAAAAGGTACTGAAGGTTTAAGCACATTGACCTTTGATCATGAGACTTGCATTCTAATACTAGCTCTATCACTCATTATCTGTATAACTTTCCTGAGTGTCAAAAATTCTTACCTTACAGTCTTAAACAAACTCTCCTTATCTAGCCAACATAGATCCTCTTTTGTGTTGCTAGTTTCCTTAATGTGTATTCTAGATGGATCCCTTCAAATATACTATAGCTCCCCCATATGATGTGTCTCATATATTGCAATTGGATAAAAAGTGATAAAAAAATTAAGATTCCAGTTACAGAGTAAACACTTAATTCTTAGCTATTACTAATATTATTATCAACATTGTATCATCCTACTACTATTATTACTACCATGAGTACTGATAACATTACTAATAAAGTTGAACAATGAGACAAAGTAATTTTAATATGTTCTAATGTAAATCTTGTGATATGAAATTCAACAGAAAGCATACATTTTGTACATATAGCTATAATACTCAGAAGACAGAAGAACTTGCAGGTCAAAACTTCAAAAGATATACTTGTTACAGTTTAGAGACTAAAGGTGAGATTTTCTGGCACGGGCTTTCACATCCACCAAAGTTCCTTACATTGTTTCCTGGTGTAAGAGGTGCTTTCTAGAATAAGAAAAATTAAAAATTCTGTTTTGACTGGATCCCCAGTGTATTACATATAAACATATTTATTTTATTGATAAATACATTTACCTTGCTGAGTCATGATCTAACAAAATAGTATTGTTCAAAATTTTTTCAGATTTTAGGCAATCCTAGATTACTATTTTTTAGTTTTTTGAATAATTTGCTTTTTATTTTATTTTTTCATAAGTAGCGTATAACTCAGTTCATGATGACAGTGATGAAGTCTAGGGACAGATTATTGTTCATTTTGAATTTTAAAAGCATACAAAAATCATCTACAGCAGAGATTTAAAAAAGTCTGTTAATTAGAAAAATAACTGATTATTAAGAATATTCATAAAACATATGACATAGAAGAATAGGAAACAAATATGTTTTCCCATGTCAGGGATAGAATCCATAATTTTTTAAAAATGCTAGCAAAACAAGTAAATTATTAACATTGTCAGTTACTAATGATAAAACTTATTTTATAGTAGGATTACTTGGAAATGTTCACTCAATATTCTAAATAGTGATGATGATTATAATGATGATAAAAATATTGTTCATTAATATCTTACAAGAGAAAGCACATTGTTGTTTCTGAAAAAGAGTTCACATACTAATCTGTATATCTTTATTTAGATTATTATTTTGTTACTGAGAAAATAGAAAGTAAAATAAATGTAAATTCCTCTTTAGAATGTAAGTTTCATTAGTACACATGGTTATAAATATTTTACTGACATATTATCCCTAAATAACAGTACTATATCTGACACATATTTGATGCTTAATAAGTATTTTTGAGTAAATGAAGGGCTAGTATTATGAAAACATATACAGTTTACCCTTGAACAACATGGGGTCGAACTGCATAGGTCCACTTATACTGGACTGTTTCAGGAAATGTGTTGGAAAATTTTTTGCAGATTTACAACAATTTAAAAACAGTTTCTTTTCTCTAGTTTACATTACTATAAGATCACAGTATATAATACATGTAACATACAAAATATGTTAACCAGTTATTTATGTTACTGGTAAAGTATTCAGGTCAACAGTAGGTTATTGGTAAAATTTGGGGAGAATCAAGTTATATGTGGATTTTTTACTATATGGGAGGTCAGCACCCCCTAAACTCCACATTGTTCAAAGGTCAACTGTATATTATTTTATTTTCCCCATCAGTGATTAATGAAAGAATCCCAAATTAACAAGATAACTTAAACTAAGTTTTTAAAAGTGATTTAGTGTTAGAGTGTTATATAACAGTTAAATATTAAGGAATATGTTTATTCCCTACAATTTCTTAATAATAAGTACCATCTGAGTTACTAGTTGACAAAGGAGACACCATTGATGACATACTTAAAAATTATGTCGAATTCCTTGATAGGTGGTAAATAAACATGCTTTCCTTTATTTTGATTATATGTCTATGAGCAAACTAACTGTACACAAAAGGTGGGATTAAAAATAGGATCAATCTCATTAGTGTTAGTTCCATAGCATTAAATGTATAGACCAAATAATTTCACTTGTGGATCAAATATCCTCATGAAATAGTTAGAGAACCAAGAAAGAAATATTTGAAACCTATGCATGTAAGCTTCGTAAAGAATATCCTCATACAAGCCTACATCATATGTAATGAGAGGCTTTCATTAAGCTTGAGCCAAACATGAAATCCTGTCTGGGAACAAAGTGAAAATAGAAATTAAAGAATAAATCAATTGTCTAAACCAGCATTCTTGACTTTAAAGCAACCTGTGTACCCTTTCCTAGATATACCTCCAATCTGCTACAGGTTGGTGTCCTGATAAATTTGAGATCTTGACCTAGTCTGTCAACAGAGTTTTTCAAGAGAGTCACTTAGACAACTGCTTCTCAAACTACCTGAGGTGAAGTGCAATATCCTCAATTTCTAGTTTCACATGGGCTATTACTCATGTAAAATACAATAAAAATAAATAACTAGAAAAAGTATAAAAGAAAACAAATATTCAACTCACACCCATATTTTAAAAATTATTGGATTCTGTGGTCATAAATTACTTCATTACATTGCTAAAAAGTGTTCTAAATGCTTATTCTTAATATCTGCACTTACACTGTCACAGATTGATGACAGACTGAAAATTGACTCTGCAGGCCAACCACATTGAGTATCACAAGGTTGGACTGAGTAGCTGGAATTGCAAATGAACATTAGAGAGTCTAAGTCAGAGAATAATAGGATTCATAGAACAGGTGGTTTTGTTGGTGTTTTTGTTTTCATTTTTTTTTGATGATTGTTTCTTCTTGTTTTAAGGTTTCTGTATCCCTATCCATCTAAGGAAAGACATTTAAAAACAAATCAAACTTTTACCCTTCTCCCTTACCAACTTCCCTTCTCACTGTCAACTTGGTAACCAAAATCATGTATGGGTATAATAATAAAAGTGCATCAGAAACATGGCATGGCCTGTAGACAGTACTTTCCTCTAGTGGGACGGCCCCAGTATTGTCTGGGATTAGAGGCACACTTTGACCACATTAATCTAGTGTTTATCCAGTCAGTTTGGAAATACATTAGTCAAAGTTGCAGATTTTTTTTTCACTTTAAATTAATGTGACACATTCATTGAAAAGCTGTGTGACAACACTATAGCACAAGAAATTTATACTTGGCAATTTACATTTTCCAGAAAAATGGGAACTTCATCTCTTTCTATTAGATGCAAGCTGGATCTGTGTTTTAATTTCAGTCAAGTACAAATTGATACCATTAAGTCTGCTTCACAAATTGTTGCTAAACTTGCAGCTTTGTAATTGCCTTAGAAAATTCATGGAAGTGCCTTGATAAAAAATGATTTTAGTTGTGGCATATTTGCACCTTTGATGTAGTCCCTTTTTTGTCTCCTTTTACCTAAGCAGTATCTGTATGAGGATGCAATGCAGAACAAAAGAGGTGAATTACAGCCCCCATGAAACCTCAATGCTAATGGAGTTAATGCCTATTAATTTTTGGAATAATCTGAATTTGATGGTATGTGGATAGGGACAGATTTGGGAAAGGTCAAATATTTCAAGGCACCAAGTGAATTATCCACTGTGAGGGTTTTTACTGACAAGTTGTCCTTCATTGCTTTGATTTAAACGCTTGTTATTTCAGTGACATTTTTTTTCTAATTAATGGAATGAGCAACAATTTGTGAAATTAGACAGATCACCTCATTCCTCTATATTATTGATGGTACTTATTTTAAATCTTTTAAAATGTTCTCTGCTCCAGATGTTGAACTTGGAAAAATATGAAAAGGTATAAATATACATGAATTCATAAATTTTACATATGTTATTGGGTAGTAAGTACATCAGTAGTTTATTTTTACCTACAGTGATGTCAGAAAGGATACCAACCATGTCAACAATAATTAACTGGTTTTCTTTGGTTTATGGATATTCACTTATTTTTAGTTTGTCTTTATATTTCTGTATTATCTGAATTTTTTTCCACTGAACAGTTATAAAATGTTTAAGTCAGGAAAGATAATGCCATTTGAATTTTGAAAAACACAAATATGTTCCCAATGTGTTGGGTAATTATGATACATTAGCATTAATAGTCATTTCACTGGGGGAAGATAGTAAAAAGAATACTTGTTAATCATGCTCCATCCTGTCACTAGGCAATTACTGATGACCTCCACTGGTAAATAGCTGTGCTGTCCAATACAGTGGCCACTAGCCACAAGTAGCTAATAATAACTGAAATGTTGCTAGTCCAAAGTAAAATACACTTAAATATAAAATACACACTTGATTTTTAAGACTTAGTATATAGTAAAGAATGTAAATTATTTCAGTAATTTTATATCAACTTCATATTGAGATAATATTTTGGATATATTGGTTAAATAAAATATATTATTAAAATTAAGTTCACTTACTTCCTTTAATTTTTTAATGGAGCTACTAAACATTTAAAATTGCATATGTGTTTCACATTATATTTTTATTGGAAAGCTCCGTTTCAGGGTGTATTTTGAGAGTTCTCCTATTCCCAATGTCATACACCTACCATTGCTGTGCTGCTGAAACTTGCCATTGATTCAGGGTTGCTCACCATTCATTTTCCCTTTCCTTTGGCAGAGAGGATGGTTCAGAAATGTTCTGTATGGTAAACTTCCCCTCACTTGGCAGAGCAGGGCTCTGTGCATATCACCACATGTCTACATACTGAAAGAGAGGGGAGTGGATGCAACCTCTGCATGTGTCGAGGGGATCCACAAGTTAATGGTATTATCAGTATTCCATGGCTCTTTAGGGTTACAATCTGGAATTATCTTATTAAAAATATTTAAGGTATTTTCTTGGACTTTATGCAAAACAGTTGGACAATGTTTTTCCCTTTTATTTTATAATCATCACGCTATTTGTCAGTGCTTAGTTAGATAACAGTATAACAAAGATGTGCGGAACAATCTCTCAACAATCTATAATATAGATTTGGCTTCTTTGGAAAAAATTCATGATCGAATTTGTAAATTTTGATTGGTCTTTGGACAATAAGGAGTGTGGTATTGGCGATACGAGCATCTTCTTCCTCCCACGGTGTAACATATAAAACCCACCATTATTTGTTTTCAAAAATTATCATGTTAACTCTTTACAGTTTGAGATTTCAGAACCTCTGGTCCTGTCTTAAATTCCCCAGAAATACTTCTTATTCCATAAATATGGACATGGTAGTTTGCTCTATTTTCAGTAGTAGTTACATTTCTTAAAGCAAGATTTTCATCTATTTCTTAAAGTTACAACATTACCAGTGGCTTGAATTTAGAAATTAATTGTACCAACCATGAAAAATTGTTTTCAGCACTTGTTTATAATTGGCTTAACTAATTTATATAGAACAGCAGGTAAATAATCTTAAGAAATCTAAATCTTCTTATCACATTTTTCTCTTCACTTTAGGGCTGGTGGCATTGGTTATATTCCATAGTATTAAGTCATAGGAGAATATTGCTATATAAACCATTCACCAATAGAAAAACTGAAAATAATGGGCCCATTAAATTATAGCATATGCTGGCAATCTTTTTGAGTGTACTAATATGTAGAGTTTTAGGAATAAAAAAATGGATGGAATACATAAACTTTTTTCTTGTTAATTCTAAATTTTAATATATTCTTCCTCTTTGTGTATATTCATACATAAATAAACACCTTAACGCCAATCTTGTTATTAAATATATAGTTAATTAATTCTCTTATAGTTAAAGAACATAATCTCTTAACACTAAAACTGTGCCAAGACCATATTCAGCAGTCAGTAAAGTAAGCTTCTTCTTCATTTTGGTGAAATAATGTGTTTATAGTGTGAAACTTCTGTCTTGTTCACTATCTTACAATATTTCTGTTTTTAGTTGCTCAAAGTCCAATCTTAAAATGAAGAAAATGTCTAACTTACAGAGACAGGTGAAATTTAAAGTGTTTGTACTTCTCCAGGTATTTGAAACTTAATTAGCTATTTACATCTTTATAAAACCAAAACAGTATATTTTTGTCCAGTGAAAATATACTTGGCAAACACCATTATCTAAACATCTATCTTTACAGGAAGATTGGTTTTAGAAAACAAACTAGAGAGATGTTGCTTTGGGTTAAACCTTATCTTTCAGTATATTCAGCCCTTTTTAGAATATTTTTCCTGTTATCGCTGCCTTTACTATAAGACATATTCCATGCTTTAAAATTTTTTTTAATTATGTCTCATTGTTTTGCTATTTCAGATCTACTTAACATAAGAGCACAGATTACCCTTACCTGAGCAGAATTGAATATTCATTTATTCAGATAACCAAAATAATCTGCTAGAAATTACGCACTGAATGGAGAAATGGGTATACTTTGAAAAATTCATGGGGCTTTTGACTTATTCACTTCTCTTCTTGATATTTATCAGTCAAAGTTTGTTGGGAGCCACAGGGCACAAAAATGACAAGACTCCATTTTGTTTTAAAGACTCCATCTTTTTGTTTACTTCTTGTTGATCACTTTTGTTCCACATTTTCCCACCAAATGTTCTCACTCCGGTCCGCCTCTTATGTCAGAGGCAACTGTGCATGCGCACAACTCGGCACATGATTGGACTTTGTAGGTCGCTTCATTAGCATAGTGGGCAACCATTCAGAAAAGACCACACCCTGTAATGTCTATATATTCTCGCTCTAACCTGCAATAAACAAGACTTGATCAGAAAGCTTGTCTTGTCTCCATTCTCTCTGTGTTCTGCCCCTTTTCATTCGCGCACCCCCTCCTCAGGTCCCAGTTGGCGAACCCCGCGGCCGGGGGTTTTACATTTGCTGACCTGCAGGTCGAGTCAAAAGTTAAGATCAATTATATTTTTACATACAGGCAACATAAAACTTAAAATAAAAAGATATTTAATAGCTGCAAATAAACACCCGGTGTATAAAAATATATCTAACAAAATATGCACAAAACATGTCCAGTGAAAAATACAAATATTATTTTGAGGATTTATGTAAGACATAAATAAATGATGTTATTCATGAATTGAAATGTAGCATTTTAAAAATGTCAGTTTTCTCTAAACAGATCTAAAAATTCAAAGCAATTCTAGCCAAGATCCCAATAAGCAATAATTCAATCTACTATTGGGGCTTATTCGTTAATTATTTGAATAGATGTGGAAAATAACTATCTTTTAATTAAAAGGCTATATTTCTTGTAAATGAATTATTTAGCCATTTATCTGATTTGATTTTATGACTGAAGAAAGAAATTTCAGCTCACTCTCAGTCCTGTCTTATCTAAGCAGTTTCATGACACTTGAATTTCTACAATTGTTGTCATTTCTCTAACTTAAAAGCCTTCATTTTACCAACCAGTTATTTTTATGACCATTGAAAACCAATAATCCTTGAACACTGCAACTATTTGAACTGAAACAATAATTTATAGCTAATAAGGAAAATGACTTCAGAGCAGAATTTCAAAGAGGAACTAGGAAATAGGGAATAAAAGAGAAAAGGAAAAGAGTCCAAATGCAGTTCATTCTGAGATAAAAATTTGCATTTACTGCAAAGGAACTAAAATGCTGGTGCACTGAAGATAAACTTTGACTTTTTAACAATTTTATCCAGTGACAATGTTTCTTGACACCCATTAATTATAGTTGTGAAGTGTGTTATTAATGTACTCTATTAAACATATTGTTCTGACTTCTGGAAGTTTCAGAGCATAAAATGGAAATAATTGATCATTTTTGTGGTACAAGTAAGTCGTCATTTTCACTGTCACAAAGCCATTGAATAAAATTCACACATATTTCACTTATAATCTATTTTTATTCATATTTAATGATGTTGAACTTCTGTCTCTTCTTAACATTAATTGCATACTGTTCATTCTCTTCCTATGTAAATATTTATTGATCTACATAATATCATTGCCATATCCTTGCATTTATCCATAAACTGTTGTTTGAACTCTCTCTCTCTCTCTCTCTCTATATATATATATATATCTAATTGTAATTTATTTACCATTCACTTATGCAATATTTTAGCACTAAATACTTTCAATTCCAACAAATGTATATATATGTAATATATATAATATGTAATTTTTAAATTACGTATACTATATATAATTTATAGATGAAGGTTTATGTGTATATATGCAAATCATTGTAATCATTTGTTTATTTTATAGTAATATAACTACACTATCATCAAAATTATTCAGCTCTTAATCACATGATTTCTTTTTTAATTACTCATTTTACTAAAGATTATTTTTTTGTAAGCAGTTGATTTTTTCTTCTAATTTGAACAGATGCCTTTCCAGGCTTGTTAGGCATCCTTCAACCTACCAATTCATTCTGTGGCCCTTTTCAGTTAAGTCCACAACTTTCTAAACTTTCATTTTATCAATTGTTTTAAAATTCTGGTGAATATATTCTTGAATGAATTCTTTGAATTCTAGAATGATTACTATAAACCTATAATTAACTGTTTATTTAGCTTTGGTACCTGGTTTATAGTTTGGTTCTGTTTATACTTGCAGGCTTTATCAGTGATGATTTCAGTTGACATTAAGAGGAACTCCCTCAAAAAGTGGTTTTAACAAATGAAAGACATCTTCAATGCCAAGAAGTCTGTAGGTGATTTGGCAGTTTAGTGACACCATCAAGGAAAGAGGTATTTCCCATCTCTCACCACCTATATTTTCAGTGTTTGCAGTTTTCATTTCCATGGTAACAAGGTGATGATGCCCTTCTAGCTGTCATGCCTATGTCCCAGCCAGGGAAAGGTAAAGAAAAGCTTGTCTCCTGTGCTTAACTTCATTGGTAAGAGGTGTCTCACAGGTTCCTCTATACCCTACCTTTGACTAATTTCAAGAGAGACTAGGATATAAATTATGTTTAATTCCCTTGTATCTGCAATAGGGAAGATAAACTTACAGAATACAAATATTTTCAAAATTACTTTTTCTTAGATTGCTGAGTGAACATTATCTTCTTGTTCTGTAAGAATACCAGAGTGATTCATTTTCCTTAAGCAATAACCTTTACATTTTCTCTAGAAACTTTTAAGATCATTTATTTCTCAGAGGCTATCAAATTTCCAAAGAGTATATCTAAGTGTAAACAAATTTTAATCCCTTTACTGAGCATTTGTTCAGATTTTTCATGTTGAAAAATAATTCTTCAGGTCTGGCAACTTATAAAAATCTTTGATTGTATCTTTCCCTCATTTTGTTTAATTCTTTTTTTTTTTCCCCTGCAACTATACTAAGTAGCTATATAATGGCTTGGATTGGTCCCCAGGTCTCTGTATATTTCACTCATCTTATTCTTCTTTTGTCTCCTTTTTCTGGAAAAAAATTGTTTTTTCACCAATCTTCTATTAATTTTTAAAAATTTTATATTTTCAACTGTAGTAAAACTATTAGTTTTCCAATTCTTACGTCTTATCCATAAGATAACTTCTTCCTTTTATAAATTCAATATTCCTTCAAATCTTTAAGAAGGTATGGGTTGGATTTTCTAAAATTTTATTTCTTTTCCATGAATTACCACAAGTTATTTGGGGCTATAGTTTTGTGTGTTCATCTTAACTCCTATGATATTCCTATTGGATTTTCTGAAATGTTTGATAATCCTTTGTCTGTTTGGTTTTAATATTTGTCTGTGTAGGTCTAGAGCAGGGCTCATTTTATGTTGTACTTCTTCCCCAAATAAGTTCTTTCTGCCTACAGCAATCTTGACTCATCCATGAACTGGCTTAGCAAATGATCCTAGGGAAGGGAGCATATAGCAAATATCCATCTAGTAGACCAAATTCTAAAATTGCTTTGGGATTTCTCATTCTGGTATATATGTCATGTGCAATACCATGAGTTAGATTTTACTCCTTCGATTAGGTTATATTATATCACACAGCCATTAGTGAAAGATTTTGCGGGTGGTCCTCACCTAATCACATGTACTCTTGAAAAACATGTTTTTTCTCAACTCACTGTAGAAGTGGAAGGAGAGATTTCAAGCATAAGAAGGGTCTAACACAAGGTTTGCTTGAAATTGGAGGAGCCACTGCCAAGTATAGCAGGTGGCATTCAGGAGAGAAAAGCAGTTCCCCAAAACAATCAGTATAAGACAGGGACCCCAATCCTACAATCACAAAGCTTAGTTCTTCCAACAATGTGAAGGACCTTGGAAGTGGATTTTTCCCCAGAGCCACTAGATGAGAACTCAGCCTAAAAGATATTTGATTTCAGTCTTGCAACATCCTTGTGAGTACTAAGTCAAAGTTGGTAGATTTTAGACAGTGAGCAGAAGTTGGAAGAGTTTTTGAGGACCAAGGTAATAGGCGAAAACAAACAAACAAACAAACCAAGTTGACTTGAACAGATTGTTAGTAATAACATGGATATTTAATGTACTGCCTGTAAGGGCTCAGATGGAAGTGTCAGGAGTATTTTAGAGAAATCCTAAGTCATCTCAAAGAAAGCCTAAATTACCACAAATAGACTTTTGGTACTTCAAGAATTTCTCTGACTTTAAGAACCCAGTGAAGCTTAGAAAGAAGTGAGAAGCATGTTTTTAGAAAATGTGCAAAGGTAGTTAGAGGAAGATAATGGTCACTTCTTAACTGAATTGAGTTCTGAAATAGAAAAGCAAAACTCACATGCAGTAAAACTTGAATATTTAGCTGAAGGTACTTACAAGGGAAGTGTTGAAGGTGTTGCCTTGTTATTCGTGCTACTGAGCATATAATGTGAGAGGCAAAAGATACACTGAGATAAGAAGCAAAAAATGATTTATGAAATTTTGATTGGGGAAATTCAGAGCCTATCCACAAATGGCTGACCAAAGTGTGACAGAGAGAAAAGAGTATACATTATTTTGCTGAAAACTCAGAAGTATCAAAGGTCAGAGTTAAGTCACTTTAGATAAGGAGTATAGCTTGCAGATCTTCTGAATCAAACAAGAAGTTATCAAAAGAGAAAAAGTGTTTAAATCCAGAGCCATGAGTGTCAATACATACAAAGTAAGGACTGTTCAGTGAAAAAACACATACACACATATGTATTTGTGTATATGCATGTAGAAATTTTAGCAATTACAAAATACTGTTAAAATGCTTAGAGCCTGGACATAAGAACTATAAACAAGCATATGGGAAAAGATATAAAAAGCAGAATTATAAAATGATCTAAGTAAAGTAATATGAGTCCTATACAACTGAAACTATATGAGAAATCATCAAAGAAATAATGAAGAAACCTTCCTAGATTTCAAGGTAATAGCAGTTGTCCAACAAGTGCTGAAATGGATAAATTGTAGACCCATGCCTATATATACCTTTGTAAAATTTTAGAATAATAATTGTAAAAAAGGCTTTCAAAGAAAACAAAAATGGCAGGAAAAGATGTTATTCCACAATTACTGGAATCTGACTAGCATCATCTGTCAGGCTAAGAACATTTTCTTTCAAGCAGTCCAGGCATTGTGATAGTAGACTAATGTGCCTTCAGCCATGTGGTGAATTATCTATACACTGTTATGATAAGGTAAATGAATTTCAATTTTTTACTTTTTAGAATCAACTGTAACAGTTACAGAGAAAAGTTATTGCTATAGAATATATATATTCTATATATAAAAGTTACACAAATTAGTTATTGCTGTAGAACAGACTGTAACTATTCATAAATATGAAAACATATCATACAAAAAGGGAGGAGAGAGAATAACAGCAGGAGGAAATGGGAACTAATATCTACCTTTCCCAAAACAAATCACCATCTAAAATTCATGAGTAAATACATATTGTATAAAATTGTGATTAGATAATGAAGACATGCAGCTGAAAACTACATATAATTATGTAAATATCAAACTTTGGGATGGGGTAAGAGAGAAACAATGGAGATTCAAGTGAGATGCATTCTTATCTTTTACAGCAGAAAGTAAGTAGTATGTGCTAATCTGAAATATTAAGAAAGAGACATTCAAACTTATTGCTAAAATTATGGATGTGATAATCCTGAGGGTGGGTGTGGGCTGGGGGAGGAACTATTATTTCTGATAACAAGTACTTATGTGTTCCTTTGATAAACTAAATGTTACTTCTTACAGGAAAGTTTTTGAATAGCTTTCATCAATTCTCAAATATCAACTCTTTTCTAGATTCATGTGTACAATTACAATCATAGGTCATGTCTTCTTGATTAAATGTAAATTAAGAATGTTGAAGAATAATCTACTTGGTTTTACTGAAAAACAATTCATTGGTATGCTAACATTCTATTTTGAATGTTAGGGTTGATGCATTTAAAAATTAATACTTCTCTCACAAAAACATATGCTTTTAATGATCCATAGAATGTAGTACAGCAATATTACAATATTATTTTTTCCTATATTGCTTCTTGAGAATACACTGAGTCAGGATTGTATACCTTAAATCTTCCACTTATTATTTAAAAATTGTTATACAAATACCCCAACTATTTAGTCTCTCAAGATCCACCTAATATAGACTAATAATGCTTTATCTGTGCAATACAATTTATATTCAAATGAATTTATCACAGCATCTGAAATATAACATATTTAAAAATTATTTTTGAGTATTTTACTCCTCCCTTTGAAAGGATTGTGTAAATGACAGATCTCTATACAATGTTCAATAATTTCTAATGTCAGTGGAGTTCATCAAAATTTGAGCATATTTATTCATGAAAGCTTAATATGAAAAAATAATGTATGAGAAATTTACTAGGTATGGCTTGACAGCATTTCATTTAAAGTCCAAAAATAAATGTAAAGTTTTTTTTTAACAGAAAATGTGGGGATACAGTCCAATCTTCAATTCTGGAATACAGTTGGAAGACAATTTTATATATAATTCAAATAATATAACAGAGAGCAAAGTTGTATTAAAAGTATGTTATAAATATAGCCTAGAGAAAAACAGTATTGTACAGGCATGGCACCCAAGGCATATATACTATATCAAGAGGTCAACAGTTTTTTGTATGGTCCGCATACTATCAAGTAAGAGACAAACAGCTAACAATTCATGAGTCATGATCCACTGATATTAGTCCTCAGAAAGTGGGAAAATGGTATAATAATTCTACATCAACCTTCTCTTAAAACAGTACTCTATGGCTAAATAATTGTTCATGTTTAAAAGGCTTTTTGAGTTAAGTTACAAGTATTTCAAAATACTTGGTTTCATTAACTCAAGCATCCAGGTGTATACAAAATAATCCAACTTCAAAGTACTTTGAAATGAACAAAAACATAGTATGTGTCAAGTGCTGAATGTAGTCTACTAAGTGCTTTCATATCTGAAACTATAATTTACGAGTATAACACCATGAAGTAAATCGGATTATGGTCTGAACATTACAACAGAGCAGGTAAGAGATTAAATCAAATATCACTGTAATTGGTATCGACATCAACCAGGCTGACTGCTTTCCAAATGTGGAAGCTGAGAAAATAATAAAATAGCATCTGTAACTGAGCATTTTACATCCATTATCTTATTTTGTACTAATTTGACAATCAGTCATGTTGCAGTTTGTAAGCCCATGGAGTACTGAACACCCAGGTCCACACTGTAGAGAGGCGAAATAAGATCAAAATAAACCCAGGGGTTACTCTAAATCCAAATAAGTACCTTGTGAATTTCTCTGTTTGGTGAACTATCACATACTTACTGATAGATTATTTCTTTCAAAATATGAAGGGAAAGGTTGGTTAAAATACCTTTGCCATTGGAGAGGCCAACCATATGCTCTCTTTTTGAAACAAAGATAGCATCCTGCATTAGTTCCAGATAATGTACAGATTACCTAGGAATTTTGCATTTAAAAGTTGCCTTAATCTAGGGAAAAAGTAGCATTTATGAGAAAAAAATTCAGTGAAAACAAACCATCCCAAAACCAATTAGATTAGTGTCTGGTGACTTATGATCTATTGGGATCTTTTAGAACAGATTTCATCCATTTCAAGTCATTTGTTCAGCCTTGAAAATATAAGCATTTTGTGCCATTGTTTTCTAAAGGGCAGATCATGCCTTTTCTATTTGTTATACTATTTTCAAAATGTCACAAAATGGGAAAGAATCCTAGAGACCAAGAGAAACAAGTTTTGCATATTTAATTACAAAAAGAGAAGAAAAATATTTCCAAAGCTTTCAAGTAATTTTATCTAAAATATGCACAGATATTTTATTTATGCCTATATAAGAGGAATGATGATCTCTTGATTACCTGTGCACAAATATCATGCTTGAATATATTTTAGTATATTTATGATTGAAAACATTTAGAAATACTAGTCTAAAGGAGGGCATGTTTAGAGTGATCATTGTTTCCAAGCATTGCTCATTGCTTCTCACCCTCGCACTCCCATATTTATTAAGGTAAATGATGATGATTGATTTGGCTTACAGTTATGTTTAAATTGAATTTGGGGGAAACATTTTGCATCTTTCCCTCCTCTTGCTTAAAATATCATTTTTTCCCTATGTTTCCCCAAATAGTTGTGCAACTTTCGGATGACACCCAAATTTTAAGGCCCTCTAACATTCAAACAGATACGTGTTAAACCATATGCCATGTTAAATAATCACCACACATTAACACCAGTCAAACATGGCCCAAGCTGAATTCTTCATTTCTCCTGCCTGAATTCTGCTTGTTTCGCAATTCAGTAGTCCATCTATGGTATATCACTTACTTTCAAACTGAAGCTCTTGGAGACATCATTGATTCATTCATTTCCATCACTTCCTCATGGACTACTCTTTAAAGTCTGCAGATATCATCTCAAATCTGCCCTTTCTTCTGTAACTCCTCTGCCACTACCTAAGTGCTCCCTTCATCATCCCCTGATAAGAATCGTGCACTATTCTATTGATACCGAATTCGTGTTCGCAGAGTCAAAGAATGAACTTTGCAAACACTCAAGGTAAGCCAGCAGGAGAAAAAGGGTTTATTCAGAAAAACCAAAAGTACAGAACTCCCAGCATGTGCTGGGAGGGGACAAGAGTGGCTGTGTCTGAGCTTTGTCTAGGGTCTATATCTCAAACTTAGATGAGATGCTTAGCTGGGTTGTCTACTTTCTGTTGGTTCCCACTCCTATGCTGTTCATTGTTTCGACTAATCATTGAAAGTTGTCTGTATTTCTAAATTTGGCGTGCTCATGAAAACTGCTAGAAAAAAAATATAAGGGCATTCCACCGCAGCTATATTTCCCTTTCTGAGGTCCTTATCCTGCTCTAACTAGACAGCAGCTGCCCCCATCTTTCCCTGTCTCACTATTAAAAATATTACATTTATTTCCCCCATGTTCAAAGACCCTATTATTTACCCTTACTTTCCCCCAACCCCACATCCATACTAGAGTTATTTTCTGCATAGTTTCTGCAAAATAAACTGTGACACAGTAGTAATTACCGCTCTTCTTTAACTGACTTTTGCTCCTACATTGCATAACAAACCCCTGTAACATAACGTAAAAGGTTCATCACAGTCTGGTGCCATCCATGCTCTCAGGTTTTATTTTCTGCTTTGCCCACATACCTCTTAAAAACTGCACTATGGTCCTAGTAAACCTACCACCTGTCATTAGTTATATAATTTATTTTATTATTGTTCCTTTCCACCTCTCTTTTCCTTGTCTGAAATGGTCATTCTACATTCTTTACCCAAAAAACTGCTCTTAAGTTCCACTTACCATTTCATTTTATCTTCCTCTCAGTTTTTTTTTAGTGTTTTTAAATAACCAAAATTTACAGAAAATTTGCAAGTAGACTAAAACGTTTTTTTTTCCAGAACCAGTTGAACAAGTAATATATCATTCTGAGTTCAACCAGAGAAGCAGAACTAGTAAAGGATAAAGATATTAGGAGATAAATTATCAGAAATTGTCTGTGATTTTGGAGGTTTCCTAAGGAAGTCTGGAATCCACAAGGCCATCAGGCAGGGAGGGATGATCATGGGCAGTCTAGAATTCCACGGGTGGGTCCTCAAGCTTTGTCTACAGGTAGTCAGAAAGGGGTTATTGCCTTAGATTTAAGTCAGCTGCTTAATGACTTTAATTACATTGCAAAACTCTTCATTAGCACCTAGATTAGTGTTCTTTTGAATGACTGGGAAAAGGCATGTGTTAACCACACAGTGATTGCAGCCCACCCTTCCATTGTAGTAGCTTGGCTTAGACTAGTTGATTTAAAGAAACCATAACAAGTAATGCCCTATTTTCCAAATATTTCAATGTGTATTCCTGACATCAATATTAAGAAATTAACATTACTAAATTACTACCTTCTAATGCTCATATCTCACTCACTTCTGTTAATTTTCTTAATAATGACTTACATAGCCTCCTCGGAAGACAGTTTGGTAGTTTCCTACAAAACTATGAACCATCTTGTCATATGATCCAATAATCAAGTTCCTTTATAGTTATCCAAAGGAGTTGAAAATCAGCACACAGATGTTTATAGCAGCTTTATTTATAGTTGTCCTAACTTTGAAGCAACCATGATGTCCTTCAGTTGTTTAATGGATAAATAAACTGTGGTATATTTATACAGGCAATGGAATACTATTTTAGTGCTAAAAATAAATGTGCTCTCAAGCCATGAAAAAACATGTTTAAATATTAAGTGTGTAGTACTATGTAAAAAATGCCAATTTGAAAGTCTACATATTTTATGATTCCAAGTATATGGCATTCTGTCAAAGGTCAAAGTACAGAGATAGTAAAAGAGTAGTGGTTGGCAGGGACTAGGGGGGATAAGTGGAGCACAGAGGACTTTTAGACCAGTGAAAATACTTTACAGATACTATAATGATGAATACATGTACAATACCAGTAGTGAATCCTAAGGTAAATTATGGATTTGTAATTATGATGTGTCTATGAAAGTATGTATTGGTGGATGTTGATAATGGGGAAGGCTATGTATGTGTCAGGGCAGGGAGTATATGGGAAATCTCTGTACCTACCTTTCAATTTTGCTATGAACCTAAAACTGCTCAAAAAAGTAACCTCTTTAATTAAAAAAACCCAAAAACCCAGGATTTCATGTCAGTCTTTTCAACCCTAATCTAAAGTCAAAAGATTTATTCTACTTTTCTTCATCATATTTCTAGTGAGAAATATGACCCTATACATCTTAATAAATTTGATTATATAATCAATCATGCTGTATTTAATCAATATATCTCTGCCTCCACTCTTCTCCCTGAGCAGATCACTTTATCACATTCATACTCTGACTCCCTATTACCTCCTCTGCTCATTTTCCAGTACCCTATACGAGGTGTTACATAAAAACTCACATCTCATTTTTCTGGGGCTTTACCTATTCATTCCAAGTTATCAGTGTGCTTGCATGAATGTTCTTCCCACCTTGCTAGAAGTCTGACATCATGGGCAAAACATCTCCTTACACTGATGCTCCATGAGTCCTTTCCTTAACCTGCTCAGGCTTAAGCACTGCCCTGAGTTATACCTACTCATCTATACTTCCCCACCCCGCGATCTGGTTCTAACACCCCGCAGCCACACTGTCCTACCCACATGTGGATACCCTTCTCAAACTGCCCAGGCTGTGACACACCACATCTCAGAGCTCCCATGCACACATGTCTCACTCACAACATTTAACTTCTGCATCCCCATGCTGGGCTATTCTCTGGATGAATGCTCTCTTCAGTCTCTGCTGCTTTGATTTCCCATGCTAGGTGTTTCACTTGGAATGCCTTATCCATCCTGCTCAAACTCCTCTCCAAGTGAGAAACCCCTTGTATGAAAACGCTTTCCATCCTTCTGCAGTTCCTTTACCACACTCAAAGTCACTCTTCTGCATCCTGCTTGGTCCTTCTGCTCTGTGCCGCAGCTGCTTCCTTGGATCCAGAAATGGATCCCTGACTTGCTCTGATCCATCCAGTGGCTTTCAGACTGGATTCGTCACTAATGGAGGTGAAAAGAATGTGAAGAAGAGACTCAACTTTACAGCATATTGTTTTCCTATGCATTTGTGTGGGTGTTTTTAGTAGATGCTTTTGAAATTACAATATTCACCTTTAGGAAATCATTGTAAACTTTCAAATAATCATATAATACTTCATAAACAAGGAGAGTATACCACTTCCCCAATATGCTCCTGCTATCACATATTTTAATTCTACTTATTATAAACTTTATAATATGTTATCATTATCTTGCTTTAAAACACTAATACTCCTTTAAATAAAGATAGATACATGATAAAATAAACTTTTATTTATGTCCACAAATTTATTCTTTCTGGTATTCATTCTGTTTTGTACCATTTGATCTATTCCCTTAATCTGGACAGCTTCCTTTAGTTTTTCTTATAACGTGGGTATGCTGACCACAAATATTTAAGATTTTCATCTGAAAATTTGTTTATTTAACAATTGTTAAAAAATATTTTTCTTGGATAAATAATTTTGTCCTTACATCTTTTTTCTTTGTCATCTATTGTCTTATATTTATTCCTAAATTGACCTATCTTTTTTTATTTATTCTAAATGGATTGTGCTTATATTCCTGTATCTGTGAGTTGCTATTTTGATCAATTTGGAATCCACAAACTTCCAAGGTATTGAGACTCACATTGTGTGAATTCAAGACTAAGACTGTAAGATTGTAGAACATGATATCATGGAGCAATTTATTGCAAGGTGATAAATTTGAGACAGTCTGATACAAGGAGAAGTCAAGATAGTGAGTCTCTGATGGAGCTGCCACAGTAACACATGCTCTCTTTTTGTTTTCCAATCCTAATCCATTAATTAGGATTAATCTCCTTACTCAGAGAATTCCCGTAAAAGAGAATTACTTTGTGAAAAGGATCAACATTGTAACTGGGGTACTTTTAGACTCCAATCCAACATGCCAGCCCAGACATGGTCAAAGTGTGGCTATTTTTCCAAATGGTTTTTTGTATTGCTTGGCTTTGATCCTAACCTCAGCAACTGGACCCACATATAAAAGCAACAGGCATCCTTTGTTCACCCAGGAAGAGTATCTCCCGTTAGAGTTAACGTCTTTTAATTTCTTTGTCTTTGTGGATCCTTATTATGGATTTAAAGAAAAGTACAATTTCTTTTTTAATATTGTAATTTTTGTTGTTAGAAGTGGAGGCCTTCTGTAACCTGACCATAAGTGGAATTTCCCAAGTCCCACTTCAATACATATTTCTGAATTGGATTCCTTGATCCTATGCAACTAGGGTGGATATTACAATAGATCACCCGTGTTCTTTGTAATAGGAATCTGCTTTTAATACCCATATTCTTATATATATCATATGGTATCTAACATATGATGTCATCTATCTATAAGTTTTTAAATACTTAATTATCTACCTCTGTTTATCTTTGTGTGTCTAACACACGTAAGAGACTGTATCTTATTTTTATATTTCAAGTCTCTACATAGTACATGTTCATTAAATAATTACTGAATAAGCAGATGGTTGTGTGAATGAATAAGGAAGGGTCTATAAAATGTGTTTTCAATGAATCAGTTTCAGTACCTCAGATATACACTTGCAGGTGATACATTTTTTAAAATTATGCATAATGTTTTATCTTTGATTAAAATCTTAAAATCACTTAAATGATTATGGAAAAGGTAGGATAAGAGATAAAATATTACCAAAGAGAACAATGTAACATTAATTATTACCCTTAGACCTCACACTCTGCTCCTCAGTGAATGAATCATCTCTTGTGATCTTTTCACTTTGCTATAGTAATTTTTACCCACAGCTTTTGAACAGAATTCAGTGGGGAAGTGAACAGTAGTCTCCTTTTAAGAAAGAAGTTTCCGTAATGTTGGGGGGGCACGGGGAGGGCAGTACAACTCAGAGAAGACAAGTAGTGATTCTATAGCATCTCACTACGCTGATGGACAGTGACTGTAATGGGGTTGGTGGGGGGGACCTGATGAAGGGGTAGTTTAATAATCGTAATATTGCACATGTAATTGTAAATTAATGATAATAAAATAAATTATATTTAAAAAAAAAAAGAAAGAAGTTTCCTCAATTTTAAGGTCCCCTTTTACTGATGACAGATGTTTTACCTGATACGCTTCTGTAATCACTGACAGCCTCACTTTGCTTTTGTCTCTGGTACTCGTATGATCCCCGCCCCTTGAGTATGTGAGTTCAGACACCCGTATGAGTGTCAGCCAGTTAGCCGTGCTCAGATGAGTTAAGAGGGGAACCAATGTATTCCAAGGTGCCAATAATGTCACAGTATTAATGCTTATGCAGCTCCTCAAATACAAAGAACAAGAAATAACTTCCACGGAGAAAAGAATGTCAAGGGAATGGCTTTCTAGCTCTGGTGAAAAGATTGGCTATAGGTCTGCTCTGAGACCCTTGCATGTATTCACTGATTTACTTATCGCATGTCATTTCTGAGTAATTTTGGACATGCAGGTATTTTTTCATATACCTGTTTTGTAACCTTCCACATCTCATTGTCTTCTGCCAGATTTTTGGTAGATAAAGATCAAGATCTGGAGTAGCATAAGAGAATGGAAGGATCTGGGAGCATTCCAAGTCTAGCTAAGGCAGAGGTCAAGTCCAGCTGGAATAACCGAGGAGCTGATGAGAAAGATGGTCAGGCAGCCACACCGAACACAGCACCTGGGTCAAGCACAGAGACAGCAACAGTGCTGAACAGGCCTTACTCTCTTGACCACTGATTCTAGGGTCATGACCTTAGAATCTACCAAAAGGCCACCCTTGTTGGGTGAATACATTTTAAATTTAACCACAAAATGTGTTTGAGGCCAACAAGAAGTTTCTGCCTCTGATAAAGACCAGCAGAGTTGTTGCCTGATATGAAACTGTCTTCCTGACCTTTAATTCTGTTCTGACAGTTTCTGGGCACTGCTGTAGTTGGAAGGAGTGTCTGCGGTTTGCAGCTTTCATTTGCTGCATTGCTTCCGTGTGCAAAGGCTTGGCTTAAAAATGTACTTTAAACCCCCCAGAGCCCTAGTGCACTCTGCTATCACAATTTCCAGATGGGCTTTGGAACATGTCACCAGATGAGCATTAAGATTTAAAAGGTTCTATTAGAGAAAGACATTGGTACTATTATGCCTGAAAAGGAGAAAGCTATGGGTATCATGGCAACTCTTTCTTTATATATCCAAAGTCACTAAAAAGGTAACATCATCCTAATCAGCTATTTTCCACGTCTACTGGTGGACTGAGATTTGGAAAGGCTATTGCAACAAAAGAATGGGTAGCAATTAACTATGGAATGAAAGTACTCTAACAGTAAGTGCCTATTTAAATGGAATGAACTAATGCATTTTCTTTCCTTAAGAAAGAAGCTAACATCACAGAAGTGCTTGTAAGGATTTCACTAAGTGTTTGATTAGGTGATCATAGGAGACCCTGTTCAATTCCACAAATGCACTTCTCAGTGCTGTGAAAGGGATAACTAATGCGCTGAATGTAAAGAGAAAAACGGTCTGATGCAACTAGAAAGGAATACTGCCAGTCCTATATACATCTTAACATACTTTTATGTCCCAAATAAGTATATGTCCAAATGACAAAGAATAATATTTTAAATGTTATATTTGGATATTTCAAGACCAGCTTACTTTATATTTTTGTCTTTAGAAGTAATTTAAATGTTGTATAATATACCTTCAGAAGATTAAACATGATGAATTTTTTTCACAAATGTTATATTTCACCAGTTTGAACACCTATCACCAACAGTAAAATTAGTATTTGACATTATCCAAGGTCTTGACAGATTTAAATACATAGTACTTACTTGGAAAATATACAATACCTATTAGTTATTCCTAACAACTTGTAATTATTTACGTGAAATTAAAATACCAACAAAAGTAAGACTGTTTTTCAAAAGCAAAGAGAATTAAAAGAAATGAAGTGAATATTTTTATAGAAAATTAAAAGTTATTAAAACCGATATAATGTAGTTAGACCAAATTATAGTTGTTTTTCTAGGATTAGAGCAAATTGGAAAAAATCACTCTATTGAATATTATCCTTTCTGCTCTGTAACAACTCAGGCTTATCAAAATAGGTCAGCAATTGTTCTCTAATTCAACATTATTAACCATGTGATGTGTGGACATTCATGTATTTATCATCTTTCTGTGGAGAATTCACCTTCTAGTTACTTCTCCCAACTAAAAAAATAATAATAATAAGCTATAGTACGCAAATACTACAAGGACTTCACACTGCAAAGAGAGAGGGAATAAAAGTTTAGGGATTTTCTTATTTGTTGTATTACTAGTGGAAATAATAGTATTCTTTATAAAATTTTGATCAAGTCAACTTATTCACAAGTTTCTTGTTATGCAGGTAGCAGGAAGAGTGGAAAGAAGAGTGGACTAGATTCCATGGAAGACCATGGTGCAGGTCAATTCACTGAATCTTAATTTGGAGTCTGTTCCACATGGGGGAAGTATAAGCAAATCTACCTCTGAAGGCCAAAGAGGCTGTGTGCCCAAAGAGAGAGACTGACAAGTCCAGTTTCTAGCCCATAGAGGTTTACTGAGGGGAGTTTCCCTACAGTAGCTTGTTCTGGGCAGCCACAGGTTGCTTAGATGTGTGCACTTGTTTGTGTTCAGGGAGGCTGCCCAATAGAGGTCAAGAGAAAGGGTCTACCTACAGGGGGACTGCCTGTATGTTTAGTCAAAGGAGGGGCTGACTTCCTAATGTGAGTTCGAAGTGAGATCTTATCAATGGAATGTTTCTGTTTATAGTATACACAGGATGTAGGGAAGGTATGGTGAGCCACCCATCCTCATGGCAGATTTGTCTGGATGGCATTACTCTTGCTCACAGACAGAGTCATGGATATTTCCTATTTACCTCATAAGACTATTGGTAGAAGTAAGAGAAACAACAATGTGAAATTCTTTAAAAACAAAAAAAGTCACCAATAAGTACATGATGAAATTGTTAAATGCTTGCTTTCTACTGTATTCTCTTCATTTATGACTCAATAAATATTAGGTCAATGAAAATTTTTAAAAGTCAAGGTAAAAATATATTGTCAAAATGTATAATATGGAAAGGTGGTAAAGATAAGAGTAATGAAAACATTAGTATGGGATATCAGCTAAATATTTGGAGAAAAAATAGAAAAATGTACGGTTTGTACCACTCATGTAGAAATGAAATTCATATAATGTATAAGTATATTACAAAGCATATTATAAAACAACAAATAGAACATCTCTGATCATTAGAAAATTTTAACTATGTCAAATATTTTTCATGCTTCTGCATCAAATTTGTAAGTTGGAAATTTGCATCCTAAATTGTGATTTCATAAAATTGGCCAAAATGTTTTTAATAAAGTATGAATATACAGGCAAAATATATCTGATAAAAATTATTTGCTACAAATGTAAAAATATTTAATCTCATTTAAATTTCATATAAACTAATAAAGAAAGAATTTAACTTCCAAATGTAAATAGACAAGGATATTGAGCCATTTATATAACTGTTCTAAAGAATTAAAGTTAATAAGCAAAGATAGAGAAATAGTAATGCAATGTTTGGAGAAGTACATGACAAATTAAAATAAGAGAGAGTAGGATACATTTATGAAAATTCTACTAGGTCTGTGTCCATTAGGAATATTGGTCTATAATTTTCTAGGTCTATAGATTTTAAGGGTGTATAATGGTGAGAGTTAACTTTAAAGTATAAGCAGCTGCAAGTACTAGCATATAATGTTATTCATATGTTCTTTGTTATGTGTATGTATTATGGTGTGTAAGTTCATTCTCTGAAAACAGTGGAGTGATGTGCCTGACAAATGAGAATGAGAATCATGTTTGCAATTTAAAAAAATCACTGAGGAAATTTGTCCCAAGCAAAAACATAGGAAAATACAATAACCCAGAAAAAATGACTGACATTAAAAATCAATGTTGACATGAGGGAACTTGCTAATAAGAAAAATAGAGTTGCAAAATAGCTGAAAGTTAGACAGCTTAGCTATTTGAGTGGGGAACTCATAAATCTAGGACTCTAAAAGACCATATCCTAAAGATAAGACTGAATGTGAAAGAAGTAAATCCTTGTATGGGCCTGCAGACATTATTAGTATTACAAGGT
Source organism: Smutsia gigantea (assembly GCA_032199065.1). NCBI lineage: Eukaryota > Metazoa > Chordata > Mammalia > Pholidota > Manidae > Smutsia > Smutsia gigantea. Next base: position 188,294 of record JAVSCE010016174.1, read on the forward strand.
CTGAGGAACTTTAGTTTTTGAACTAGGATTAGAATTATTCTACTCCAGTATTAGGATATAGAGTCTTGGTACACTCTGGGCTCCTGAGCAGAAGCACATGTAAATTCTCTTCAGCAGAAGATTCATTCATAACAGACTTCAAATTATTTCTACAAATGATTTTTCAAATATAAAGCTGGTACTAAGATCAAAGATAACCAGGGACACAAGAAAAATAAGCTATCACAAGCAAGAACCAGCAGAGACCATCCTGCCTTGACTTCCAAATTGGAATTATTGTACAGAGATTATAAATGAAATATGTTTATGATGTATACAGAAATAAAGAAAGATTACAAATATCTCTAGAAAAGATGATACTATGAAGGACTTTGTAGCAGACTAAAAATAAGTGTAACTACACATTCTATGAGACCAACATAATTCTAATACCAAAACCAAAGACAATACAAAAAAAAGAAAATTATAGACCAATATCTCTTATGGACATAGATGCAAAAGTCCTCAACAAGATATTAGCTAACCAAATTAAAAAGTACATCAAAAGTATCATTCATCAAAACCAAGTGGGATTTATTCCAGGGATGCAAGGGTGGTACAATATTTGTATGTCAATCAATGTGATACACCATCTTAACAAAAAAAAGGACAAAATCCATGTGGTTATTTTAAAAGATGCTATAAAGCATTTGACATAATTCAACATCCATTCATGATAAAACTCTAGACAAAATGAGTATAGAGGGAAAGTACCTCAACATAATAAAAGCTATATATCACAGCTAACGTCATACTCAGTGGTGAAAACTGGACAACCTTTCCTTTACGATCAGGAGCAAGACACAGATGTCCAGTGTCACCACTTTTATTCAACAGTACTGGAAGTTCTAGCCATGGCAATCAGACATATGTAGATAAAAGGCATCCAAATTGATAAGGAAGAAATAAAACTTTCACTACCTGCAGATAACATACTATATATAGAAAACCCTAAAGACTCCACCCAAAACTATTTGAACTGCTAATTGGATTCAGCAAAGTTGCAGGATACAAAATTAATACACAGAAATCTGGCATTCCTACATACTAAAAATGAACTAGCAGAAATAAAAATCAGGAAAACAATTCCATTTACAACTGTATTATCAAAAAGAAGAAAATACCTAGGAACAAATCTAACCAAGGAGGTGAAGGACATGTACTCTGAAAACAATAAGACATTCTTGAAAGAAATCAAAGAAGACACAAGTAAGTGGTAGTCTATCCAGTGCTCATGGATAGGAAGAATTAATATTGTTAAAATGGCCATTCTGCCCAAAGCAATTTACAGATTCAGTGCAATTGCTAACAAAATACCAATGGCATTTTTCAATGACCTAGAGCAAATAATCCTAAAATTCATATGGAACCACAAAAGACTCTGAATAGCCAATACTATACTGAGAAAGAAAAACAAAACTGGGGTATTATACTACCTGACTTCAAGCTATACTACAAAGCTGCAGTAATCAAAACAATTTGGTTGCCCAAGAACAGACCCATAGATCAGTGGAACAGAATAAAGAGTCCAGATATAAACCCATGCATATATGGTCAATTAATATATGATAAAGGAGCCACAAATATACAATTGGGAAAAGAAAATCTCTTCAATAACTGGCATTGGGCAAATTGGACAGCAAATGCAAGAGAATGAAACTGGATTACTATCTAACTCCCTCCACAAAAGTAAACTTGAAATGCATTAAAGACCTAAATGTAAGACATGAATCTATAAAAATCTTAGAAGAAAACATAGGCAAAAATCTCTTGAACATAAGCATGAGCAATTTTTTTCTAGTCACATCTCCTCAAGCAAGAGACACAAAATAAAAAATGAACAAGTGGGGCTACATCAAGCTAAAAACTTCTGTATAGCAAAGGACACCATCAGCAGAACAAAAAATGCAACCTACAGTATGGGAAAATATATTCATAAGTGATTTATCTGATAAGGGGTTAACATCCAAAATATATAAAGAACTCATAGAACTCAACAACAAAAAACCAAATAACCCAATTAAAAAATGGGCAAAGGACCTGAACATGCATTTTTAAAAAGACATACAGATGGCCAACAAGCACATGAAAAGATGCCCCACATTGCTAATCATAAGGGAAATGTACATCAAAACCACAATGAGATATCACTTCATGCCAGTCAAGAATGGCTGCTATCCAAAAGACAAGAAATAACAAGTGTTGGCAAGAATGTGGAGAACGAGAACCCTCCTACACTGTTGTTGAGAATGTCAATTGGTGCAGCCACTGTGGAAAGCAGTTTGGAGTTTCCTCAAAAAATAAAATAGAAATATCATTTGACATGGTAATTCCATTTCTAGGTATTTACCCAAAGAAAACAAAATCCCTGATTCAAAAAGATACATGCCCCTTTATGTTTATTGCTTCATTATTTACAATAGCCAAAATATAGAAGCAACCAAAGTGTCCATCAATAGATGAGTGGATAAAGATAATGTGGTACATACACACATAATGTAATATTATTTGGCCATAAAAAATAATGAAATCCTGCCATTTGTGACAACATGAATGGACCTAGAGGGTATTATGCTAAGTGAAATAAGCCAGCAGAGAAAGGCAAATATCATATGGTTTCAGTTATCTGTGAAGTCTAAAACAAAACAAAACATAATGAACAAACAGCGTAGGCTCAGAGACAATGAGAAGTAACTGGTGGTTTCCCTGGGGGAGCATGAGAGGAATAAAAGGTACAAAAATTCTAAATCATAATATAAATTGATCACAGGGATGGTAGTACAGCATTACAGAATATAGCCAATGATTCTGTAATATTTTCCTGTGTTGAGAGATGGTAACTGCACTAGTTGAGGTAAGGATTTTAAAATGTGGGTACTGTTGAACTACTGTGTTATATACTTGAAACCAATATATGATTGTATATCAACTATACTTTAATACAAATATACAAAAATATAACTCTTTGGAAGGAAAAAAATAACTAAAGATTTCAATAACTGATTAAAATTTAAACAGAAGTGGGCATTAAATAACTAAATATATAGAAAATAAAAGATTAAAAGATTGACAGCTCTGTTGTGACAACATAGCCAATAATCTTAGAAAAGAGTAATTAGTCTCATTGCATAACTTTTGTCTATATGTGTGTATGCTACATGTATTAAATATGCGATTTATGAGTTAAATATGTCTAAGAGATTTTTTTGTCCAAAACCACAAAACATGTATAGAAATGTAACAAAACTAATATTCAAAGTGCACTACTTTGTTAAGTTCATTTTCATAATTTAAACAGATATAAAGTGAAGATCATAGCTTATTCAGAAAGAAAGAAAATATTTCATCTTCATTCATTGCTTATTTTTTTCTAGAAATATCAGAAGAATTAAAGCATTAGTATATGTTTCCCTTGTCAAAATATACTGTTCTACAGTACTAGAAGTTATATAAATACAGAGATATAGAATTTAACAAATAAGATACAGTTTTATGTTATTGCTCATTCTTGCAAAGGTTAATTTAGACTCATGGTGTGTATCTGGGGATTTTTATGGAACTCCAGTGATGAACTACGTTTGCTACTGAATACATTTGTCTTCCTCATGCCAATGTATATGAAGTTTTGTGACTGTTAAATTCTTGGGTCATTAATGATAATTGTCAAAACTCTTATAGGTGTCACATGTTATTTTCATATTTGTGTGTTGTTTTCTCATAGTACAAGGGACATTTTACAACAGATATCATGAAGATGTACCTTTTTTCTTCTAGTACCAGTGCTTCTATAAAACAGACTTTAAAGTCAATGCTTTCTTGATTTCCTACATATTAAATAGGCCACTTCTCCATATTTATTTGTAATTCCAGATTGTAAATTGTCTTAGGCATCATGGACATTTTATAAAAACCTTTCATCTAAATATTTGTTGGTCATCATGATTTGATAGAAGACCAAAAAAATTTATTGAACTCCTTGAACAAATTTAATTATTAAAAATTTTAAAGTGGATTGCTCCACTTTCTCTGTTCTGTTAGTACATGCAACTGTGTTGGGAATAAACCATTCCAGCACCTTTACATAGGCATTATACTTGAGCTTTCTGTGGATTCATGAAATAATACAAATTTGACCAGTTTAAACAATTTTGAGAGAACTGATCTTTTTGACTGATAAACATTCTGGTCCTTTCTTATTTCATTTCTAAGAAGAAAATCATGAAGAGAAAATAAAAATATCTATTTTGATGCAGATTCTGTTTTATACAAGATCATTGCACTTAAGGGAAACTATTCAGTACCTTAGGGTGTGCATGCGTGTATGTGTATGTGTGAGTGGTGTACACTGGGGTGGAGTGCAAGCACGGGGGAGATTGAATAGGGATAGACTTTGATTAATAAGTATCCTATGAACTAATATCCCTACCTAATGATGATATCCCCTTCCATATGATCTTAAATTGGAACAAAAAAGATCTTTAATTTGAAAAGGGTGAAGCCTCCGTGGCAAATTTAACATGGTTAATACATTTGAACTCAACTAAGTTGCGACGTCTGCAGTTACTGTACCTTGGTCAGGAAGGCAATGAGCTATACTGCACAGACATACTGCTCCAAAGTGACAGTGTTAAAAGACTAAACAGAAATTGACCTGACAGTATGAAAAGGGCAGTCATATTCTAGCTCTGTCTCCAAGCAGGAGATATTCCTTCCTGGCCAAAGATTCTTAGATTCCCTCTTAACACAGCTTCAGGTTGAGGAAGACCTATCACATTAGTTCCAAAGAGTGATCACATAAGCAGAGCCCTCCTGAATGTCAGACTCAGTGGATGGGCAAAAGCTGAGAATACTTTATGACAGGGAAGAGTAGATGGGACACCCAGGTCAAGTCACAGCTATGATATAAGCCACATTACTTCAGGAGTGCAAAATTACTTATTTTAATATTACTTTTATCATTTTACTGACAACATGGAAATATATACCTTAACCTACTGTAGTTCTGTGTAGAAGGGATGTTACGAGCACTGGCTTTGAAGTGAGACTGCCTGTTTGAAACTCAGGTCTATCTAGTGTGGTAATCTTATAAAAGTTATTTCTTAGTTCTTTTTAAATGTCAATGCAATTGTGAAGATTGAATAAGTCATGTAAAGTGCTTAAAACAAGATTTGAAACATTATTAATATGGAATGCCTATTTTCCACAAATAGCTACACTTACTAAACTCTCATTGGTATTTTTATATGACAGAGTTTAAAATAACTTCTCCCAAACTATATAAGGCAAGCACTATTACAATGTCTTTTGCAGTTGTAGTAATTCAATGAAACTGAGTCATGGAGAGTTCATGTGACTTGCTCAACCCCCACAGTTTGAAAGTGACAAAGATAGGATTTTGACTCAGAGCTTGACTATATTTTTTGTTAATTTAAAAACTTTTCCATATTGCCTGTTATTTTGAGAATAATAAGGACTAGATAGGCAGATTATAGATTGATACATAGATATAGATATCGACAGACATACAGACATGGAAGAAAACCAGGTTAGTAGAACAAGGACAACTGGGGAAAATGCAACAGTATTGGGGAATTCACATGAAGCCTGCACCTAGCAGTCTGCCATCCCTCCCCATAGATTTTAGTACATCATATACAAAAGCATATTTTCACATTGCAAAAAAATTAGTATTTTCACATAGCTAAAAAGTATAGAGTGCTCTTTGAAGCTCTAATAATTTATTGTGTTCCCTTTATATTTTAATTAGTGTTACTTTTTTGGTTATTTGGCAAAGAGTAACTGTAAGTACACTGACATCACCATTAAATTACTTGTGACAGTGGCTATAAATTAATTCAAATGTCTTTCCCCCAAGAACATGCTTCTGAAAACCGAACACCAAGAATTAAAAGCTAAGAATGTTGTATGGCATATAGAAGAAAATATAAAAGTTGAGTATATTAACACTCTTGATATTAAAAATGGCAGTAATATTTCAGTTCAGATAAGAATTTAGTCTATCAGAATTCCAAAATTATTTTTAAGAAATTGAAGAGTTTGTTCCTGTTGATTTTATTGATATCTTATTACACCAATAGGCATGAATAAGAATAAAATGTTTCATTTGAATTTTCATTTATTTTCCCTATATTGATTACACACCTAGGATAAAATTCTTAATTTCTACCAAATCACATTGAATAAATGAATGAATGAATAAATAAAAGATCTGTAATGATGCATTCATATAACATAATCTGAATTGCCTCTCTTGAAATTTGGAGTTATTCACGTCTTAAATCTTGAAAACACTTATGTCATATAAAACATGTTTAAGGGCATTTCACGAGAATGGTGGGGGCAATTCCAAAATTAACTACAATTCCATTTTTTGTTGTTTATGTTTTGTTGTGGGTTTTATTGTTTGTTTTTGATATCCCAAGTTTATACTTGTTGGAGTCAAACACTAATAATAATAATTATTATTACTAATAATCTAATAGTGGAGCCCCTTCCATTTACAAAGGTGTGTCCATTTAGATAATAAATTTTATGGGCACCCTATTCTTACCATGTGTCATCTACCATCCATCTATCTATCTACCTATGTACCCATTTCTCTGCCATTTCTTTGTCTATCTGTATCTATCTATCATCTATTGACCTTTTTTATACAAGAATATTCAAGGGAGCAATTTTTAGGGTAGGTAAAACCTGAAAACAACTCAGATACTCATAAACAGGGTGGTGGATGTTTAAACTGAGGTATAATATTGTTGCCATGCTCTATTATATGATAGCTCAGATTAATAAATTATAGCAAAATATTTTTTGTTTCACCATAGTTACATGATCATCTCATTTAAAAAACTAAAATAATTTAAATGAGAAAATACACTCTGTAATTATATATGTATGTGCTATATTTAAAAAAACAAAGTAAGATCATTATTATCATCAGCTTTCAGATAGTAATCTTATCAAAGTTGGGGTGATATAAGGAACAAGGAATGGAATGGAGATAGATATATTTCTCCCACCCCAAGGCCTGAGCTTGTGTATGTGATGTGGGTGTGAGTGGTTTTGTAGTTTCTTATTACATCCCTAAAATAGCTAATTAACAATAAGGCATATTATGAATGGACTCTTAATGACTGTGTCTTGAATTAAGATTTATGATAATACTCTTCTATGGACAAGCATGCCCCCAACATACAAATACATACAGACTGCAGACATGCCTACAAAATGTATACTCAATTAATACTAATAGCACATTAGTTAATACTAATAGCACATTCAAAGCAAATGTGAGCCTGTTACACTAATATGATTATCACGAGAGCTGTTGGTATGATCAAGCATAAAATATTTAAAGGTTGTATTTGCCAATGTATCCTGATTTCAAAATATTTCTCTGTCATGTCTTACACTGAGATTATGAAAATGAAATTAAAATTCAGTTTTAGAAATAGATATTCAAAGGATTAACTCTACGATGCAATTGTAACGTTTCACTTTACAACAGGATATGTTGCTCAGATTCACATAATAAAACTGGTGATTTTGCCACCAACAGATTTAACTGGTCTCTTTTAATATATCCTGTTTCTATTTTTTTTTAAATACGTGTTGTTGAACTGACAGATGCATCTTCACTTTTAAAGCATTTGAAGATATGCATCTCTCTCAAATAATTCGAATTTTCTCATGGGAGCAATTTCATTGCATAAACTTTCTTAAACATGTGATGTACAACTGTTTCAGCACATGTTTTTCTCTTACAGCTTAGAGCACAAAAAAATGTAGAAAACATTTTGTTTAGGGGACAATGTCCTTCAATTAGTGAAAGTCATTATAAACTAACAAGCATCAAACACATGAATGAGCAAATAATTGATTCAAGTGAGCATCTGGGATTCAGACTATTTTTAATTGAACCTCACATTATTTATACATATTCAGCACTAACACTGATATTTTCATACTAGTTAGTTAATTTGTGATTAAATTAGTGGAAAATGAATATAAGCAACTTGATTTATTTTTATATGGTAACCAAAACACAGTTAAACAAACAAAATGTCTTTATGAATTCACTTTTTTTTCTTTTTAATTGTGGTAGAATATACATAACACAAAATTGATCAATTAAACTACGTTAAGTGTATTATTTCAATAGTATGAAGTGCATTCACATTGTTTAACCATCACCACCATCCATCTCTTGAACTCCTTTCATCTTGTAAAACAGAAACTCTGCTCTCATTAACAGTAAGTCCACATTCACCCCTTCCACCTGCCCTGGACAACCACTCTCCCCAATATTTTGTAGTAGTCTTGCACTCAGTTAATTTGATAGCATTTATTTATTGTTTGTTTACCTATTTATTTTACTTATCAAACAACAGGGATTTATTTCTCCCAGTTCTGGAGGGTGGGAGGTCCAGGATTGAGGCACTGATAGATCAAATGTCTTGGGAGGGCCATCTTCTGATTTGCAAATCGCCTTCTCTCCTTAACATCCTCACCTGGTGAAGAGCAGAGAAAGAGAGGTTTTGTATTCTACTCTCCCCCTTACTCAGCTTTACTGAGGTGTGATTAGCAACCAAAAATTTTCTGTATTTAAGGAATACAATCTGATGAACTAGTTGTCTTGAATTTACACAGAAACACATTGTTGTCCTTTAATCACGTTGCTATATTGTCTTGCCAAATAAGTTGATATGTATTTTAAAGTTATTGCTATAATGAGCAATGTTTATAAAATTAAGTTCAAAAACATTAAAATGTATTGTTTCATGGGTGTTTAACTCAGATTTCTTCAAAATAAACAGAAATAATATAGAATAGTAAAATTCGTATTAATTTTTCAATTTTTTTCAAATTGAATAATATGTTAGTAACAATAGTTAGAAATACTGTGTTATATAAAGAATATTTTAAGTAAAAGAATAACATACTGGAAACTAAATAGACATACTGGAAAATTCCATTTCAATGATTTTAATTACTCATGTTTTTTTCTATTCCAATAAATTTAAGAAATGCATATTTTAAGGAAATTGCATTTTGGTGCTTTGTACTAGATATACTTGGATTAACATAAGTTATATTTTCCAGAATATTCAAGGTTAAATAGTTATTCTTGGAGACTAAGTTTAATAATTTTCTATGAAGCTGGCGTGAACCTTATTTTTCTTTCTCTGTTTAACATTTTTAAAAAATTGGTGGGATGATACGTAGGGTTTTGATGATAGTCATTACAAATAAATTGATACAGGAGTACAAATCATATTTTTAAAATATTTATACCTGTGGATATTTTTTCACTTCTTTTTTAGAGCTAAAATAAGAAATGACCCTTTATTTCTATGGTTTTCAGCTAACCACACATCTGTGAACTGATATCTAATCTTGGATGCAGGATGTTACAGCCAAGCTTTAATTATACAAGACTTAGTTTTCTTATTTGCCAATTTTAATTATTATTTTCTTGATTGTTATATTAGGTTTCAAGAAAGAATGCAATTCCAATTATAAAATAATAAGTCACAAGGATGTAACATACAGCACAGTGATTATAGTTAACACTCTGACAACTCTGGTGACAGATGGTGACTAGGATTATCATAGGAGTTATTTTGTAATGTATAAAAATATTGAAGAACTATGATGTACAGCAGAAACTAGTATTGTATGTCAATTACACTTCAATAAAAAATAAAAACAAAATAGAATAAAAAGGAAGACTGAAACTGAAATTATTCTGAGAGTATTTTTGGTATAATGGTAAGGCAAGAGGTAAAAATATTGCTGTAGATGTCCTACCTCATCTCTGCCTCAAACATAAATATTTTATTCTCTGAAAATGAACTTCCTTGATCAGGAATGTTAACAGTCTCCTACAAAACCAGGAAAGCCAACACACATCTAAATTGGCATCAATATTCTGCCAGTAGTAACGCTCCCCCATTTATCATTTGGATCATCTGTGCACCAACATTCTTACAAACAACAATTCCTACAGTTGTTTAATGACCCACTTGTTTGTGCCAAATGTCACATCTTTGCTACCAGCTTGTACTAGAGTTAATACAGTAACTACATGCACATTCCTTATATCTTCATTTTATGCCTTCAAAATAAACTTCACAACCTCTTAATAGATAAAAATAAGTGTTTCTTACTCTATTGCCTCATGAAGAATTTCCCTGAGAAGATCATCTCTACCATAAATTCAAGCTTTAATTAGGAGGCCATCCATCTCTTTTATATGTTTTGATGGATTTATGGCTCCCACTGTGGAAGTGAACCAAACCATGCAAAGCTAATCTTCCTAGAAGGAATAAGCCTCTAGTACAGGACAAATGAAAGACACCTAAGTAATAGAGATTCCCTATGTTCTTCATCAAATGTGTGAGGAAGTGTTTAATCAAAGAAAATTACCACATAATTTTAAACAGAGTATTATTTTACACTCCAAATAATGCCTCAAAATCCTACTGCTTATAGAAGTATGTATATAAAGTAAATAGAACTAGCAATTCAGTTTTGGCATTTAACCTTTAGTGAATTTTTTCAGAATATTTTTTAGTGTCACCATTTTTCAACTTTTATAAAATAAAGTTCCATAATAGCCTAGTGGGATTGCAGTTTGTTAACATTTCATATTTATTATTCATGTTAAAGCATTCATGAACATTCTCTTCTTCTCCCACATAATCCTTTTGACTATTCCCTAAAAATATATAAACAAACCTCCAAAGAGCAATGAAGTGATTAGAAAGCATGTGAAAAACAGACTCCCTAGGAAATATCTTATGACATTTAAACAGTTGAGAGAACAAAGTAGGAAATATTACTGGAGACAAGATGTGTGAGTCTGATAAAACTTTGAAAGTGTAGCATTATGAATTCTATTTCTCAATTACAGTATCTTTGTTCTGCTTGACATCTTCTCCATACTTGACACCTGACTTCCCCAAATTCCATACTAAAATTATATGCTATTTCTTCCATATGCTCATGAATATTGAGATCACTGCTTAAGATCATTTTATATATTCTTTCCATCTTCTGCAGTCACCACTATAGCTATTAAAATCCCTATTACTGACTTTTCTTGTAACATAGTTAATTTTAATGCCAAAGTAATATTCTTCAATCCCATAAAATTTTACTTATTTTTACCAATATTTACATCCTAAAGTTACCACTAAACTAATCTTAACAAAATAATTGCATCTATTTTAGAAATGTGTGTAATTGAAATCAGATGGTCTGCACTATTTTATGCGTGGCTTTTCTTGCTCAATTTCATTTGTATAGGATTTACCCTTTCGCGTGTTTGTGTGTGTGTGCTTTCTTGTAACAATATGTTTTCTATTAATGGAATGAATTTATAGCAATAATTAATTTTATGTTTTTAAGCTCTCTAGGAATAAGAGAAGATGAAAACAAATACGGAATTCATTGCTAATTAATATTTTCTGCCAGTGTGATAGCTGCTGAGTTAACTTCCTGAGAGTTCTTGGGTTTCTGCTTTTACCAGAGTTCTCTGCCTGGGCACATGTTATTTCTGCATCCTTCAGGCTGCAGGTGCAGTAAATTCAGGGATGATTAGAAAACCTGAAAACTTCACTGTCAATACAGTCAGAGCAGACATTACCTGAGAATTTTTGTTTTTTGTTAATGATTTTAATGTGTTTGTAACAAAAGCAGATTTGTAAAAGCTGCTGTGCAGATTTCAATATTTTTGTTAATTCAATATGCCTAATATTGAAACAATCAATATAAAATGTAATCATGCAGTAATTTTTATATTTGTATTTTTGCTATTATGTATTGCTCCTAATGGCACTAACTGTACTCTATTTTCCTTTATATTAGGGTAAAACTGGCACGTGATATTTTATGTTTAAGGTATACAACATTATAATTTGTCATCTGTATACATTAAAGAGTGATCAAGGCCATAAGTATAGTTACCATCCATCACCGTATCATTTACCCTCTTCACACATTCCCTCTTTCCCATCAATCTGTTCTCTGAATCTATGAGTTTGTTTTTGCATTATTTTATTTATTCATTAGTTTTGTTTTTTTAGATTCTACATATGAATGAAATGAAACAGTATTTTGTATATTCCTCTTTCCATCTTCTGCATAGTCACCACTATAGCTGTTAAAATCCCTATTACTGACTTTTCTTGTAACATAGTTAATTTTAATGCCAAAGTGTCTTTCTCTGTCTCACTTATTTCACTTAGCATAATACCCTGTAGGTCCATCCATGTTATTGTAAATGACAGAATTTTATTCTTTATGGCTGAGTAGTATTCCTGTGTGTGTGTGTGTATGTGTGTGTGCACATATATATCCATTTTTATCCATTTATCCGTTTTTCTACTGATGGACACTTAGTTGTTTCCATATCATGGCTATTGAAAATAATGCTGCAATGAACATAGGGGTGCATATATCTTTTTGATTAGTGTTTTTGTGTTCTTTAGATAAATATTCAGAAATGGAATAGCTGGATCATACACTAGATTTATTCTTACTTCTTGAAGAATCTCTATACTGTTTTCCATGGTGTCTGCACCAGTTTATATTCTGACCAATAGTGTGAGGCTTCCTTTATACCCACATCCTTGCCAACAATTGCTAGTTTTTGTAATTTTTATAATAGCCATTCTGACAGATATGAGGTGATTTCTCATCATGGTTTTGATTTGTATTTCCTTAATAATTAATGAAATTGAACATTTTCTCATGTGCCTATTAACCATCTCCATGTATTCTTTGGAAAAATGTCTATTTAGATCCGCTGCTTATTTTTTTTAATATAATTTATTTTATTATCATTAATCTACAATTACATGTGCAATATTACAGTTATTAAACTACCCCTTCATCAGGTCCCCCCCACCAACCCCATTACAGTCACTGTCCATCAGCGTAGTGAGATGCTATAGAATCACTACTTGTCTTCTCTGAGTATTTTTTAATTGTTCAGTTATATGAGTTCTTTACATAGTTTAGATAATAACCCCTTATTGGATAAATGATTTGTAAATATCTTCTTCCTTTCAGTGGGTGCCTTTTCATTTCAATAATGTTTCTTTCACTGTGCTGAAGACACTTTGATTTGATATAGTCCCATTTGTTTATTTTTCCTTGTTTCCCTTACCCTTGGCATCAGATCCACAACGCATCACTAAGAATGATGTCCAGAAGATTACTGCCTATTTTTTTTAATATAATTTATTTTATTATAATTAATTTACAATTACATGTGCAATATTACGATTATTAAACTACCCCTTCATCAGGTCCCCCCCAACAACCCCATTACAGTCACTGTCCATCAGCGTAGTGAGATGCTATAGAATCACTACTTGTCTTCTCTGAGTTGTACTGCCCTCCCCGTGCCCCCCCAACATTACATCTGCTAATCGTAATGCCCCTTTTTCCCTCTTATCCCTCCCTTCCCGCCCATTTTCCCCAGTCCCTTTCCCTTTGGTAACTATTAGTCCGTTCTTGGGTTCTGTGAGTCTGCTGCTGTTTTGTTCCTTCAGTTTTTTCTTTGTTCTTATACTCCACATATGAGTGAAATCATTTGATACTTGTCTTTTTCGGCTTGGCTTATTTCACTGAGCATAATACCCTCTAGCTCCATCCATGTTGTTGCAAATGGTAGGATTTGTTTTCTTCTTATGGCTGAATAATATTCCATTGTGTATATGTACCACATCTTCTTTATCCATTCATCTACTGATGGACACTTAGGTTGCTTCCATTTCTTGGCTATTGTAAATAGTGCTGCAATAAACATAGGGGTGCATCTGTCCTTTTCAAATTGGGCTGCTGCATTCTTAGGGTAAATTCCTAGGAGTGGAATTCCTGGGTCAAATGGTATTTCTATTTTGAGTTTTTTGAGGAACCTCCATACTGCTTCCACAATGGTTGAACTAATTTGCAGTCCCACCAGCAGTGTAGGAGGGTTCCCTTTTCTCCACATCCTCGCCAACATTTGTTGTTGTTTGTGTTTTGGATGTTGGCCATCCTCACTGGTGTGAGGTGATATCTCATTGTGGTTTTAATCTGCATTTCTCTGATGATTAGCGATGTGGAGCATCTTTTCATGTGCCTGTTGGCCATCTGAATTTCTTCTTTGGAGAAGTGTCTATTCATGTCCTCTGCCCATTTCTTAATTGGATTATTTGCTTTATGTTTGTTAAGGTGCATGAGTTCTTTATATATTTTGGATGTCAACCCTTTATCAGATACGTTTTTTAATGAATATATTCTCCCATACTGTAGGATGTCTTTTTGTTCTACTGATGGTGTCCTTTGCTGTACAGAAGCTTTTCAGCTTGATATAGTCCCACTTGTTCATTTTGGCTTTTGTTTCCCTTGCCCGGGGAGATATATTCATGAAGAAGTTGCTCATGTTTATGTCCATGAGATTTTTGCCTATGTTTTTTTCTAAGAGTTTTATGGTTTCATGACTGACATTCAAGTCTTTGATCCACCTTGAGTTTACCTTTGTGTATGGGGCTAGACAGTAGTCCAGTTTCATTCTCTTACATGTAGCTGTCCAGTTTTTCCAACACCAGCTGCTGAAGAGGCTGTCATCTCCCATTGTATATCCAAGGCACTTTTATCAAATATTAATTGACTGTATATGTTTGGGTTAATGTTTGGATTTTCTATTCTGTTCCACTGGTCTGTGGGTCTGTTTTTGTGCCAATACCAAATTGTCTTGATTACTGTGGCTTTGTAGTAGAGCTGAAGTCAGGGAGCGTAATTCCCCCTGTTTTATTCCTCCTTCTCAGGATTGCTTTGGCTATACGGGGTCTTTTGTGGTTCCATATGAATTTTAGAATTATTTGTTCCAGTTCATTGAAGAAAGCTGTTGGTAGTTTGATAGGGATTGCATTGAATCTGTAGATTGCTTTAGGTAGTATAGCCATTTTGACAATATTGATTCTTCCT